>JACEFZ010007617.1:197500-402500 GCA_014155875.1 Cepaea nemoralis | reverse complement strand
AGTAGTAGTAGTAGTAGCAGTAGCAGCAGCAGCAGCAGCAGCAGCAGCAGCAGCAGCAGCAGTAGTAGTAGTAGTAGTAGTAGTAGTAGTAGTAGTAGTAGTAGTAGTAGTAGTAGTAGTAGTAGTAGTAGTAGTAGTAGTAGAAGTAGTCGTAGTAGTAGTAGTAGTAGTAGCAGTAGTAGTATTAATTTGTAGAGTTTGTTGTTGTTGTAGTGATTGTTTTATTAATAGTAGTATATGGTGTTATTGTTTTCCTCTTTCTGGTTTTCCTGTTTTTTATGTCGTTCTCGTAGTGAGAGGTTGTGGACACCTTGTTATCGGTGGCCGACTTGATACATACATACAAAAATAAAGACGTATACGAGTTTATTTCTGGTTACAACTAGTTTACTATGACACACAGACAAGTTGATTAGACTATCTCTGCCTCTTCCACTGTTGTTCTTGACTTTTTTCTCTGCTCCAGGACTTTGACTCTGTGACTCAGGACTGGGGTCAAAATTGGTTCCAGCGCTAGAACACGATTTTCAAAATTCTCACGTTCTCTGGTTACATGATGCCAGTTACCATGGCGTTCTTCGGTGCCAACGAGATGATCTTTCGAGAGGTACGGTTCTGATGCAAACTTAACCTGTGCCGGAAATAATCACATTGAAAAACTTACACGACTTCAAACACTTGGTGTAAAAGTTATAAAACTCCACCAGATAATAATTCTTTATTAGTGACCGTTACAACATACAATAACTTTATAATGAAAGTTAAAGAACTGCCACATATAACACATCACTATGAAAACCGCAATATCTTAAGCGACTTTCACCATTTACAGTGAAAAACACAATGAATTATATTTATCATTAAATATTGTGCTATATAAGCGGAGATGCCTGCGGAATTATGTTAAAAAGACTTTTACACGGTCTCCTTTAATAAACCGCTTGTGTGGTTTATGTAAGAAATTATGTGAAAGCTACAGTTGATTTCATAGAAGAATGATGAAAAACACCTTGAACGGTTAGTGTAATAAAGATAGTAGGAGAGAGACAAAGAGAATTGGTTAATTTGCATCAAAAACCGCCTGTCGACATTCTTTGGACACGACTTGAGAGAAAAATTGTGACAATAATTACGATATGAATAAAATGAACTGTGATACAGCTGTGAAAAGGATATGAAAACAGGCTTTGCAAAGTAAAAAATTATGGAAAACAGAAAATGTTGTGGTGACAAGTCTTCATAAACCAAACCGCAATCATTACAGAGATGCCATACTAACGTCAGAGTGACTGCACTAATGTACAATAGACAGAACGAGCTGGGAAAATGTGTACCAATGATCTCAGAATGTGAACCACCAGACCAGTCGTGAATGCTGAGGGGGATCACCTTAAATTATATAACCAGGATTGTTAGGATTTGTGGAGGTAGGCGGTGAAAACTAGCCGGAGAACACGCCAGGTGTCAAGTTATTGGGAGCAGAATTGTTTGTATAATAAAAAGGTAAGGCGAAACAGGACCGGGAAGGTGGTGATAGTGATGGATCACGAATGACTCTAAAGAGAAGTATCTCAATAAATGTATCCACGCCACACGAGACTGTATCAGTGTTGGTACTACTGCTGGTAAAAATTAGACATCGGAACTATGCTCATGAAAGTTACCGTTTATACAAACCTTAATCGTTGGGTGTTGTATTTCCTCTGTTGAACCAGATGAGCAGCTTCGGAAACCGGCAGTGGGATATGTTTCATTCCACAAAACGTTAATTTTCTTGAGAGACTCAGAGGCTGGACCATGACTACTAGGTAGAAGGTCAATATTTTCATATGAAGAAACATCATTAAGCAAATCAAAGGTTGTCTCTTGCAGGTCTACTGCTGCCTGACTGCCTGAAGTAGGTTTCTAGGTAGAACAAAATGGCTGTAGGAGAAAGAGGAGGCAAAAATTTATTTCGTTGGCCAGGGTTGTAATCCATGTTTTTGTTTCTTTGGTTGGAAGAAGACTGGTCTTTTCTTGCTACAGATAACAGCCCAGACGACACTTTTTGAGTATTAACGACAAGTGGTATTGTCCCCTAATTCGGCTTAAATGAGATACAGCCGGTACACTGAATAGGTATTTAACCTGGTCAATTACCGGGCTTCGAACCTGTCACCTCCACATGACACCTCACTACAGCAACCAGTGTACTTCTAGGTATGACGAAATAGACACAGGGCATCTATCATACCCACGTCACCACTTTTACACATACTCTTAATACTCTATCCTTCGACCACTCCCAGTTACACAACTCGACCACTAATAAGCATCATCTTTACTTTATTACGGTTTTCCTTTTAAAAGATCTGTGACCCTTGTATGATGATGACACTAATAGTCTCTACAGACCATATAACCACCATCTCAACAACGACAATCCGTCTTACACCCACTCCACAGCCACTTCTCCACCGTGAGGATGAGCACTGTAACCCTAATACAACCACTGAATCTCTGTGCCCCTTGTATGATGAAAGTTTTATAGACCACTAATAGTCTCAACAGACCATATAACCACCATCTCAACAACGACAATCCGTCTTACACCCACTCCACAGCCACTTCCCCACCGTGAGGATGAGCACTGTAACCCTAATACAACCACTGAATCTCTGTGCCCCTTGTATGATGAAAGTTTTATAGACCACTAATAGTCTCAACAGACCATATAACCACCTCCTTAACAACGAAGAGCCCTCTTACACCCACTCCACAACCACTTCCCCACCGTGAGGACGAGTACTGTACCCCTAATACAGTCGCTGAATCTCTGTGACCCGTATATGATGATAGTTTTATAGACCACTTATAGTCTCTACAGACCATTTAACCACCTCCTTAACAACGACAATCCGTCTTACACCCACTCCACCTTCCCCATCGTGTGGACGAGTACTGTAACCCTAACACACCACTCACACACACATACGCGCGCATAATCACCGTACAACACCAAAAATAATCCCACACCTCAAGCCCGATAGACAGCTCACCCACCATAACTCCACCCCACTGCCCGGCCTCTTAACAATGAAGCACCATTTTAAAAAAATCTTTCCCAACCTCCCGGTTTAGCCACGACGCCACCCCGTGGAAGACCATCGTACTCCTAACCATTATACACCACCAATAGTCCCACACCTCATGCCCGGTAGACAACTCGGCCACCATGACTCCACCCCAACCGATTTTCGATTGGATTCGAACACCGACCGCCCGCGCACCATGTACCCGATCACACACGCACGCCCGACCCCACCGTCCGCCACCCGCACACTCACCGATCACCGGTTTTTAAAGGGATGTAATAAGACCAAATATGAGTTATACCCCTTTGACTCCCCATTGAGAATGGGGAGTCGATTTCAGGGGGAGTGCGATGACGTCACATAGAGCTATATAACGAAATACTCCCCACAATCCCCATCCCCACTCCCCATTTTGAGGTGGCAAATGCGCATACTATACTACTCGTTTTGCGTTGATTTCGATTGTATGAATGTTGGTCTTTCAGAAAGCAATGGTAAACTTTAGTTAGTTGCACATCCTTTACAGGATGTCGCCGTCAAGCCCAGCATTTTGTTTTTGGGCTGTTTGCGATTTCTTGGTAAGTTTACGTTCAATAGTTTGTCATATCTATCTGAAGGACGGGCACTCATTCCACTGTATGGAAAGCAACGCAAAGTGGTCTGCTTCCAAATCGCCCGCAGCTGTGTTTTGAACGTGGTATGCGGGATTGCGAATTATTCGTAACTACTTCACCATAGAGCCGGCCCTAAATAAGATTTCATCATCATCATCAAGTGCCCTGTCGGCTGGCGTAGGCGTTCATGGCTCTCCACAGATCTCATTTTGCGGTGTTCTCTATCAACTCTGCTGATGATATTCCTCCATGCCACCGTCTCAATCCATCCAGCATCATTTCTCTTGGTCTGCCTCTGCCTCTCTTCCCCTCGATCTTTCCAGTTGTCATGATGTTCTCCAATGCCTTTCTTCTCATCACATGACCAAAGAAAGCTGTTTGTCTCTTTCTTATTGTTGTATATAGTGTTCTAGTTTCGTTAGCCTTTTTCGGGCAATCGTTGTTAGTTACTCTGGCAGTCCAAGGAATTCGCAACATTCGTCTTAAAAACCACATCTCTGTTGCTTCTAAGTTCTTCCTAATTTGTTCATTTACATTCCAAGATTCGCTGCCATACAGCAAAACTGGTTCTATATAGCATTTTAGCACTCTCTTACATTCATTGATAGCGACTTATTGCATAAGATACTCTTCATTTTCTGAAATGCTGTCTTTGCCTGCCCTATTCTGCTCTTAATCTCTTTTGTACATCTTCCATCTGATGTTTAAGTGCCCCTAGGTATTTAAAATTACCCACTTGGTTAAGAATTTCCCTTCTATTTCTATGTCACATTTTGGTGTCCCCATTTTCTTTGATATCCCATTGTTACTGTTTTCTTGATATTCAAGGAGAGTCCTTTCTGTGCACTCTCTGATACTACAATGTCCAATAATTGTTGTAGGTCTGTTGCATTATCCGCTACCAATACTGTGTCATCTGCATAGCGTATATTGTTTATATTATATCCTCCGATTAGTATTCCTGGCTTCTCTTTGATTTCTCTCATTATTACTTAGCTATATAGGGAGAAGAGATCGGGTGACAAGGCACACCCCTGTCGTACTCCTAGCTTTATCTGTTCGTAACTACCCTCTTTATTTCCCATTTTAATTGCTGCTACTTGGTTCCAGTATATATTCTTTATTATTCTTAAATCTTTCCCATCAATGTTGATATCTTCCAACATTTTAATCAGCTCATCATGTTTTACTTTATCAAATGCCTTAGTATAATCTATGAAGCATAAATATATGTCTCTCTGTTTCTCTATTGACCTCTCTATTAGTGTTCGTAATATATATTGCATTATTTATACCCTTTCCTTCCATAAAACCATACAGTTCTTCACTAATTTCCATTTGTATTTTCTTTCTTGTTCTTCTCATTATAATTCTGAGTAGAAGCTTAGTTAAAAATAATTAAATTAAATCAGATTTAACATGGTTAAATCGGTAGAAAAATACGGAATGGATCGGTGAACATATTATTTTGGTGAAATCGATAGAAAGTTAGAGGAACGTTTCGGTCAACAACTTATTTTTGGTGAAATCGATAGAACGTTGGAGGAACGTTTCGGTCAACATCTTATTAAAAATACGAGTCCTTAAGCAGGGCCGAGCGGTGGCAATGTGAAGTGTAGTATCATCACCTGTTGTAGGCCTGAGTGCGCGGAGGAATAAATGGACGGCCTTTTCCTCTCGTAGCGAACGTCGAAAGCCGACATGAGAGTCATGTCCAAAGGAACACACACCATAAACAGCCCGACGTTAAACATATTGTCATCATTGATAAAGAGGCGACGACACCAGTCCCTTACCATTTCAATACTCCCTTCCCCATCTCTTCTCCAAAGCTCCCAGGTGAAGCGGGTGTTTCTCTACCTGTCCTAAATTCTTGTACCTGTAACCATACCACTCTTCTCTTAGAAAATAGACTCGCTGACAGTTTAGGCGTTTTCCTAACTGCAGGGTTCACTCCCCAGTAGCAGCCACGTTTAGTAATAGCACGTGCATGGACTACGCTCGGGTTCACAGCGAACGAACGACAATTATAAACAGATGAGAAAAGAACCTATGGCCTCGTACATTTTGGGAACCGTTGATCAGACTTCTCTGACCTTTGACAGGTCCTACGTCATGACTGTAGACACAACAGGAATGAAACTCGTGTCGCAACACTCAGCTGCCACAAGAATGTACACAGTAATAAACAAATAAATAAAAATGATGATGATAATCATCATCATCATCATCATCATCATCATCATCATCATCATCATCATCATCATTATCATCATCATCATCATCAAACCAAATCCCGTAGCAGGAACATGGTGTGGCTGTGTGAAATGTTCGCACCATCACATTTCTGTGGGCCAGGGTGTACGGAGGAATATTTGTCTGGTCCTTTCCTCCATAGCGATTGACGAGAGCTGATATCGAACCCTTATCTGACTGCGCTCATGCATTTGCTAGCATAACGCCCTAACCGCTACACCATCACGTCTGCTATGAGAAATCTCATCGCTATGTTAGCAACTACTGCAGACGGAGGGTAGTTGCCGAATTTCGTTATCTTTAAGAGAAACAATGAGCACAATTTCCGAAAGGTGTACTCATCCATATTCATGCTGAAGGATGAATGGCTGAAGTTCTAACCACTGACTGGTACAAATGTGTTAGGGCAACACGCCCAGGAGATCTCCGAACCCATTCTTCCAGGTTGGTGCTCGACTTGTGTCCATGTCATCGGATGCCTTCTCCGCAGAAGGATATAAATGCGGTCAAATCTGATCTGTTATAATTCCAGACAGGTTGACCCATCTGCTGCAGCCTTTAGACAAGGATGTCAAAGAGCCAGTGACAGATGATATCCGTCATTCACCGAAAGCACGGTCGGGTCGCGGTGATGGCACTTATACAGCTGGGGGTCTGAAACAGTACCAGTAAATGTTCTAGAAAATAGAGTCAACCGGGATAGTGTTGACCAGATGACACATCGAGTGCCACTCTAATAAAATACTGGGATAACACCATGTACAGAACATGTCTTAAAGGGCCCTAAAGGCTACTTTTAAATATGGTTTTACTGAGAAACCGGTCATTGTATTTCCTATTTTCATACACTCTTTATTTCGTTTGATTTCCTCTTGGTTACATTTGTCAAGTTATTACTTGATAACAATGAATTGTAGTAATTACATTATGAAAAATAAGTGGAAGTAAATACGGTAACTGATGCTACTACTTTTAGTAAACCACAGTACAGTTTACTGTAAGGCTGTGCTTCCTGGCAAAAGTCTATGTTTAATATGACAAAATAGGTGACCAAAAATGGTCTGATGGAGCTCTAAACCCTGGAAGGAAATCCGTTTACGTGAAGGCCACACCGAATGCCAAAACACCACTGCCTTGTGGAAGTTCCAGTAAGAACAAAGGCTAGGGTAGCAACGCTGGATAGAAAATGTGGGCAGGCAGAGTCCACAAGCCCGGGAAGGCAATCTGTCTATGGGAGGTGGAATCCTGAATAGAAACCTCAACCGTCGAAGTCGGAAGATGTTGACCCAAGAGTGGCACGCGACTAGAAAGCGGGCATCTACGTACCACAGTGGATGCTATGGACCACGTACAAGAAAGGTTGATCGCAGAAGAAGAAGGAATACTAAAGGTAAATAATAACATAGTTCAAAGATAGATTACTGATTGTCACGGAACTGCTGAGAATTCACCTAGCAATACTCCCACAAGTCCAATTCCCCTTTTTCCGTAAGTCTAAATCTAGTCGAAGGGATACAACCGAGGTATTAATGTACCCCACGCAAGGGCGATTGGTGGCCCTTGTCTTCTAGGCTGTTCGTGTGAGACAAGCTCAACCCAACCAGTTCCGCTAACGCATGCGCAAGAACCGTCTCAGAACAAAGAGAGGCTCAGTTGAGATCCGGCCGTGAGAGCAAGACGTTGTGTGTGAACGACTGTGTTAATTCGTAAATGGGAGAGAGGAAGCCAGTGTCTTGCTGTTTATCAAAGAAAACCGACAGAACGTCCAGTGTTGGGACGGGAGCTCCTCAATTCTGAATGCACAGTTTGTCGTAAGGTACGTTAAACATATTTAAATAAATAATGTGTGTCGTTACCGCGTTGAACCGAAGCTGTTCGACCACATGTCCCGCCCGGCGCACAAAGGTCAGTCAGGGGTGAAACTGTGGGCTTGTGTTTTAACTTAACACTGCAGGCGAGTTGAACACGATGGATTGTAGGCCTGTTTTTGCGTTAACATTGTACAAGTACGGGAATGCGTGTTATTGCCGCTACAAGTAGTTATAGACATTTCGGACAGGCCCAATAGTGTTAGTAGTCCGAGTTCACTCCTGGGCGGCCTTAGAACTCTAACGTAGTCGACACAACCGGACGTGGGCGAAGGCGTTGTAGAACATAGGTCGAGTGAGGTATCAGGGAACTCGGCCGAACTAGACGAAACCCATGCGATGGTCGCCGGACGTGTCGAAGGTCATTCGAAGGACATTGCGGGTGTCTAAGTTCGAATTCTTTGGTGTGGCGACCACTGGCTTTGCTGAGCTTTCCTCTTACTCTTTATGTTATTGGTTGCCGTAACGGAACACCATCTTGATAGGCAGTTGGTTCCCGAGAGGTTGACACTGGAGAAACTGGGGAATGCGACAGAGCTGGTCACAGCCAGCTGAACACCGTTCCAAATGCTCTGACCTTAACTAGGGGAGGAGGGAACGGGATGTGGACTTCCGCTACAGGGGGATTTCCCTGTATAATCTATTAAATTCCTGGATCAAAGCTCGAGCTCCGGGAAACTGGTTGTATAGTAGGTAAACATAAAATAGAACCAGGGAGAGGGGGCTACCTCCGAGGGAGGGGAATTCGGTGGTCACCGGCTCTCCTTCAGAGCCATTCTGTCTCTAGGTACCTTTAACCTACTAACCTGGTATATTGTGTCCTTAGAAGTCTTTTTAGGACAGAAGGATTTCGCCGACACCATGACCAGATACACAGCCCTACCTTGGGCGGGTTCGAGACGGAGGACGGTTCAGCCAGCACTTGTTAGGACCCAGACCTAGTTCAGTTTGGCATTGGATCCTGGTCTGTGAGGCTGCCGGCCGGGTCATGGCGACACCGGCCTATACTGAGTACACATAGGTAACGTGTACCTCTGGGGGTAAGTCTGTGTCACGATATTCACACATGGTGTTATCTTTGGCAGGTTCTACTTTCTGAGAGACTTACGTGACGGGACCAGAGGAAGATGACTTGGTGAAGGCTAAATGGCGGGCTTACCTATGTGACGTGAAGTGAGGCTTCTACACCACACCACGTGCCGGGAAGTCACTACGCCACAGTCCAGTCCCGTCTAAAACGCTAAATGATCTTCAGCCAGTCCACCAAGTATTATGATGGCTACACACGGGCGAGTATCGTGTCCTCTTGTCTGTGAACAGTTTTGACATTATGACCCACTAGCCAAACGGGTAGAGAAGAACTACATTACCCTTTATTTCATGATGGCCGGGTGTTCCGGGAACAGTCTACCATGTAGGATTATGAACAGTTGTGACATTCCTTACCGGGTCACGCGCTACCAGTACTGACTTTGAGTGACAGAGTCAACTTGAACTGTGCCAACTTTCTGTGCTTATAGGCCCAGTTATACCCATCCTGATCCCATAAGAGACCACCATCTGTTTCCAGAACTTTGACATTGTTAACTGTGGGTTAAATGTTATGGTGGCTTCTTAGGAATGTTGTCTAGCACAGGCCTTACCAGTGAAGCTTGAAGGACAGGTCTTCAGAACTTCTACAGGGATGTTAGTCCGGAGTCATCACGTACCACCGCAACTTGGAGTCACCACATTGACGTGCTAGTCATTCCAGTTGAGACTACACCTCGGCAGAGACATTCCACGCTACGTGTGCAGATGAGTGACCTCTTTAACCTTGTGGTATCGTACCGAGTGTACAGTGATGAGTGAGACGGCCTGAGGCTAATCCAGATAGCCATTTCTTCTATCGCCTGGCGGTAGCCAATATTCTCTCATGAACATTCCCCTTGTTGATAATCCTCTTGTACATTATATCATCTAGTACATTATGTGTAGACACCAGAGTCGTGTCATCTGTTCTGGATGAGAGGTGAAAAAGGTATTGTCCAGCGGTTGATAGTGAGAGAGACAGGAATCCAAGGGCTGGTGGGGTCTGTAGACTGAGATTTATGGTATTCCCAGAGTGCATCTATCCCGTTATTAAGATGTAATAGTATGCTTCCCTCACCCCAGGAAAAACTACGACATTATTTGGGGGCTCGTCCGGGATATTGATGAGACAGCTCTGGTGATTGTGGTTAGGACATTTCATTCCTAGTATCTCTATTCAGGTCTACATAGGTCTTTGGTCCTGTTTCTTCTCTTGTCAAAGACAGATTGACTTGTGGTGTGTTGGGACGTCATATATAGTGTAGATAGATTAGAGTGGTGTATTGCATATCTATATATTGCATTATTTACCTATCACTCACACTACTAACATATACTCTCTAAGTATGGCATCCACCAAATTAAATATGGAGGAAGTGCGGGCAACCGGCGAAGGAATGGGCTTCACCGGCACTGCACTATCAGAGTATATCCAAGGGATTGAGAGAGACTTCCGTCAGGAAGAGAGAGAGAGAGAAAACAGCAAGAAGCGGAGGATCGAAGGATGGCATTGGAGTTGAAGAAGTTTGAAGCCGAACAAGCCGCTAAGAGGTTCGAAGCCGAACAAGCCGCTAAAAAGTTCGAAGCTGAGCAAGCTGCTAAAAAGTTCGACGCCGAACAAGAGGCTCAAAAGCGAGAGCATGAGTACCGTATGCGGGAACTCGAGCTCAGGGCACAATCAAGTAGAGAGATCTGAAGGGAGCAGTAGGAGGGTCTTCACTCCCTGGTTCACCTACCTTAGGTCGACATGGTTATCATGCCATGAAGTTTCCTCTACCGATTTTTGAGGAAGATAAAGAAAAGATCGACCAGTTCTTACAAAAGTTCGAGGCTATGTCTGTCGCCATGGGTCTCGATCGAGACAAGTGGTGTCTGAAACTGTCCCAGGGGTTGCGCGGTACCGCGTACGAGGTCTATTCGCGTTTACCGGCGGGTCACGAGAATAATTATGCCGAACTGAAGGCAGCGCTGCTGAAACGGTTCGAGATGACGTCGCATACTTACCGCAAGAAGTTTCGAGAAGCGAAACGAGAGCCGAGTGAGTTATTTGCTGCGTACGGCGAGCGTCTTAGATCCTACCTCCATAAATGGATGGACTTAGCTCAGTTCGCGCACGATTACGACAGTCTCGAAGAACTGATGATCGTCGACCAGATGCGGAAGCATATGTCGAAACCGCTCAAAGAGTTCTTGGGAGAACAAGGGGCGGAAAGATTAGAGGTAGTAGCCAAAATGGCCGAACGATTCGTCGAGGTGCATGGTGAAGGTGGGGAAACCCATCCCTCCATGGGTAAAAGTCAGGACAAGACTGACAAAAAGAAACTGAAGAACTCTCATGCCAAGAAGGTAGAACCTTATGAAAAATCCTCTGACCAGAGTCCAGAGAAGTCGAAAGATGGGAGCAAGAAGCCACATAACTCTCCACCGAAACGGAAATGGAGTGAGAAGTGGTGTTCGATTTGCCAGTCACCCTCGCACAATACAAGGGACTGCAGATCGAAGGCTAAGAGCTCACACTTCGCGGCCTGCCTAGTGGCTCCAAAGGCTGTTGCCACCGAAAAGGTCGAGGTCGGCGAAGAGACTCTGGATCAAGAGAGGCCACCTGTGGTCGAACTGATCGAAGTCAACGGCCAGCAGGTTGAGTGTCTCTATGACACTGGCCTAGACGGGGAAGCCGTCATTGCCGCCAGTCTAGTGAGACCAGACCAACTCACTGGGGAAAGCATCGAGATACAGCCGGCTATGAAGAGTGCGGTAGCCATGACGTTACCAATCGCTAACGTAGAGATTAGGTCGAGATACGTCACGGGCAGCATCCCAGCCGCGGTATTACTCGATCCCCTATATCCCGTGATTCTGGGGAGTAAATATGTATTTCTAGGGGTGCCGAAGAAGCCAATCCACCTAGGCGACATACATACCTGCGCCCACACGGGGAAAGACGAGGCAAACACAACCAGCTCGAAAACCCAGCTAGGGGGTTTGCGCACGGCCCAGAGCGAAGACGCGACACTACGTCCGTGCTACAAGAAGCTGCAGAAAAGTGCTGACCCACCGCAACGGGACCAGTACTATCTGAAGAATCGGCTGCTCTACCGGAGAGCCGGAAGGGGAGATGAACTGCACGGGCAGTTGGTGGTCCCGACGGACTACCGTCTCCCAATTCTTCAGAGGGGACACACCATATCGGGTAGTAACCTATCCGGGAATGGACATATGGGTGTCAGAGCGACGCTGCAGCGAATTTCCGGTCATTATTACTGGCCACGAATGACTGGCGATGTACGCCGGTTAGTAAAGTCATGCCCAGAGTGCCAGAAGGCTACACCCACAGATCGGACTAAGACTAGATTAGGTCTTAAGGTGGGAGATAGAGTATTATTGTGGGGTCCAAGCAGGACCAATATGCTCGAGGTAGGATGGCAAGGACCTTATCCCGTGGTCAGGGTAGTGTCCAAGACCAACTACGAGATCCGGATCGGGGGAATTTTGAGAATTTTCCATGCAAATCTCCTGCGGAAAAACGAGGAGAGGTCCGGTGACAAATCTCTGCACCTGTCGGCGATGTCAGTCACTAGTACCCCAGTTTGGAAGGGGTGGGTAACGTCGGATGCGGCGCGAGATACCCTGGACTCCGACCGACGATCGACGGACTGGCCCCGCTATCGAAAGAGATGGCCAGGGAAACCCGAGTCCAGAGGGTTCTGGGAAGACTATACCGTCCATCGAGGACGATACCGCAAATCCCGAGACATGTTTGTAGGGAGACATAGCGGTAGTGACGACACGGGTACCGCCGGGAAGGGAAGATCCGTCGGTATTGCACCCCGTTGCGTACGCGAGTCGGATGGTCGTCCGGCCGAACGTAATGACTCGACGGGCAAGCGCGGTTGTCGATCACTGATATGAGACGGGCTGTCCAAGTTACTGCCCAAAGTGATGGGGAGGTTGTACCTTTGAGGACACCGGCAGACCATCAACCAAAGATGGGCTTGGCCACCTCCCGTAAGCTCAACGCGCGCTTGATGCGTTGGTCGTTGTTGCTTCAGCCCTACACCTTTACGGTGGAATACATTCCCGGTAAGGAGAATGTTGGGGCTGACTTTCTGTCTAGGCATCCAGTCCCAGAGGCAGAGGACGAGTTTGCTAGGAGTGAACATCCAGCAGGAGACAGTCGACGCGGTCAACTCTCTTAAGAGGGGGCCTATGTCACGGAACTGCTGAGAATTCACCTAGCAATACTCCCACAAGTCCAATTCCCCTTTTTCCGTAAGTCTAAATCTAGTCGAAGGGATACAACCGAGGTATTAATGTACCCCACGCAAGGGCGATTGGTGGCCCTTGTCTTCTAGGCTGTTCGTGTGAGACAAGCTCAACCCAACCAGTTCCGCTAACGCATGCGCAAGAACCGTCTTAGAACAAAGAGAGGCTCAGTTGAGATCCGGCCGTGGGAGCAAGACGTTGTGTTTGAACGACTGTGTTAATTCGTAAATGGGAGAGAGGAAGCCAGTGTCTTGCTGTTTATCAAAGAAAACCGACAGAACGTCCAGTGTTGGGACGGGAGCTCCTCAATTCTGAATGCACAGTTTGTCGTAAGGTACGTTAAACATATTTAGATAAATAATGTGTGTCGTTACCGCGTTGAACCGAAGCTGTTCGACCACATGTCCCGCCCGGCGCACAAAGGTCAGTCAGGGGTGAAACTGTGGGCTTGTGTTTTAACTTAACACTGCAGGCGAGTTGAACACGATGGATTGTAGGCCTGTTTTTGCGTTAACATTGTACAAGTACGGGAATGCGTGTTATTGCCGCTACAAGTAGTTATAGACATTTCGGACAGGCCCAATAGTGTTAGTAGTCCGAGTTCACTCCTGGGCGGCCTTAGAACTCTAACGTAGTCGACACAACCGGACGTGGGCGAAGGCGTTGTAGAACATAGGTCGAGTGAGGTATCAGGGAACTCGGCCGAACTAGACGAAACCCATGCGATGGTCGCCGGACGTGTCGAAGGTCATTCGAAGGACATTGCGGGTGTCTAAGTTCGAATTCTTTGGTGTGGCGACCACTGGCTTTGCTGAGCTTTCCTCTTACTCTTTATGTTATTGGTTGCCGTAACGGAACACCATCTTGATAGGCAGTTGGTTCCCGAGAGGTTGACACTGGAGAAACTGGGGAATGCGACAGAGCTGGTCACAGCCAGCTGAACACCGTTCCAAATGCTCTGACCTTAACGAGGGGAGGAGGGAACGGGATGTGGACTTCCGCTACAGGGGGATTTCCCTGTATAATCTATTAAATTCCTGGATCAAAGCTCGAGCTCCGGGAAACTGGTTGTATAGTAGGTAAACATAAAATAGAACCAGGGAGAGGGGGCTACCTCCGAGGGAGGGGAATTCGGTGGTCACCGGCTCTCCTTCAGAGCCATTCTGTCTCTAGGTACCTTTAACCTACTAACCTGGTATATTGTGTCCTTAGAAGTCTTTTTAGGACAGAAGGATTTCGCCGACACCATGACCAGATACACAGCCTACCTTGGGCGGGTTCGAGACGGAGGACGGTTCAGCCAGCACTTGTTAGGACCCAGACCTAGTTCAGTTTGGCAGTGGATCCTGGTCTGTGAGGCTGTCGGCCGGGTCATGGCGACACCGGCCTATACTGAGTACACATAGGTAACGTGTACCTCTGGGGGTAAGTCTGTGTCACGATATTCACACATGGTGTTATCTTTGGCAGGTTCTACTTTCTGAGAGACTTACGTGACGGGACCAGAGGAAGATGACTTGGTGAAGGCTGCTAAATGGCTGGCTTACCTATGTGACGTGAAGTGAGGCTTCTACACCACACCACGTGCCGGGAAGTCACTACGCCACAGTCCAGTCCCGTCTAAAACGCTAAATGATCTTCAGCCAGTCCACCAAGTATTATGATGGCTACACACGGGCGAGTATCGTGTCCTCTTGTCTGTGAACAGTTTTGACATTATGACCCACTAGCCAAACGGGTAGAGAAGAACTACATTACCCTTTATTTCATGATGGCCGGGTGTTCCGGGAACAGTCTACCATGTAGGATTATGAACAGTTGTGACATTCCTTACCGGGTCACGCGCTACCAGTACTGACTTTGAGTGACAGAGTCAACTTGAACTGTGCCAACTTTCTGTGCTTATAGGCCCAGTTATACCCATCCTGATCCCATAAGAGACCACCATCTGTTTCCAGAACTTTGACATTGTTAAATGTGTGTTAAATGTTATGGTGGCTTCTTAGGAATGTTGTCTAGCACAGGCCTTACCAGTGAAGCTTGAAGGACAGGTCTTCAGAACTTCTACAGGGATGTTAGTCCGGAGTCATCACGTACCACCGCAACTTGGAGTCACCACATTGACGTGCTAGTCATTCCAGTTGAGACTACACCTCGGCAGAGACATTCCACGCTACGTGTGCAGATGAGTGACCTCTTTAACCTTGTGGTATCGTACCCAGTGTACAGTGATGAGTGAGACGGCCTGAGGCTAATCCAGACAGCCATTTCTTCTATCTCCTGGCGGTGGCCAGGATTCTCTCATGAACATTCCCCTTGTTGATAATCCTCTTGTACATTATATCATCTAGTCATTATGTGTAGACACCAGAGTCGTGTCATCTGTTCTGGATGAGAGGTGAAAAAGGTATTGTCCAGCGGTTGATAGTGAGAGAGACAGGAATCCAAGGGCTGGTGGGGTCTGTAGACTGAGATTTATGGTATTCCCAGAGTGCATCTATCCCGTTATTAAGATGTAATAGTATGCTTCCCTCACCCCAGGAAAAACTACGACACTGATGTGAAACGTTATCAGATCCCATCACATAACCTGGAGTTATGGAAATAGCTGACATATTGCATCAGTAGAAAGACACCGTGAAATTAAAATGAGCTGGATGGAAACATGAATGAATAGCGACGCCATTAGTGTGTGTCTAAGGGAGCTAAATTACGTAACATGAACTCCCACTAACGATCAGTTTACATTACAAATGCCGAAGAAGACACACAGTTGTTTCTTGAATTTCAAGACATAAATTACTTGTATTCTAAGAGTCAAACAAAGTTTCAAACAGTTAATTTGTCGCCAAGTCTCCACACATAGTGTACTTAAATAGATAGTTAAAGTCGAAAGAATAATGAAAAACCACGTAGGTAATTACCATAACAAGACTAGAAAAAGAATACCGGGCAACTACAGAGGTAATTAACCCAACTAGGCAAATAGCTATGCTAAATTGGTTTGCAAAGACGTTTCCATGCACGCTAAATTATGAAATAAATATTCAAGTTTAAATAATGGGGAATAACTGGGTGCACCCAAGTAACAAGGGGAATAATTTTGCGAACAGACAAATTAGTTGTGAAATGTGTATATACAGTTGTAAAATAAATCTTCAAGGACGATAGAGAGGAACAACTGGGTGCGTCCGAATAACAAGATTAAATCTGTGACTTGAGATTGTTGCACGTCCATTGCAGGACGTGACCAACTCCAACCAGAGGTTTATTAGAGGTAGTTTGCCATTGCTTTCTGAACAAGAAGTTAACGTTTAAAGTCCAACAGAATGCCTACGTTGGGATTGAACCTCTTACACCACATTCAACCCACCGAAGAGCGAGCGGTGTGATCTTCTCGGCCACGTCAATGCTTTGCTATTTAAAATAACTTTCTCGCGAATTAAAACACCGAGTTATTAAATAGATATTAGACGACAAAAATGTTAAAGGGGAACTACTGAGACTATCCTTATATAAAGGGCCATAAATCTATGAAACAATGTTTTTAATTTTGCGGGGAAGGATTCACGAGCTAGAAGGATTAAAAAGGATAAAAAAGACGAGAGTATCAGCTTCCTTGCACCCGGGTTGTTGTTGTTGTTTTTTTTTCCATATGGGTCGGTCTCTGTCCGTGGGGCGGCCTGCTGAAAACGTGGACACAAAGCACGAACTTCAGTGGCGACCACCAGTAGTCTTCGAGAACATTGCACTCGTGAACTGAATCTCGTAATAGGAAATAGAGAACACGCAAAATTCAGTCCCTTACTACTTTAAACAGTGTGTAATGGACTACGCTTGAGTTTAAGCGAGCGAACAAAAAAGAAAGAAAAGGAAAGGAAATAGAAACATTTAGGTACGTGTAACTCCTGCAAAAAAAGTGAGAGCTACTAAACACAAACAGAGTTCATAACTTAACAGCGAACTCCACTACGGCGAACGTATAAATGAGTGTGGGTGTCGTGTCCTCCTTTAAAGTGTCGTCCCTGGAGTGAGGAGATCCGACACCCACATTATAATATTATTTTTTTTCCCCTCAATATTCTGGAGAATCCACCAGCTTCCGTCCAACACACTCCATCAGCCTATGGACACCTTTTCCTATCACTCTCACACTGTCGTACTATGCCCCCTTCTCATACTTCCCCAACGCAACATACTCAACAACTCTTGCTTCTAGAAATTAATAAAGATTAATTTATTAAAATAAAAGTGTAACGTGTATGAGACGTGTATGCGAAGAAAATGTGTGACGTGTTCTATAAAGTGTGTAGACTCTGTCTCTCAGACATCAACTCAGTCAGCTGATCACAGCAAAGATAGACCACAGCACGTTACGTCAGAACAAGTACGTCTCACCCGTTGCCGGAACCATCTTGCCGGATAATGCTTTGCCTCTGTAGACCTCTGGTAATCCAATTTCATGAACATCCGAAATAGACACCGGTGGTATTAAGAGTTAATCAGGGACCGGTTGCACTCTACACAATGTCCGTTCCTAATGTTCCTAAACAAACTGCACAAGTCTTTTGCAGTGTGTACGCAGTTAGTTAGTTAGTTAGTTAGTTAACAGATCATCCTCGTTGCACATCGAACCATTCAGTCCATAAGTGCTAATTACTACTGTTAATTGTTACTGTACTAACACTAGGTACTCTTAGCCGGTTCTCGGTTCGTTACTACTGTCTAATGCTGTGTGGTGCATCAGTATGCATCACTCTCTTTGATGAATCAATTTCCTTCTAGCGTAAGTTACGTTTCTGTATGCAACTTTATTGACTCTTGAACTGGTGTTCTTCAGAATGGGTTTTTTAATTCTTTCCCAAAACTTGTAGAGTTTCCTTGGATCTGGTAGGGAACCTAGGATAGAAACAACACATCTGGTGATAGTACTAGTCACTGATCCTTTGGCTGAGTGTAAGCCTATCACCTTGCTTAATGATCTTTAGCTAACTAGACTTAGTCATAGAGCAGATTAGCTACCCACCTAGAGTCGAATCAGGCTATGACAAAGAAAAATATCAGCAAACAGAATGCGGAACCCCGCCCACCAGGGACACCTACGGGAAGATCCCAATTACCCCTCATTACTCAACTAGTAAAGCTTATCAACACTTCACTAATCTATTCTAGCTAACAGAGCCAAGTATCACTTCACTACTCTAGCTAGTTTCCACTAACAGTGCTAATCATCACACTATAGTTTAACAAGGCCACAGTCTATAGTAATTATAACGAATATATTATAATAAGGTTATACCTTAAATGGCACTACTGCAGTCCTATAAATCATATCTACATCTGCCATATAGGCACGTGTAAAATTAAGTCACTAATTAACACACGGTAGATATTATTTCCACTGGCACTGCAGTGCCCTGCACTCTGTCTAGAGCATTATTCAAGTCCACCCTAGTTGATCTCAACTCGAGTTTATATGGCAAACTACCAAAGTTGTCCACGTGACGTTATCCTTTACTCCCCCACACAGGTGGCACAGTGGCAAATCATCCCCTGTCAAGAACTATTTTCCTGGCTTAAATCCTGTCAAAGTTGTCAGTAATTGCCTAGATTCTCAAAACAAGCCAGCTAGTTTCTGTAAACTCCCAACAAAGAGTTTCGATACCAAGCTGCCAATCATCTTGATGTTCCGGAAACCAAGAATTGACAGATGCACTGTTTTCCGTACTAGGTACTTCCGTTTTACATCTGCCCCTGTGATCTCACGGCTTCCATCTGCATTCAAATGTTGACAAACTTGTCACTCTTCTGTTCCGTGGTGACAATCCCAGCAGCCTTTCCGTCTGATGTCCGGTAGTATAGATGACAAACGGAACCATTCCATATCCTTCTCCCTCACCACCAAATGTGTTTATGGGCTGACACGATGTAACCTGTACAACTGTGTTTACTCTGTTAGTACAAATAGATGTCGCTGGTCGATCGTCCGCTTAATCCGAAAATCCTCTGTAATAATCAACCGGATAAACACACGGTTTCATTTTGTGACATAGGCCACCTCCTAAGAGAGTAGTCCATCTCACTCTTCTCCACCGTGAGTTTAATCCAGATGATTCATTCTTCTTCTTCAGGAGCTGGGTGTCTTGACAAGAAATCCGCTCCAACATTTTCCTTCCCAGGAATGTACTCTACTGTGAAATTATACGGTTGAAGTAACAACGACCTACGCATCAAACGTGCGTTGAGCTTCTGAGAAGTAGCCAGGAACATCAGGGGCTGATGATCTGACTGGACCCGAAACTTAACTCCATACAAATATGTCTGAAATTTTTGCACTGCCCATACGAGGGACAAGCATTCTCTCTCGACGGTTGAATAATTCCTCTCCGCCTGTAGAAGTTTCTTACTTGCGTAGGCCACAGGTTTCAAAACCGAAGCATCGTCTTTTCCTTCCTGTAACAAAGCGGCTCCAATTCCAATCGCACTTGCATCCGTTCTCAACACAAATGGTTTGGAAAGGTCAGGGAGCTGTAATACAGGTTTGCTGACCAAGGCCTCCTTTAACTGGCTATAGGCATTCTCACATTCTGGTGTCCAAATGATTTGGTCCGGGAATCCCTTTTTCAAGGTTTCCGTCAACGGAGCTCCCAGTTCAGTGAAATGTGGGATAAATTTGTGGTAGAACCCACACAACGAGAGAAAAAGATCGCACATCCTTCTTCGTTTTTGGCCTTGGTGCATTTCTGATTTTCTCCAGGTTCTTCTCTTCTGGAACAATGTGTCCTGGAGTGATGGTGTGACCTAGAAATTCCAGAGTTTGGTAACCAATCATGCACTTGGTTGGACGAGCAGTAAGCCCTGCTTCCTTGAGTCTATTAAACACTCTCTCCAAGGATTGTAAGTGGTCATCCAAGCTGTCACTGGAAATCAGAATATCATTAATGAATGAGATGATGGACGGATCCTGTAACGGATCTAGTAAAGTCCTCATCATGCGTGTAAACACACTAGGTGCATTGCTGAGTCCAAGGGCATGACCTTGAATTCGTAGTGTCCACTGGGTGTACTGAAAGCTAACAGTGGTCGAATCTCCGGTTTGACTGGTATCTGATAGTACCCCCGACTCAGATCCACCTTAGAAAAGTACCGAGCCTTATGGAGCCTAGCGAATAACTGAGTTGTATTCGGCAAAGGTTCCACCTGAAACTGTGTATGACTGTTCAGAAGTCGGTAATCTATACACAACCTGTGTTCTCCACTTGGTTTGCGTAACAAAACTACCCCCGCATTGTATGGGGATGTGGATGATGCAATCACGTCATCCTCCAGCAGTTTTTTTATTTCCTCCTCCAGGGCCTTTTCTTTAGAGAATGGCACTGGGTAAACCTTCTGACGAACCAGCTCCTGTGTGGTCAAAGTCATCTCAAACTCCACCAACCTCGTTCGTCCTGGTTTATCAGTCAGTATCTCCTTATGAGACTTGAGAACCTGGGTTATCCTTTCCCTCTCCTGGGAGGTTCAGATCAGGGTTTCACCTTGCACATCCCTATAAGTTTCCTGGTGTACTAAGGGATATTCCCTGCCCTCGCTGGTTCCCACTTCTGTCTCCACTGCAAACTGCCATTGCCATGAGGTGAGCTGCCTTGTCTCCGGGTCTCTCTTCGTATTTCCGCAAGAGATTGATATGGAAAATCTTCGACTTTCCCCGGATCCGGATTTGATAGTTGGTTCTGGATATTACCCTTTCCACGGGAAATGGTCCTTGCCAACCTATCTCCAGTTTGTTGTTTCCCGTTGGGAGTAGCAACAAGACTTTATCTCCTACCTCTAGAGATCTGTCTTTAGACCTACGGTTGTAGTAAGCCGCATGTCTTTTCCTGGCCTTTTTCAAGTTTTGATTTGCCAGAGTCCATCCCTTGTGGAGTTTTTCTTTCAGTTCCTCCACGTATTGATAGGATGAGATCACTTCTTCTGACGTCCCCTCTTCAGTCCAACTCCTCAACATTGGCTTCCAACGGTCCTTTGATTGGACGACCAAACAGCAACGTAGCGGGTGGTAGTCCTGTTGAGCCATGAGGAACTTCCCGATAGGCAAAGAGTGCTGCTGGGATATATTCATCCCACCTATCAGGTTGTTCCTGCGCTAGTTTCCTGAGCATTGTCATCAACGTGCCGTTGAAACGCTCTACTTGTCCATTGGCTTGAGGGTGGTAAGGGCTGGTATGTATGTGGTTAGAGTGAAACACCCTAAATACCTCCTCCATGAGTTTTCCACAAAACTGAGATCCATTATCCGTCAGAATTTGATCCGGAAAGCCTAATCTGGTAAAGGCCTCCATCAGTGCGTCCGCCACTCTTTTCGAGTCAATCGTGGTCAACGGTATAGCCTCACCCCACATTGTACAGCAATCCACCATTGTGAGTATATACATGTTCCTCTTCCTAGTCCTGGGAAGTGGACCCACGATATCGATGGCTACCCTCTCGAAAGGAGAGTTCATGATGGGCATCTCACCCAACATCACCGGTGCTGTCCAGTGTTTCGGTGCCACCCTCTGGCACTCAGGGCATGACTTCACATACCGACGCACATCATCTGTCATTCCCGGCCAATAGTAGTGGCAGGAAATCCGCTGCATGGTGGCGGCAATACCCATGTGTCCACTAAAGGAGATGGTATGCCCCATATGAAGAATCTGGGACCTATGAGCTTTCGGGACGACCAACTGACCGTATAGGTTGTCTCCCTTTCCTGCTCTCCTGTAGAGTATCCTATTCTTCATGTAGTACTGCCCCGTCCTGGTGGATCAGCACTTTTTCTGCAGCTTTTTGTAGCAAGGACGTAAAGTATCATCCTCCACTCTGGGCAGTTCGTAGCTCCCCCCGGCATTGGGTTAGTCACAATTGCGTCTGCCTCTTCCGTTTCGTCTGAGAGCGAGTCTGCATTGCTCCCATATGGATTGGCTCCCTGGGCATTCCCAGAAAGACATACCGGCAACCTAGGATGACTGGAAAAATGGGATCGGTCAATACAGCGGCCTTGATGGTGCCGGTGACGTGCCTTGACCGAATCTCCACATTAGCAATGGGCAACTTCATGACTACAGCACTCTTCTGTGCAGGCTGTATGTCCAATGTTTCACCTGTGAATTGTTCTGGATGTACCAGATCCGCGGAAATCACGGCCTCCCCGTCCAGTCCTGTGTCGTATAAACACTCCACTTGACGACCGTTAACCTCTACCAAATTCCACTACAGGTGGTTTTTCCTGGTCTGGAGTCCTCTTCCTCGGCCTCGACCTGTTCGGTGGGCTCCACCTTAGGTTTTCCCTGAGCACACGACGAATTGAGTGTCTCCTGACTTTTCCCTGCAGTCAATAGCATTGTGCGTATTCGACTGACATTGGTTGCCCATTTCCTGTCCTAGATTTCTATTGTCGGACTTGAATGAGCTCTCCTGGTGGCGAGCTTCCTTGTTGACCTTGGCATTTTCCGTGACAACCTTCCTTGGAAGTCACTTGACATGCCTGCAAAGTGAGGGTTCTTAGCCTTCGATTTGCAGTCCCTCGTATTGTGAGAGGGTGACTTACAATTGAACACCACTTCTCCGACCACGGTCGTTTAGGTGTAGAGCTTGAAGTGCTCTTGCTTCCCTCCTTCTTCTTCTCTGAACTAATCCTCTGATTTTTGCCCATAAGGTTCCCACTTTTGGTTCCTGAGTTTTTGGCTTTCTTCTTGTCATGTTTCTCTTGACTTTTGGTGTTGGTGGAAAAGGTTTTCCCCCTGCCTCCCCATGTACCTCGACGAACCGTTCTGCTAATTTATTCACGAGGGTCAATACGTTCCGCTCCTTGTTCTCCCAGGAACGTCCTGAGAGGTTTAGACATTTGCTTCTTCAGCTGGTCGACCACCATGAGCTCTTCCAGACTCTCATAGTCATGTGCGAACCCAGCCAAATCCATCCACTTATGGAGATAAGATTTAAGACGCAAACTGTAGGCGGCAAACAACTCTCCCGGTTCTCGTTTCGCTGCTCGAAATTTTTTCCGGTAGGTATGTGACGTAACCTCGAATCGTTTCAGCAGAGCCGTCTTTAACTCATCATAATTGTTCTCATGTCCTGGTGGCAGGCGAGTATAAACCTTGTATCCCGTCCCGCGTAATCCCTGGGATAGCTTAAGATTCCATTTGTTACGCTCCAGACCCATAGCAACTGACATAGCCTCGAAGCGTTGAAGGTATTGGTCAATCTTCTCTTTGTCCTCCTCGTAGACCGCTAAAGGAAACTTCATAGCATGGTACCCAGGTCCACCTACTGGTGTTGATCCTGGGATGGGAGGAACCTCCAACTGCTCCCTCAGTTTCTCCATTAGATTGACTCTTCAACTCGAGTTCCCTCATCCGGTACTACTCGTGCTCCCTTTTCTGTGCTTCCTGTTCAGCTTTCTAATTTCCTAGCTGCTTGCTCAGCTTCAAATTTCCTAGCTGCTTGCTCAGCTTCCCTTCTCAATTCCAACTCGGCCTTTCGCTCTTCCAGTTCCGCTTGACGATACTCTCTCTCCACTTCCTGTATGTAATCCGTTAGAGAAGACCCAGCCAATCCCATTTCTTCCCCCCTTGCCTTTAATTCTAACGTGCTAAGTTTAGGGGTGGCCATTATACAGAGAGGTAAGCTAGCAGGTCCAGTACAATATAACTGCAAATTACTATACCGATATATGAACAAGTACTATAAATCTAGATATTACCACACACAGTACATTCACTCAGTGACAAGAGTAGAATCAGGACCACAGACCTATGCAGACGTGTGAAGTGTGAACAGGTAAGATATTAGTCCTAACCCCTATCCACATTCACTCTAGCTGGATTCTCCAAACTGATATCTCCCTCTTATAACTAAGGATCCCGTGTCAAAAGACCCCGTTGTCAGAAGATCCCACTGTCAAAGGTTCCTGCTTGCAGGAGGATTCTCGCTGTCCAAGGATTCCGTTTACGGGAGATCCGCTGTCCAAGGATTCCGTTTACGAGAGATCCCGCTGTCCAAGGATCACGTTTACGAGAGATCCCGCTGTCCAAAGATCACGTTTACGAGAGATCCCACTGTCCAAATATCACGTTTACGAGCCCCCCAATAATGTCGTGTCCTCCTTTAAAGTGTCGTCCCTGGAGTGAGGAGATCCGACACCCACATTATAATATTATTTTTTTTTCCCTCAATATTCTGGAGAATCCACCAGCTTCCGTCCAACACACTCCATCAGCCTATGGACACCTTTTCCTATCACTCTCACACTGTCGTACTATGCCCCCTTCTCATACTTCCCCAACGCAACATACTCAACAACTCTTGCTTCTAGAAATTAATAAAGATTAATTTATTAAAATAAAAGTGTAACGTGTATGAGACGTGGTATGCGAAGAAAATGTGTGACGTGTTCTATAAAGTGTGTAGACTCTGTCTCTCAGGACATCAACTCAGTCAGCTGATCACAGCAAAGATAGACCACAGCACGTTACGTCAGAACAAGTACGTCTCACCCGTTGCCGGAACCATCTGTGCCGGATAATGCTTTGCCTCTGTAGACCTCTGGTAATCCAATTTCATGAACATCCGAAATAGACACCGGTGGTATTAAGAGTTAATCAGGGACCGGTTGCACTCTACACAATGTCCGTTCCTAATGTTCCTAAACAAACTGCACAAGTCTTTTGCAGTGTGTACGCAGTTAGTTAGTTAGTTAGTTAACAGATCATCCTCGTTGCACATCGAAACCATTCAGTCCATACGTGCTAATTACTACTGTTAATTGTTACTGTACTAACACTAGTACTCTTAGCCGGTTCTCGGTTCGTTACTACTGTCTAATGCTGTGTGGTGCATCAGTATGCATCACTCTCTTTGATGAATCAATTTCCTTCTAGCATAAGTTACGTTTCTGTATTCAACTTTATTGACCTCTTGAACTGGTGTTCTTCAGAATGGGTTTTTATTCTTTCCAAACTTGTAGAGTTTCCTGCGTGGATCTGGTAGGGAACCTAGGATAGAAACAACACATCTGGTGGATAGTACTAGTCACTGATCCTTTTGTCTGCGTGTAAGCCTATCACCTTGCTTAATGATCTTTAGCTAACTAGACTTAGTCATAGAGCAGATTAGCTACCCACCTAGAGTCGAATCAGGCTATGACAAAGAAAAAAATATCAGCAAACAGAATGCGGAACCCCGCCCACCAGGGACACCTACGGGAAGATCCCAATTACCCCTCATTACTCAACTAGTAAAGCTTATCAACACTTCACTAATCTATTCTAGCTAACAGAGCCAAGTATCACTTCACTACTCTAGCTAGTTTCCACTAACAGAGCTAATCATCACACTATAGTTTCACAAGGCCACAGTCTATAGTAATTATAACGAATATATTATAATAGGTTATACCTTAAATGGCACTACTGCAGTCCTATAAATCATATCTACATCTGCCATATAGGCACGTGTAAAATTAAGTCACTAATTAACACACGGTAGATATTATTTCCACTGGCACTGCAGTGCCCTGCACTCTGTCTAGAGCATTATTCAAGTCCACCCTAGTTGATCTCAACTCGAGTTTATATGGCAAACTACCAAAGTGTCCACGTGACGTTATCCTTTACTCCCCCACACAGGTGGCACAGTGGCAAATCATCCCCTGTCAAGAAACTATTTTCCTGGCCTTAAATCCTGTCAAAGTTGTCAGTAATTGCCTAGATTCTCAAAACAAGCCAGCTAGTTTCTGTAAACTCCCAACAAAGAGTTTCGATACCAAGCTGCCAATCATCTTGATGTTCCGGAAACCAAGAATTGACAGATGCACTGTTTTCCGTACTAGGTACTTCCGTTTTACATCTGCCCCTGTGATCTCACGGCTTCCATCTGCATTCAAATGTTGACAAACTTGTCACTCTTCTGTTCCGTGGTGACAATCCCAGCAGCCATTTCCGTCTGATGTCCGGTAGTATAGATGACAAACGGAACCATTCCATATCCTTCTCCCTCACCACCAAATGTGTTTATGGGCTGACACGATGTAACCTGTACAACTGTGTTTACTCTGTTAGTACAAATAGATGTCGCTGGTCGATCGTCCGCTTAATCCGAAAATCCTCTGTAATAATCAACCGGATAAACACACGGTTTCATTTTGTGACAGTGGGTGAGGGAATTGAACAAAAAATCATAATAAAATAAAGAACCATGCTATGGCACAGCGAAAGACGTGTCGATTATACCAATCTTCTTCAGCGGGTTCTGTGCCGAAGGTTTTACCGGCGCAATTTCAATTTGTAATCCCGAATACTGCGTTTGAAACACAGCTGCGGGGACCTGGCCAGCTGACCTCGTTGCGTGGATTTTTATAACATGGTATAAGCACCGGACGTTCAGAAAGCAATGGGAAACTATTGAACGTAAAGGTGCTTAGGAATTACAAACTGATAAACACTGATGGGGTTGACTGCGACGTCCTGTAAAGGATATGCAACTAACTAACTCATCGAATACAACACGAACAGATATAAAGACATACATAACATTAGAACATTTCAATAATACTAAAACACAAATACTTGTTTTATGAAGGCGGCGCAGAAGTTCAGTTTAATTTCCTTTCCTGGAATCGAACACACAACCATCGGAGCGCGAGTTGGCGGCGTGAACACTTTGCCACGGAGGCTGATGCGCTAGGAAATAAAATAGATACTTAATGAGACAGTTAATAATGCGGAACTACGGGAGCAACCAAGATTTTGTGGCTTATCAAATTTCTCCGCCATCTGGGAAAGCACCTCCCTCTTATAATGTCCACGGCTACCACAGTGGACTCGTACAGGGTGTATTTTTAATGACTGTGCAGTGTTTGAAAATATTGCCTGTCCAAGTTTTGTATTCACCCTCTGTAAAGTTCATGCAACAAAATCCAACCATCTATTATATGTCATGCCGATAAGCGTGGGCGGTGATGTTTTGCCACCTCACTCGATCACCAGAGTCGTGGATCAGCTCTGTGTTTCTGTCAAGACCATGCCAAGTGGCCAAGCTTTCTAGGTATTTACTTCTCGGTCTTCCCCTTGGTCTCTTCCCTTCAATCTTGCAAGCTGTCACCAAGTTCTCCAATTCATTTCTTCTCATAAGATGCAACATAATAGGTAAATACAAAACTTGGACCGGCAATATTTTCAAACACCGGACAGTCAATAAAAATGCACCCTGTACCTTATATTCTCACGACGTGGGAAGATGTTACCATTATGCACCCTGCCAGCTGGCGTAGGCGTTCATGTCTCTCCACAGATCTCTGTCCTTGGTGTTCCGGATCAACTCTGCTGATGGTGTTCCTAAACGCCCGGATGTTTCAGCATTGTTTGTTTCTCGCGTATCGGTTGATCCTACCAGTTATGTGTTGGTTAATAAAATATCTTGTGCCAGCGACAAAATGGTGCCACAGCCAGGTAAAGATCACTCCAGACTTAATAGCTACCGAATCATAACCCTGCAAAACACGTATGGCAAAGTCCTCGAAAAGATAGTAGCATGTAGGCTCCAGCGACATTTGGAAAGTCGTAATCTGCTTCCCAAAGGGCTCGGGAGTTACCAGGCCTGGGAAAGACACCTGGGCCAATGTTGCAACTTTTGCATTTGATGTCTACGAGGGCTTCCAGGATAAACAAGAGGCAGTGGCGGTAGCTCTTGACCTGGAGGATGCGTATAACAGGGTCAGGTATGATCGGTTGATACACACACTGTTGAACATGGAGGTCTGCCCTTGCATTGTTAGATGGGTTGTGGCAGTCCTTTATGAGCGTAAGGTTGCACTGCGCATGGATTCCTGGACGTCTAATCCTTAAACTATTACACCTGGGGTGCCACAGGGATCTGCCATGTCGCCAGTGCTCTTTAATGTCTACACCAGCAAAATCGCAAGCTATTGAGACACCAGATGTGGGTAGAATGTTGACATTTGCAGGCGATGTGCTGGTGTACAGCAGGGCAGAGACAGGGCTAGCTTGGCGGAAGACTTACATGTGGCAGTTCACGGGAGTGGCAGAGTTGTGCAGGGACGCAGGGGCCATTATACACCCAGACAAGGGCATCGGCTGTGTGGTACTCCCTGGATAACCGGATCGTCAATGCAGATGTCCCATGTATTATGTTGAATGGATGCCCTCTTAGTCGAGAGAGTAAATTGAAGTACTTGGGTATCACCTTTGACAGGTGTTTGTCTTTTAAGGATCATGTGGAGGCTTTGGTGGTGAAGGCTGGTAGGGGACTTAATGCATTGAGAGAGATGGCAACAACCGGGGTAGATCAGAGGATGCTGTACAGGCTCTTTCAGAAGTTAATAATTTCTGTCATTGAGTATGATTTGGGGCTGCTGACAGTATCAAAGAGCCAGCTTGAAAGGTTGGAGCGAATACTGAATGCTGCCATGCGAGTAATCCTGGGGTGCACAAAGGACACATATGCACGAGGCATATCCTGGCGCTACCAACGTTGACGGATATGCATAGAGTCCTTCAGGTCTAAATGGTACCTGAGAGTTGCTGCAGATAGGGATCACCCCCCTGCATGAAGCCATGGATATGGTAAAGGGTCATAGACTACGACGAGGCAGGTCCTGGATGGCACAGGCAGAAATATCAATACGTCAGATGTGTGATCTAGAGAGATATCAATCGTGAAAAATAGTGGGTTGAAGTTCCGGAAGACATGACGGACTGGCAAAATGTAATAGTAACACTGGGTCGTGAGTGCAGAGAATGGGCAGCTGGCCGCTGAAGTGCAACAGCTGATCCAGAGTAACACACATCAGGGTGACATAATTATCTATTCCGATGGGTCAGAGGTGAGAAACAGACGTCATGATTGGGATTTTATTGCAAAGGCTAATGGACCATAGTCTTGAAAAAGGAGAGTCTGGCATATGAGACTACAATCTCCAGCATGAGAATGGAGGTGGAAGCAGTAACAGCGGCATTCCGGTGGCTAGAGGAGACTACTGCAACACACGTTGTATTCATTACGGATTCAAAGAGTATGCTTAGCAAGGTGGAGAAAGGAATGTTTCGTGTGGAATGGCTCTCGTCGCTTCAGATGTCACAGATTGTGAGAATTATATGGATATTTTGACCTGGCCATTAGGGGTACGGGGATATGCTGGCAGGGAATGCACCTCTATGTGGTAGATTGTCCATGGACAAGGGGGAGGTGGTCATGCGTTTGTGGGACCAAGTGGAGAAGGCGGGGGAACAGATTGAGAATCTTGTGTGGAAAAAATAAGATTGCGCGGGGGATTGGTAGGGCTTCTGGAATAATCTCAAAACTTAGAGGGAAGACCAGGAGAACTTTTAATCAGATAGCGGTGGGAACGATTGTTAGTACGAATCTTCGCTGGCTGTTGAACTAGCGGATGGAGCAAATATGGGAGTGTCCTGAATGCGGTGATGTCTGTTCTTAACTCAACTCAGCTCAACTTGTTTCACACGACGATGTGTCTCTGGACAATTTCTCTTGGAATCTTCTCTACACATGGCTTCTGGAGTAGTTTGCTGAATAATAAGGGCCATCATCATCATACCCCTGGCAGGTCAATAGTTGCTCTGATCTCCTTAACAGCGCATATCGGTTGATCCTACCAGTTATGTATTTATTAATAACATGTCTTGTGCTCACATCCTCTGGATCTGGGCAAGGAAATAAATTCTTAGCCTTCCTTAAATATAACTTTGATGTTGAGAGACACGCCAGGAAATGTGCGTGCATCCATCTTGGGTATTAGTGAGAGAGAGAGAGAGAGAGAGAGAGAGAGAGAGAGAGAGAGAGAGAGAGAGAGAGAGTGTGTGTGTGTGTGTGTGTGTGCGTGCGTGCGTGCTGTGTGTGTGTGTGTGTGAGGTATTTGCTGATTTTCTAACAGAGAGAGAGGGAGTGAGAGAGAGGGAGTAAGAAAGGGAGAGAGAAAGAGAGAGAGGAAGAGAAAGAGAAAAAGAGAGAGGAAGAGTAAGAGATAGAGCAAGAGAGAGAGAGAGAGTAAGAGTAAGAGATAGAGCAAGAGAGAGAGTAAGAGATAGAGCAAGAGAGAGAGAGAGAATAAGAGAAAGAAAGAAAGAAAGAAAGAAAGAAAGAAAGAAAGAAAGAAAGAAAGAAAGAAAGAAAGAAAGAAAGAAAGAGAAAGGGAGAGAGAGAAAGAGAGAGAGAGATAGAAAGAGAAAGAGGGAAAGGGATAGGGAGGTGGAGAGAAATAAACGTGCCATGGGGAGTCATTTGAGTCCACGAGGCTCTGCAATAATAATAACAACAACAACAATAACTATACCAACAACAATAACAACAACAATAACAACAATTTAGGAGATTTGAAGTTCAACAAGGATCGGCAACGGCTTTGCTGAATGGAACAAATGCCACAGTCTCACGGGGATACGATTATACTCGTTGCTTGAGTGAATGGCCGGCGGGACTATGAATAATAGAACAGGCATTAGACTAATACCTTAAGTTATGTCTGTCTGTCTGTCTGTCTGTCTGTCTGTCTGTCTGTCTGCCTATCTGTCTGTCTGCCTATCTGTCTGTCTGTCTGTCTGTCTGTCTGTCTGTCTGTCTGTCTGTCTGTCTGTCTGTCTGTCTGTCGGTCGGTCGGTCGGTCGGTCGGTCGGTCGGTCGGTCGGTCGGTCGGTCGGTCGGTCGGTCGGTCGGTCGGTCGGTCTGTCTGTCTGTCTGTCTGTCTGTCTGTCTGTCTGTCTGTCTGTCTGTCTGTCTGTCTGTCTGTCTGTCTGTCATATTCAAAATAATAATGAAGGACCATCAATTCTGAAGATTGAGGTTCAGAATACTCTTAACCATTTGGAATCTGGCAAGACCCCCGGTGCAGACAGCTTCACAACAGAAATGATTAATGCTTTAGAAGAATATGGAATAAATAAAGTTACCAGACTGCTGAATACAATATATGATACTGAAAAATACCTCATGAATTATGTAACTCTGTATTTTTGCAATCCCAAAGAAATCAGGAGCCTTGGAATGTGATAAAAATCGAACAATTAGTATAATAAGCCACATCACGAAGATTTTGCTAAGAATTATCATGCAAAGAGTTAGGAAGAAAATGCAACCGGCTTTGTAGAAGGCAATACATGTTGTGTATATACTGAGAGTACTTCCGGTACAATGGCGACAGGATGACGCGTACTTTTCGGGGGGACGCTATTTAGTGTTTTCCTTTGGATTTCCTATGGATTTCCTGCGAATAGTGTTTTCCTGTGGATTATGTGATGCTATTTTGAGCTCTTTTATTGGAAGTTTTCAAAAGAAGCCACGGAAGGCAGGTGGTGGATGAAATTTGAGGGCAGCCGACAGATATTCGTTGATCATGGTCTCGAATTCACGACGGCAGGCAGAAGAGCTCTTCTTGAGTCAATGGCTGCGGTCTCCGACCAGTACGGTCATTGCCATAGAGGAAAGCAACGGCAAACTACCACTTTAAAAGTGCTTAGTATATCATGATTCGCTTAAAGACTGATCATTGCAAGACAAGGACAGAGACGTTAAAATTAGCAACATGGAACGTTAGGACGTTAAACAACGACGGAAAATTAGAGAACATAAAAAAAGAAATTGAAAGGGAAAAAATTAATATTTTAGGTATGTGCGAAACGAGATGGACAGGATCAGGCATCAAGATAGATGACGATTTCAAGATTATTTATTCTGGAGGTGAAGATCGTCATAGGGGAGTGGCAATTATTTTGGACCGGAAAACATCAACATCTGTTCAAGGATATTGGGCCGTGTCGGACAGAGTTCTACTAGTTAAATTAAGTGGCAGACCTTTTAGCATAAATATTATTCAAGTATACGCACCAACAGGAGAATCCAGTGAAGATAGTGTAGAAGAATTTTATAATGACATAGAGGCTGCCTTAAAGAAATGTAAAAATTCAGAAATAAACATCATAATAGGGGACTTCAATGCAAAAGTAGGAAATCAAGGGGATAGATGCACAGTAGGAAACTATGGTTTAGGAGAGAGAAAGTCATCCTGATAGCAGGATTAGAAACCAGATTGACTACATTCTCATTAGCAGAAGATTTAGAAACGCGCTAACAGTAGCAAAAACAGGTTCCCAGTGCTGATTGTTATAGTGACCACAGATTACTCACATGAACATTGAGGATAAAGTTGAAGAAAGTCAAGTATATAACAGGAAACACTAAATATGATTTGTGTACATTGAGTAATGACAAGGAAATACAAAGCAACTTCAACATAAAAGTACAGAACAGATTTTAAATATTGTCTGATCTAGAGATATTATTCCAGGATGTGGATGATCAATGGGAAACGTTGAAGAATTCAATCAATGTGGCTGCAGAAACAACTATTCCAAAATTAAAGAAGGTGGGTAGTAAGAAATGGATGACTGAAGAAATTTTATACCTCATGGAAACAAGAAGACTCAGCAAATATAATTCTGTCAAATATGAAGAAATTCACAGACAAGTCAGAATATTATGTAAGGCGGCAAAAGAATCATGGCTTGAGGAAAAGTGCTTAGAAATTGAAAACCAACACAACAGTCAAAATACCAAATTAGTGCACAAAAGAATTCAGGAACTTACTAATAAAAGAACAAGTACATCAACAGGGTGTCTAAAAACTAAAGATGGCAAAATCATAATAGAAAAAGACCAGATTCTACATGTATGGACAGATTATGTGAAACACCTTTATGATGATAACAGAGACGAACAGTATGATATTAGATTTAATAATGAAGGACCGCCAATTTTGGAGATGGAGGTTCGAAATGTTCTTAAGCATATGAAAGCTGGCAAGGCCCCCGGTGCAGATAACATCACAACAGAAATGATTAAAGCTTTAGAAGAATTTGGACTAGAGCAAGTCACCAGACTGATGAACACATTATATGATACTGGAGAAAAACCTCCTGAATTATGTAACTCTGTATTTATTGCAATCCCAAAGCAATCAGGAACCTTGGAATGTGATCAACATATAACAATTAGTATAATGAGTCACATCACAAAGATTTTGCTAAGAATTGTCATGCAAAGAGTGAGGAAGAAGATACATCCTGAAATAGGGGAAGAACAATGTGGGTTTGTAGAAGGAAAGGGTACAGTAAATGCTGTGTATATGCTGCGAACAGTTATTGAACGTGCTATAGAAGTAAACAAGGATATACATCTTTGCTTTATTGACTATACAAAGGCTTTTGATAGAGTTAGACATGTCAACATGGAGGATATGCTTGCAGATCTACAGATTGATGGGAAAGACATTAGACTTATAAAAAACATATATTGGAAACAACAAGCTGCAATAAGGATTGATAATGAAGTGGGACAGTATCAGCTAATTAAAAGAGGTGTTAGGCAGGGATGTGTGATGTATCCAGATATTTTTTCCCTATACAGTGAAAATATTTTCAGAAATTCAAAACAATGTTTTCCCGTGATGAATTTGAATAACGAAGACACAAACAAGAGATTGCACGATTTATTGCCTGGCATATTACGCTGCATCTCGTCAGGTACATACTGCAGAAATCACACAACTTACGTGAAGTAATTAGATAAATCCTTTAAACTGAAATATACACATGTTCGCACAGTAATGTCGATTGTCTACCACGGTAATTTTAAACTGACTAACATGTCTTTCTGCTTGCACAAGGACGGCTTACGAAGGTTGATTAGTATAGCTTCAGCAAACTTTAACAATCGACTACTTTGTGTGTTGAACAACACAAGGAAGGCACTGTCTCTTTCAATCACGTGACCACTCTCGAACACGTGTCTCTCGACCGATGAAGCCGGACTGTTCCGGTGTGTCGGCCTGCTACCATCTTCTGTGTGTAGTATCTTGTCCAACCAATTCGGAATATGTTCCGAAACCCTGCAATGTAACTGTCGCTCAGTTCTGCCTATGTAGATGGCCTCGCATCTGCATGTAAATTGGTAAATACAATTAACTAAGTAGGTCAATATCAGCCTATTAAGAGAGATGTGAGACAGGGATGTGTAATGTCTCCAGATCTTTTTTCTCTGTACAGTGAACATATTTTCAGAAATATAGAAGATATGGAAGGAATCGCCATGGGGGGGGGGGGGGGGAGGGGGGGGGAGACGATGCATCAATAATATTAGGTATGCAGATGATACAGTCTTGATTGCAGACAATGAACAGGATCTGCAACATTTAGTAGATGCGGTTGTTGCACACAGTGAACAACTAAGGTTAGAATTGAATTGTAAGAAGACTTAAATTATGGTCGACACTGGGAAGAACAAAATACCACAATGTGAGTGGCACCTTGCAGTCTTGACAGACCAAAATATGTGAGTTGGAATGTGTCCAATATTCCATCACAATGCCTGGGCAGAGCTTCAGAGAAACATGTGGTGCCCCAAACGACATGTTCCCTCTCTCGGCCTAGTCTTGTGTTTTCCAGAGGAATGGGTAACCAATACGTCTGGCACAAATTAGGCTGCAGACCACTATGTAATAAGCAAGTAAATGGGCATATTTTTAAACAAGTGAATCGATACAATTATCTCGGAACAGTCATAACATCTGACGGGAGATACCTTGAAGAAATTAGAACAAGAATTGCCATTGCGAAGGTAGCCTTTCGCAAGATGAAAAACATACTGACCATTAGAAAGATATCAACTGAAACGAGAAAAAGAGTGCTAAAGTGCTATATAGAACCTGTACTTTTGTATGGATGTGAAGCGTGAAAATGAGCAGAAAAGCTGAAAAACCTCTGATGGCTGTGGAAATGTGGTTTCTGAGGAAAATGCAAAGAAACCATGGACAGACAGAAAAACCAATGAACAAGTCCTTCGAGAAACAAATGAAGATCGTAAACTGATTAGAGACATTAGACGTAGACAGCCAACATTTGCTGGGCATGTTATGAGAAGAAATGAATTGGGGAACTTGGTGACAACTGGCAAGATCGAAGGGAAGAGAACAAGGGGAAGGCCGAGAAGTAAATACCTGGATGGCTTGGCCACGTGGCATGGTCGAGACAGGAACATGGAGCTGATCCACGACTCTGGTGATCGAGTGGATGGCAGAACATGACCACCCATATAAATATATATAAATAGCAATTGTCTTGTTTTGCACGTCTGTCTTCCACTAGCTGTGTAATTCCTGTTGGGAGTTTCCATGTCCAATTTCTGAATAAAATCTCAAACATTTGTGTGAGAAGTGAATGTAGTTGGTGATAAATTTCAATCATTTATATCGCCAGTTTTTGTTATAAATTCAGCTAGGTTGTATTAGGTCTATATCGTCACATACTTTGTCCATTTATATATTTCTGCTAGGTTGTACTTTGTCGTTATCTTTATATTTCATGTCCATTTATATGACTCTGGATTGTATCCTGTTGTTAGTTTAGTTGTGTATGTCCATTTATATCACTCAGCTAATCTGCATGTTGCGTATATCCTTATGTTGTCTGTCCCTTTATATCATTCAGTTTGTGTGTTGAGGATATCTTTGGGTTGTCTTTCTATGTATATCGTGCATTTTGTTTGTATGTTATGTCTTTGCATTTGTCCATGTATAATAGTTGTTCTCTAACAGTGGGGAATTTGAGGCTTTCCAGGGGGGTGGGGGTGGGGGGTTGGTTGTGGGGTTTGGCGAAGTAAGATTATTTCAAGATCGCGTTAATACAAGAACCGATTACTTGATATTGTTTTTCCTTCCATACTTTATGGTTCTGTACATCTCGCTCTTCTGAAATTCGTTTTATAACGTAAGTAAACCTGCAAATCACGTTTTATGTAGACGTCTAGACTTGTTCTAGGATGTGTTATTACAATTAGCTTCCATTTTTACGCATAGTGTGTAAGGGCCGGGGGGGGGGGGGGGGGGATGATTTATACAAAGGAAATACGAAAGGGGTTATGTCCGTTTATATCATTCGGCTAGATTATATTCTGCCGGTCTCCCAGGTCTAGAGGTCACACGACTTTCTCCGTAATCTCGTAATCTCTCGAAAGTAACGTGACGTTGCGCGAGAATCGGTAACGGTTCTCTCCGCGTCTGTAACTTACGGTGTATGTAAACCGGTCGCTCAGAAAGCAATGGCAAACTACTGAGCGTAATCTTGCCAAGAAATCAACAATCAGCTGAAAGTTGCTGATGTTGACATGATATGAACAAAAAAATGGTATCGGTGTTTGGAACAACTTATGTCTGTGAGCAAACATTTTCAAAAATGAAATATGTGAAATCAATACATCGAACGAGATTGACTGGTGAACATTTGAAAGCAATTCTCTAGATTGGATGCTGCAGTTCCAAACCAAACATTGATGAAATCTTGAAAGCCAAATATCAGCTTCACAAATCTCACTAATCTTTTTTGCTGCTTAGTTTGTGAGATTCGGATATGTGCACACTAGGTCTGATGTAACTATCTTTGTTGCTAACGTTGCCTTCTTTGATAACCTTTTGTAGTAAATAAATATGTTGGTTGTCTTTGTTTCTTGTGTGCATTGCACGCCACTCACCCATGATTAACTTAGTTATTCGTCTTTTTTCCCAGAGCGTTCATTCTGGCTTGCAAGTATTGTTAACGTTAGTTGCATATCCTTTACAGGACATTTGCAGTCAACACCAGTATGTTTTGCTGTTGTTGATGTCTTGGCAAGTTTACGTTCAGCAGTTTGCCATCGCACCCATACCATAGCGTAAAAACCAGCGCAATGCGGTCTGCTGCCAAATCGCGCGCATCTATGTTTCGAACGCGGGTATACGGCATTACGAACCGCGTTCGTAAGACCTTCGCCACGGAGACCGGCGCAAGTATTGTACAGAATGAGTATACGGCCCGCGCTCGTCATTTTTTCAGTTATCCGGCCCGCGCTCGTCATATTTTCAGTTATCCGGCCCGCCGAGAAAAAAGTTTGGTGACCCCTGGTCTAGACGTTATCTGGATCATATCATAATCTTGTCAATGTATATCTTTCTGGTAGGGCGTATCATGACTGTCTGTATGCTGTCTGTCTAGTTATATCTATTTACTTGACTGTATCCTGGCCATATTTTAATCTAGTGTTCATTGCAATGATCCTGGGGTGCACAAAGGACACACGCATTATATGCATTAGGCATACCGTTGCACTACCAACAATTGCGGACAGGCACAGGGTCCCTCTAGCCAGATGGTATCTGAGAGTCGCTGCAGACATTGATCACATCTGCATGAAGCCATGGATATAATTAATGGTAATAGACTGAGAATAGGCGGGTCCTGGATAGCACAGGCAGAAATATTTATCATCCAGGTGTGTGAAATAGAGAAGATCAATCGGGAAAAAGAGTATGTAAAAGTAACAGAAGACATGTAGGTATGGCACAAGGTAATAGTGACACTGGGTCGTGAGTACAGAGAATGGGCAGCTGGCAGCACATAGTTTGAGGTGCAATAACTGATCCAGGGCAACACACATATAGCGATCTACACAGATGGGTCAGTGGTGGAAAACAGACGTAGTGACTGGGGTTCCATTGAGTAGGCTAATGGACGATGCTAGAAAAAAGGGAGTCTGGCATTTGAGACTACGACCTCCAGCATGAGAATGGAGGTGGAAGAAGTAACAGTAGCCCCCCTATGGTTGGAGGAGACCGCGGCAACACACATTGCATTCATTATGGACTCACGGAGTATGCTTAGAGAGGCGGAAAAGGGAATGTATCGCATGGAATGGCTTGCCTCGCTTCAGAGATCACAGATTGTGAGAATAGAATGGATTTTCTATCCTGTAAATGCGGTAGTGCGGGGTAATGAACCGGCTGATAGGCTGGCAGAGAGTGCACCTCTTGGTGATAGATTACCCGTGGACAAGGATGAGGTAGTCAGGCGCCTTGGGACCAGGTGGAGAACGTGGTGGAACAGACTGAGAACAAGTATGTGGAGAGAATGATATGGCGGAGGATTGGCAGGGGCTTTGGGCGGTTCTCAAAACAGGGGGAAGACAAGGAGAACTTTCCACCAGATGGCAGTTGGAACCATTAGCAGTATGATTCTTTGCTGGCTGTTGAACGAGGGGACGGAGCGCGAATGGTGTTGTCCTAAGCGCAGTGATGTTGTTTCTTAGCTCAACTCATCTCAACTTTTAATTTCTTCGGCAGTGCACTGTTGTTGTTGTTGTTGTTGTTGTTGTTGTTGTTGTTGTTGTTGTTTTGTTAAAACATAAATACCCACGTACTGTTTGGCGATCATATAAATAGGGGTAAGAACTAGAGACTAGAAGACGCACTAGACAACATAAAAATTGAAAGCTCTAGTTGTTTGATCTAGAATTTTCCTATATCTATTTACGCACACAATAAGATAGTCTCAGTCTTCTGAAGAACACATTTCAACAGCCGTGATGTCTTTTATATTTTAGTCTCCATCCTTGTTTCCACTCCATGCAGTAGTGTTGAATGTACTATGTGATGACTCCAGTTTCTTTATTAATTTACGTATTACATTTATGTATGCGATAATTACATGTACTTTCTTGTATTAACAGCGCTATTAAAGGCAGTTAACTCCAGCTGTAACTCTAACAACACATATCTGTGTAGTCATGGCAACAATCGACACATAAATGAACACTTCGGCTGAGCTCGTTAGTTTTCGGCCCACGATAACATACACATACTCTTCGACTCTGCTCGGCAATCTTCGGCAAGCGATAATGGAAACATACACGGGAACATCGGCTGGGCTCGGTGATCTTCGGCATACGACAATAGACACAAGAATCATTCAAAGAACAGGATTTCTTCAATATCTCATCACTGGCGATAGTTTAGTGACTGCTCGACGAATGCTCAACATTCCCATTCAGATGTTGGTGGCTTTTGTCAGTCTCATCGCCAACATCATGAATATCGTTATTTTCTCGGAGATTGGTTTAACTGACAGTGTTACTGTTACCTTGTTTGGTGTGGCGGTTGCAGATATTGGGTTTACTTACTTCATTTTGGCTTATCACATCTTTGATATACTCGACGCAACAATTGGGCTCTTTCCGTTCGAGCCCCTAAAAGTCGTTGCTTATCAAGCAATATGGCTGAACTTCCTGTTCTACGACGTGGCAACAGCACTAACTGTCTTCAACGCAGTTCAAAAATGTGCTTGTGTGGCAATCCCCTTCATCTTTAAAAGTATTTTTACAACTTTTCGTGCCAAATTAATTGTTTGTTTTATATACATCGCGTTGTTCATTATATATATACCAAATCTACTGAGTCCTGGAACAAATACAATGTATGATAATATCAATAATAGAACAAGACTCGGCAATTATTTTATATCAAGCAACCCTAATGCTATGGCAGTTTTCAACTGTTTTTGCAGAATCATCTGTCCGTTTGTATTTCAAGTCATTGTTATAATTTGCACGATTATTCTCAGTGTAAAACTCAAACAGACAATTCGATCTCGGCAACTAATGATTTCTAATGAGAAGCATTCTATTTCCGGTGACCAGGTAACACCTGCATCTGCAAGTAATATCAAAACAAGTACAAAAGAGCTTCAGGCAATTCAAACTGTGACTATGTTGTCGGCCATTTTTGTTATTAGCAGTCTTCCCGATATCCTTATTACGTTTACTGATTTATTTGTTGAAGACACAGAAGAGGCACCTTTGAAACTATGCAGTGCCGTAAAGGGGGTGGTGAGTGTTACAAATACTGCCGTTAATATCCTAGTCTATTTAAAGTTCAACTTCAAATACAGACAGGCGTTTTTGAAAACATTCAACAATACGAAATGTAAATATAATAACAATATGTGTTACTAGGTTTGAGTAATTGTTATTATGTTAGAGAAATGATTACTATGTTAGAGAAATTATTACTATAATTGAAAAATTGTCACTATGTTTGAGAAATTGTTATTATGTTAGGTTATAATCTTACACGCAGATTCGATCATATACGTGTCCAGACCACAACAAAAATACTAAGTAGTAACATTTATATATATATATTTTTTTTCGTATATCCTTTACATGACATCGCTGTCAACATCAGCATCTTTCAGCTGATTGTTGGTTTCTTGGCAAGATTACTCTCAGTAGTTTGCCATTACTTTCTGAGCGGCCGGCTAACATATCCCGTAAGTCACCAAAGTGGCGAGAACCGCTACCAATTCTCGCGCAAATTACATTCCTCACGTGGATATACGGGATTATGAAGAAAATTTATATATATACACAGACACACACACACACACACGCACACACACACACACATATATATATATGCTATCTCATATCAACACACACACATTATCATAAATGATGTCTGGAAATCTGCAGTGGATTTATGACAATATGCTTTATTTAATCTGGTCTTGTACTGTCTCAACTAGTGGAGCTGTTTCAAGTGGAGGTCTGTCAATTTTGGAGGACTTTCTAGCCGCTGAAAGTGGTGTATGGTATACCAAGAGTTTACCATGAGGGTGAACACACATACAAGACTGCGAAATTACCATGTATGATTAACCAGGGTCGGACGCTGTAAAATGTAAGCCACTCTGCCACCTGAAGCTTTGCAAAAGCCCATCGCCATCTGAAGCTCTTCAAAAGCCACTTGGCCATCTGAAGCTTTAAAACTGTGAGACAACAATTTCCTGAACCAAGTAGCAATTTCTCAAACCTAGTAATGAATGAATCACCCAAACAAACACATAAAACAAAAACCAGAAGAAGATGGTAAGTTGTACTAGAACATGATCAGAAGTAAACAAAATGGAAAATGGACGTTTCGGCCAAAGCCTTCTTCAGCTCACAAACAAAAGACACATACCGATACAACTACATGAAAAAAAAACAATATATATATATATATATATATATATATATATATATATATATATATATATATATATATATATGTGTGTGTGTGTGTGTGTGTGTGTGTGTGTGTGGTCGCACACATTCTGCCTCGCCCTGTCAAGTCTTCTCCCGGTCACATATTATACACACAAACACACACCAGACCCACGTGACCGGGTGAAGACTGGACAGGGCGAGACAATGTGTGCGACCACGGACGGAGACGGATGGATTGAGAGACAGAGCTGGACGACAGAACGATAGTGCTTGACGGATAGATGTGATAGACGTGTATGACTGTATTCTCGCCGTGGGATTACTGTGATATGATTGCAGGACGAGAGAATGTAATGACTGGTCGAGAGGCGAACGGGTCTATATAAATAAATGTACTAGTGAAGCATGACCCAGTGTTTGACTGTTTGTGCGAATCGCGACCAGACCGTAAGAGTTTGCAGTATTGGTGTGAAGTGTGTAGTGAGCCAACGTGTGGTCAGATGGCTATTTAACACGTTGTAAATATTAAAATGTGCAGAGGAATCATTTCCTGCTAGTCTCCGAGTGGAATTATTTCTAATATTAATATGTATCTATTCAAGACGCGTAAGTAAGGGCTGTAAGAGAGCCAGGTCTTTGACAATCTCATATATTTCCTCTTGTATAAGAACACCTTTCTTTGCTGAGGTGAAGTATAAACACCGGGATAGTGCCCGTGTATGAGCTTCATATGTCGAGATTCCCATAGACTCTGTTATTCTCTCTGTCCATTGTTAACTTTGTGGGCCTCTTTTTCTCATTCCATTTGGACTGCACATCATTTCTTGTTGTGGTATACTGTTAGTTGATAGCCTAGTTATGTGGCCGAGCCATTCCAATTATGTTTTCAATGAAATATAGCGCTGCCATTACACCCACTTTGGTCCTGAGTTTATTTTTTATTTTTTTACGGCGAGCTGCGTTGTTGTAAGCGCTCCCAAGGCGGCCAGAGGAAACGCTTTAAAGACATTCTGAAGATCTCACTAAAAGCTTTTGGAATTCATTAAGACACTTGGGAGATACAACAATAATCTCGTGGCATATATCATTCTCCTTGGCGAAGTGGTCAAGCCGCTTGACTCGGGCTCCGAAGGTTGTGGGTTCGATTCCGGGCCGCGTCCTTCGGTTCACGAGTGAAATTTTCCGGAGACTCCTGTGGGTCATCGCTAGAGCTACGGAGTTCGTGCTTTGTTTGACGTTTTCCGCGCTGCGGAAAGAGACCGAACCATATGGGATACAACACGTTGGAATGAAGTCGACCATGTCGACTTTTAAGCGACGACATTTTTTTATTGCGCAAGAGTGCATTCACTTGTGAAGCAAACAGGACTGCAAAAGCTGTGAAGAAAAGGTTGGACAGAAAAACCACTGCATGAGATTCTCCTCCAGAAACGTCAAGCATTCTTTGCCCACATTGTCAAAGAACATTTCGAGCCAAAATAGGCCTTATCAGCCATCTTAGAACTCACGGCTCCATACTTTCAACCCCACAGGATGAAATGAATGGTCATCATCATTCTTGAAGGACAAACAACAGTCCTGAGTTAATCATTTATGATTTTCTCTCATCTTGATACGCTGAGTATTCTTTTCAGGAAGCTTCTTCCTCTTCTTCTGCGTTCATCCGGAGTTTTTTTTTCGGACGCGATTGCGTTGTGCCTGTTTACAGCAGAGCTGCGTTCTTGCGCCGTTAGGCCGACACATCCGACTTCTGCGGCAATTTGTTGACCGGGTTAACCTTCCCGGGGTTTCAGGAATCTTATTTCCGTTGTTGTAATTTTTCTTTTCTTTTTTTTTTTTTTTTTTTATGTTAATGTCCGGATTTGGTAATTGTAGCATAGAGTTGGTAGGAAGATGGTGTCCTAGACGCTTTTTAGTATCTTCTGATACGTGAATGCTCTTTAGTAGTGGCGCCATTTCACTAGTCTGTAATTTAATTTATACCAACTATTTATTTAGCGACAGCAGCAGGCGAAGCTGGTGCAACCGCCTTGTTGTGTGGCTTGGAGTTACATCCCTCACGGAAACCATTTCTGAATCATCTGTAGACAACCTAGAGATGTCCCTATCTCGCAGTACCTGAAGTCTTCCGTCTCTGGATCTCCTTAGACCAGTTGTAATGCCTGAGACCAGGGCTGGGGTAGGTGCATCTTGCACGGGTTGTCTTCTGAATATGGAAAGAACTTATTCCACAGCTTCAGCAAAAGTGGCGAGCAGTTCAGCAAAACCGGAGGACCCGTTGGTTATTTTACTATCGACCGGAAACTTGAAAGAACACGGAGCGCTACATAAACCGAAAATTATTATTATTATTTATTTTAGTGCAGTGGGTGAATCACCCCCCAAAAAAAATGAGAAAAAGACTCTGTAAGCTTTACTAGAACTAGAATCAAAAGTAATAAAAAAAATGGACGTTGTGTCCAAAACTTTCGTAAGCACCCAAACAACAAACATACACCGACACAGCCACATGAAAAACACTATATGTGTAGATCAGCTGACAGTTGTGTGTAGACACCAGGCGAATCACATCTTGTGTGTGGAGATTTCTCAGAGAAGCCTCGACTCTTCAGCCTCTCAGAGACAACGGAGGGCGTGATCAGCTTGTAAATGTGTATATCATTGTAACAGCTTGTCATATGGTGGCTTGTCATATGGTGGCTTGTCATATGGTAGCTTGTCACATAGTGGCTTCTCGAAGCGGATCAGGTTGTTCAACTTGTCTCGGACTTATCTTTTCAATGTGTTCTTCTTCTTTGCCTTGACACCAGATCTCTCCTTCTTTGGTTTACCTGTAGGAGGCTTTGACGCCGTGCATGCCCCTTGAGGGTTGTGGTTTTATGCCCCAATGCCCCTGGACGACTCGGATCAGTCAATCTTTTTTATTTTCTCTCAGTAACATGAATTTATTTCTGATTAACTTCCAGAGAAATTGTTTGTCCTTCTTCAATCCTTTCTTCTTCTTTCCTCACAATCTCACCATCGAGTCGTTGATTCGTAAGTGTTTGTAATCAAACTGAGAAAAAGTCGCGGGTTCAAGCCCCTACATGGGACAGGTAGACTTACATTTTGACTTCGCGTCCTTGACTGTGGACGTGAATAACTAGTGCATTAGAAGTTAGAGCGGGTCCTCCAAATAGCGAGTGACACAGGTAACTAGGGAAAGCTAATCCACACGCAGCCACCAGTCCGGTCCACTCACCAGTACTAACAACTACTATTAATATTAGCACATGTATGGAATACGCTCGTGTTTACAGCGAGCGAAGGAAAATTAAACAAAACACCCGAGAAAATAATAATCTTATAATCTTTCCCTTGTTCTGAAGCCTAATGATCCCTTGTGTAATCTCTCGTGTGCAATAGGGACCTATGTATTTTCTTTATCGTACTACCGGATGTCGCGTAACAATTTCGTAAGTTTCCTGTTTACAAAATCTCGATCCCAACGTTATGCTGCTCACTTGCCATGACAGCAGCGTTGGCATCCTGTATGAGGATATTATGGCCGCAAGTTAGGGTGCCATTTTCGTGTAATTCCCTAAAGTATTCACACATATTATCCATAGAGTATTGTGACATTATTATTGTCTCAGCCACTCCTCCATTCACTTAACGCACCAAAATAAAATAGAATTCGTCTCCACTTTTTGAAATAGGCAACTCCAGAACACCTGCGAGATAATGAAATCTTTGAGGGCCGGAAATCAAGCTAGGAGTGGTACTTGTTGATTTCTGGCGTGAGAGGAATTACCATAAGCTTATGTTAATTAGGTGAGCTAAGAAACGTCTGCAGGGAATTCACATATTAGTCGCAGTTGGCCGAGAACTCTCAAGGAGGAATGATGTGATGTTCTGTTGGGATAATTTGTGTAAATAAATTCTAAGTCCTGAAGACATCTGTAAGTTGATGATCATAATAAATATAATTAGAATAGTGGACAGGATAGAAAGGATCTGAATCGTTAGCAGAGCTTTCTTTGTGATAATAGAAGTAGGAGTAGATGTGGAGAAATACTCAGAAGATATAAGTGATTCTTTCATTGACATAGAAGATATTGAATGAATCACTTACTTGTTCAGTTCATGCACTTTATGAAGGATGAAGTATTTCAGGATCCTCGCCGATGCAACGGAGTTCGTGCATTGAGCTGAGTTTCTCCAGACTCAGGTTTGAGTTAGGAGGAAAACGGAGCACTTATGGGTTAAACCGTGTGCCGTGATGTTGATCCAACGACTAAACTAAACTAAACTAAACTATGAAGGATGAACGTCTCATTCACTGTTCATTCAGAGTCTTAATGTGTAGCTTATGATTAGGAAAAGAACTACCGTGATGCTTTTCTGAAATATCACTTATATTCTTTTATAGATGATACTTTTATAAACTATCATTTATAATCTCTTTATATCTATGTTAAAAGATAATGAATTTCTTTATATATGTATTAATGTACAAGTATAAAGTAATTAATAAGGAGTTTTCTCTATGCGTCTGTACATATGTGCCATAAATATGATGTGATGTTATACAACCATTTATCCTGGAGAAGTGAAGCACATCCAGGGTTGTGTAAGGGTGTCATTCTAGCTGATAGCAACCCAGATAATCTCTGCGACTGGGCCTTGAGAACATGATGATGATTTACCTGCCCAGCGCAGGAGTGAAGGAAACATATCTTGCCGATATGAGAGGTGAAGGCCTACTTCAGATGTTGCTGTGGGAGGGTGAGTCACATCCAAGTGTTTGAGTGATGGTACCCAACAGGCAAGGTCTGCCCCTATGTAATAATCCCTTCACCTTCTCTCTCTCTCTCTCTCTCTCTCTCTCTCTCTCTCTCTCTCTCTCTCTCTCTCTCTCTCTCTCTCTCTCTCCTTTTTCTCCCTCACCCTTTTTCTGTAAGTTTGGATATATCTTTTGGTACATGTTTCAACAGGGTAAAATGATCTTTTGGATTAAACTTGGGTATATTCCAGAATGTTGAATATTGTCATCAGGATGGTCAAAGTCCCCAATGAAGGATGAGGGTATTTGCCTTGCTACTGCTGGAAGAGCAAAACTCAGTTAAACATCATTGACCCCTCCGATTTCAGAGCAACCCCAGCATTGTCGAAGTCAGTTAAGTACCGTATGGGTATCCTCTACGATAACATGGCCAATGACAGTAGTAACAACAAAAATAGTACCAACAACTTTAGTATCCAGATTTTATGGATTCCCCTAGATTAACATAATTGGCATTTTTAATCTAGTTTGTGGTGACCTAATGTACATTTTCAATCTAGTTTGTGGTGACCTAATATACATTTTCAATCTAGTTTGTGGTGACCTAATGATACATTTTCAATCTAGTTTGTGGTGACTTAATATACATTTTCAGTCTAGTTTGTGGTGACCTAATGTACATTTTCAATCTAGTTTGTGGTGACTTAATATACATTTTCAGTCTAGTTTGTGGTGACCTAATGTACATTTTCAATCTAGTTTGTGGTGACTTAATATACATTTTCAGTCTAGTTTGTGGTGACCCTAATGATACATTTCAATTAGTTTGTGGTTGACTTAATATACATTTTCAGTCTAGTTTGTGGTGACCTAATGTACATTTTCAATCTAGTTGTGGTGACTTAATATACATTTTCAGTCTAGTTTGTGGTGACCTAATGTACATTTTCAATCTTGTTGTGTGACTTAATATACATTTTCAATCTAGTTTGTGGTGACTTAATGTACATTTTCAATCTAGTTTGTGTGACTTAATATACATTTCAGTCTAGTTTTGTGTGACCTAAGTACATTTCAATCTAGTTTGTGGTGACTTAATATACATTTTCAATCTAGTTTGTGGTGACCTAATGGACAGATTTAATCTAGTTTGTGGTGGCCTAATGGACATTTTTAGTCTCGTATTGGCGGTGATATAGGAAACAGCTTACCAACTCACTTGTGGTTGAACAGTGTTAATTTAGTTAGTCACTTGTGAGGACACAGGAACAGTTTTTTGAGTAATTAATGGAGATAATTAGTGGTCTTATAATGTCTGTTATGTGTCGTTTTTTTTAAAGTTGTGTATACTTTTAAGATACCAGTTGAACACCCCCCCCCCCCCTTTTCACCTCCCATGTTATCCCATTATAATATCAAAATTTATAGGCATGGTGTTTTTTTTATTTTTCTTGTTGACTTGTATCTTGTTTTAATGTGTTAAAGGTAATATTATTATATAATTTAACATCAACACTAGAGAGCAGTATGTGGCAGGAAGACAACACGTGTTTCAATTTTCCCAAAAGTGAGATTCTACTCTTTGAAAGGCGGTGACTTTCCTGGCTCTCCTGGCCTTCTACGTGAAAATATTTCTTTTTATCTATTAGAACCTTACCTTAAGACCTGATTCCATCCCTAGGGTGTCTTACGAGCCATTTCTGGTTTTCTGTAGTAGTCGGTCTTAGCTAAGAGGGATATCTATCTTCCTTGCTAAATCTACTTTACCACAGGTATGTTACAAATTTACTGCAATGACTTGAGGTTCTACCTCAACCTCACTGTTGGATGTGGTTACTGTAATGTTAGCTTCTTTTGGAGATTTCACTGGCTTCCGGGAGGCCCTAAGTCATGACTGTAGACACAAAAGGCATGCAGCCTGTTTTGCTATATTCAACTGACACAAGAATTTATACAAAACCAAAATTAATAATAATAATAATAATAATAATAATAATAATAATGATAATAATAATAATATAATAATAATAATAATAATAATAATAATAATAATAATAATAATAATAATAATAATAATAACAGCAAGCCCCGCAGTAGAAACATGGTGTGGTCATGAGAAGTGTAAGTACCATTACAAGTCTTTAAGCCTGGGTCCACGAAGGAATGGGTGTCTGATTGTTCAATCCCGTAGCGAACAACGAGAGCTGACACTGAATCCTTATCAGACTGCGCTCATGCATTTGTCAGTGTAACGCAAGAACAGTTACACCAAGGCAACTGCTAGGAGAAGTCTCACTTCACTGTTATGTAAGCGACAGCTAGGAGAAGTCTCACTTCACTGCTATGTAAGCGACAGCTAGGAGAAGTCTCACTTCACTGCTATGTAAGCGACAGCTAGGAGAAGTCTCACTTCACTGTTATGTAAGCGACTGCTAGGAGAAGTCTCACTTCACTGTTATGTAAGCGACAGCTAGGAGAAGTCTCACTTCACTGCTATGTAAGCGACAGCTAGGAGAAGTCTCACTTCACTGTTATGTGAGCGACAGCTAGGAGAAGTCTCACTTCACTGTTATGTGAGCGACAGCTAGGAGAAGTCTCACTTCACTGTTATGTAAGCGACAGCTAGGAGAAGTCTCACTTCACTGCTATGTAAGCGACAGCTAGGAGAAGTCTCACTTCACTGCTATGTAAGCGACAGCTAGGAGAAGTCTCACTTCACTGCTATGTAAGCGACAGCTAGGAGAAGTCTCACTTCACTGCTATGTAAGCGACAGCTAGGAGAAGTCTCACTTCACTGCTATGTAAGCGACAGCTAGGAGAAGTCTCACTTCACTGCTATGTGAGCGACAGCTAGGAGAAGTCTCACTTCACTGTTATGTGAGCGACAGCTAGGAGAAGTCTCACTTCACTGCTATGTAAGCGACAGCTAGGAGAAGTCTCACTTCACTGTTATGTAAGCGACAGCTAGGAGAAGTCTCACTTCACTGTTATGTAAGCGACAGCTAGGAGAAGTCTCACTTCACTGCTATGTAAGCGACAGCTAGGAGAAGTCTCACTTCACTGTTATGTAAGCGACAGCTAGGAGAAGTCTCACTTCACTGTTATGTAAGCGACAGCTAGGAGAAGTCTCACTTCACTGTTATGTAAGCGACAGCTAGGAGAAGTCTCACTTCACTGCTATGTAAGCGACAGCTAGGAGAAGTCTCACTTCACTGCTATGTAAGCGACAGCTAGGAGAAGTCTCACTTCACTGCTATGTAAGCGACAGCTAGGAGAAGTCTCACTTCACTGTTATGTGAGCGACAGCTAGGAGAAGTCTCACTTCACTGTTATGTGAGCGACAGCTAGGAGAAGTCTCACTTCACTGTTATGTAAGCGACTGCTGCAGACGGAGGACAGTTACCGATTTTCACCATCTTTAAGAGAAAGACTACTACCATAAGTACAATTTCCGAAAGATGTACAAATAAATGTTCACGATGAAGGATGAATAGATGACGCCCCAACCACTGACCGGTTCAAATGTGTCTCAGCACCACAAACAATCTTCCAGCTTGGTGCTCGACTGGTGTCCATGTCATCGGAAGCCTTCTCTCTCTATACAAGGAAATGAAGACGATCAAATCTGATTTGTTATAATTCCAGGCAGCTTGACGCATCGGCTGCAGACTTTAGACAAGGATGTCAAAAATCAAATGACAGATGAAACCCGTCATTCACTGAAAGCACGACCGGGTCACAGTGATCGCACTTATACAGCTGTGGGTATGTGATGTGTTCCTGGAAATGTTCTAGGAAGTTATATCACCCGGGGTAATATTGACTATACTGATGCTGCTGCTGCGGCTGCGGCTGCGCTGCGGCTGCGGCTGCTGCTGCTGCTGCTGCTGCTGCTGCTGCTGCTACTACTACTACTACTACTACTAACTACTACTACTACTACTACTACTACTACTACTACTACTACTACTACTACTACTACTACTACTACTACCTACTACTGCTACTATTACTACTACTACTGCTACTATTACTACTACTACTACTACTACTACTACTACTACTACTACTACTACTACTACTACTACTACTACTACAACCACTACTACTACTACTACTCCTGCCACCTTTACTAAACTACAATACAGTGTTACTTTAGGACCGGCTCACTGAGTGGCTAAGAATGTCGGGTTCTCCTTCAGGAGACCCGGGTTCGAATCCTCGGTAAAGTGTGGAAATATCTTTGTCGGGGGAAAAAAGAAAACCCTAACCTGCACAGTTTGTGGCGACTGCACTAGCCAGGCGGCGTTAATTCCTCAGACTCAATCTCCACTTCCTACATTGCAAGATCCTAAAGACAGTAGACGACTGTTTGACAGACAGACAGTATAGCTTACTAAAATATGTGTTTACTGGCAAAAGTCTATACTTGATAGACACAGTGACGGAGCAAATACAATGGGCTGATGAAGCTCATAAATTCATCTCCGTGAAGGAGACACCGAATCAAAAACCATCACCGTCTTGTGGGAGTTCTTGTAAGAATCGAAAGCTAGGACAACAAACACCGACCGAAAATGTCGGCAGGCAATACAGCCAATTGGAGGAGGGATTCATAAATGAATCCTCAACCGATTAAATGTTGGCCAAAGTGGCACGCGAGTAGAATGCGAACATCTACGTACCACAGTGGATGCTATGGAACACGTACAGCAAACGTTGATCGCAGAAGTAGATCAAAAACAAAAAGAAACAATAAAATAATTCAAAGACAATCATTGCTGCCGTTAAATGTTTTAAGAACCAACCACACAAGTAGGTGTTATTCAAATATTTGAGATATCGATGCCACACCAGTAGAAAAACGCCGTAAACTTAAAACTGAGCTTGTTGGAAACATGACTGAATAGCGATTTCATTAGCGTGGGTTTTTCTGAGACAGAATCACGTAACACAAACTACCGCCAACGATCGGTTTGCATTTGCAAATGATGGAGAAGAGAGATTTCTTGAATTTCAAGAAAGTCAATACTTGTACTCTTAGTGTCAAACAACTTTTTCACACAATTAATTTGTGGCCAAATATTCACACATTGATAATAAACTCTACAGTTGGAAAGAAAGAAAAAAGTATAAAGAGAAACCATAGACGTAATTATTATAATAAAATATGAAACATAACTGGGAACTACAGAGGTAGTTAACTCAACAAGGCAAACAACTATGCTAACAATATGTTTTAAATTGGTTTGCAAAGAAGTGATGATGCACGTTAAATTATGAAATAGATTTTCATGAACTGCAATAATGGAGAATAATTTGGTGCGTCCAAGTAACAAGGGAAGTGAGTTTGTGTATAGACATGCAAAATCAATTTAATGTGAATTGTTTTGCAAAATTCTTGAAAAAAGATTACGAACTACTATAAAACCCCAGCTAAGCGAAACATAACTTGGATTTAGGAGAAACAAAGGATGCACAGATGCCATTTTTGCTCTTAGACAATTTATAGAAAAATCAATAGAATTTAATGAAACACCCCACTTAGCCTTTGTCGACCAAGAAAAGGCATTTGATAGAATAGATAGAAACAAGCTGTGGGAAATCCTTAAACAATATGGAGTGAGTACACATCTAACAAACCTATGTAGAAGCTTATACAACAGTGAATGCATAGTGAGAGCAATTGGGGACACCCAGAACCATTCACCATAAGATCCGGAGTACGACAAGGTTGTGTCCTGCCCCCCTCTCTTGCCCTATAACCGATATAGACAGCATATCTAAAGAAACCAGCCAAACAGAGATCGCAAGAACACAGCATGACGAGAACACAGAAGAAGAACCATCTGCAAATTACACCATTAGAGAACGCCTGTTTGCGGACCACCAAGCACTAATAGCAAAATCAGAAGCTGAATTACAAGACCACATGAATAGTCTAAATGAAATGTAAATATTGAGCACAACCCACTACTGGCAACGCTGATCGTACTCTGGTATGAACCTAAGGCCTATCCACGTCAATATGAAAGCACTACTAAATGAAATGTGTAGGGATTATAACATGAAAATTAACACAAGTAAAACAGAGATAATGATTATAATTTAATTTTTTTTCGCATATCCTTTACAGGGCATCGCTGTCAACATCAACATTTTTCAGCTGATTGTTGATTGCTTGGCAAGATTACGCTCAGTAGTTTGCCATTGCTTTCTGAGCGACCGGCCCACATACCCCGTAAGTCACGGCCGCGGCCCCTGAAGATTCTCGCCGTACGCCACGCCACTCACGAGAGTAAACGGGATCACGGAGAAAGACGTTCCACCCCTAGGCCAGGTGAGCCGGCAATGATTATAACTAAAGAAGAAAAGACAACAATTCACCTACAACAACATTCCCTGAAACAAATTAAGAGTTTCAAGTGCCTAGAAAGTATAATATCATCAAATGTCAAATCAGAAGACGAGATCTAAAATAGATGCAATAAGGAAAACCAACTCATTGGACAAATGGCACCAATACGAACGAACAAACGAACGAACGAAAGTCTTTATTTTCAAAGGGTTAAGTAGTGGGCACGCAGGTCCGTCTGACATTCTGCCCTTCTTCTCTATTTCCTCTCATACATTCTTTCATTCAACATCACTTATGAAGCAAATTTTGACAACAAAAGAACAATAGCATTAAAACGCATGAAAAATAATCAATAACAAATGACTCACTGAGGCAGTGTTTAACATGGGCATTATAAATACCTAAGGAGGGTGTAACGTGCCATACATATGGGAATGTTTTTTGGCTAGTTGTCGTTTGAGATAAGTTACCATTATTGTCTTTTTGTGTTTTGTTTATGGGGTATGTAGTCTGTACTGAGGTAGTGTTCAAACAGGTTGCGAATGTATGTATAATGATTGGTGGTGTCTTTGATTTCTTGTGGAAGATTGTTCCACAACTGGGCGGCAGAGTATGCTAAGCTTGTTTTATATAAGTCTATCCTAGGTTTATGGACATGAAGTATATTTAGTCGTTCGCTATGTCTTGCGTTATATTTAAACAATGGCCAAAATTAGCTTGGAGCATTTTGAAATAGGATTTTGTGAATTAGTTTGGACTTATTAAAAAGTAGGCGTATGTGGAGTGGCAATAACTGAAGACGTTTATGTAGATTAGAATTGTCGGTAAGCTTTTCACCATTAATTAAATGCACTTTCCTTTTCTGGAGTGAATATAGGCATTTTGTTATTGATTTGGAGCATCCATCCCAGATTGTGGAACAATAATCAATATGTGTTTGTATATGGGAAGTATAGAATATCTTTCTTGTGTTTTCGTCAAGGAAATTTTTAATTTTGGCAAGTTGGTATACTTATTTGGCTATTTGTTTAACGAGAGCATGAACATGGGAGTTAAAGGTTAGATTTTGATCTATGATAAGACCCAGTGCCTTGTGCTCGGTTACACTTTCTATAGGCATGCTACCACTGTGCAGCTGTAGAGTTCTCTGCGAGTTTAGCGTGTGAAGTCATTGCCTGGGTCCTAGTAACATAGACTTTGTTTTAGAAATGTTAATGTGCATGCGGTTTGCATGACTCCAGTTAACTACACTATTTATTTCCTGTTGCAAGGATAATTCTAGCACATTACAATCAATAGCCTTTGTATATACTGTGCAGTCATTACGATCAATAGCGTTTGTATATACTTTGCAGGACGACGACAGATTTAAGGGAAGATCATTTATATAAATGGCAAATAACAGAGGGCCAAGAATAGACCCTGAGGTACTCCAATATTAATGGTAATGGTCTGAGATAAAAAGAGAACAAACATGTATTAATAACTTACTAGGAAAGCACTTTACGACACAATCTTCCTACCAACTCTAAGCTACCAATGCCAAACCTGGACAATGACAGAGGAAAAAAGTCACAACAACAGAAATGAGATTCCTGAGAAGAATACTCAATGTATCAAGAAGAGATAAGATTAGAAATGAAAAAAAAAATCAGGTCTAAAGTGGGGATTATGACAGTGCTAGATTTTATTAGAAGGAAGCAAATTCAAATGATTTGGCCATGCAATTAGGTTACCAACTAACAGTATACCACAATAAGCAATGATGTACAGACCAAATGGAAGCAGAGGAAGAGGCCGACCACGTAAACGATGGGCGGAAGGAATAGCAGAGTCCTATGGGAATATCGATACATGAAGCCCATAGCGGGCACTCTCCCGCTGTTTATACTTCACCTCGACACCGCAAGGTACAAGAGGAACATGATGAGATGAGATGAGATTGTCCACATACTAAGTTATAAAATATATATTCACGAAGGATAATAATGAGGCACTAAGTGGGTGCATCCAAATAACAGTTTACATTTGTGAATTGAGAATCTCAGATCCCCTTTTTACGACTCTGTGATCATACCCAACCCTAGCTTGATGTTCTTGACAATTTTACGTTAAGTAGTTTGCCATTGCTTTCTGAACGAGATGAGAACATTTAAGCCCAACTTAAAGCCGGTGTAGGGGTTGTACCTCCTACCCTGTCGACAGTACGCGCGCTCTATTAAACTTTCGTCAACGCGTCAACAGTTTTGACATTGACTAATACATTTGTCGTGAATCCCCACACTAAGCTATAAAATAAATATTGCAAGAGAAATTACATTAAAGGGGAACTACTGAGACCATCTTTATATCAAGGGTAATAACTCTGCGAAACAATGTTGTTAATTTTGTTGCATAGGATTCACGCAGTAGGAAACAAAATAGATACTTGGTGAGAAGATGAATAATGGGGAACTAGCTGGAGCAATTCAAGATTTGTGGCTGATCAAATTTCTAAACGGTCTGTGCAAGCTCGTCCGTCTTTTATTTCCACGGCTACCACAGTGGGCTTTCGTACATTACAGATCTTATCGTAGGTGTGGGATGGTGGGGAGGGGAAGAGGATGTCTGTGGCGAAGTGGTTAAGCCACCTGTTTCGTGCTCCGACAGTTGTAGAACTTTAAATGCCTCGACCTTCTAGCAAAAATCAAAGTGTAGATTTATCTGCACTAGATGTGGCCAGGGTGCTGATGCGGTCATTCAAACAGCAAATTCGAATTACCAAATCCACAAACACTGGCTGACGGGCCTTAGTGGACCTCATTGGGCCGAAAGGCACATAGTGGGACTGAAAGGACCATAAAAGGTTAATAGCTCGAATCGACTCCGTAGCCATCTTTTCAAATAGGAGCAGTGCACTTGAAACTGGAACTCTCAAGTGTAGTAAAACACCATGTTGTAACAGTCACCGAAATCGAGAAATGTCGGCAGAAGTCAAACTCCAGCAGTTGGCAGTGGTGGTAAACGATGGAATAATTGGACAGTGCTTCGCTATCAGAGACAGGGTGAGGGACGAGGAGCCTAGACACACAACCATGTAACATAGAGGAATAGCTGGCTCCTTAGGGAGAGCAGGAATTCGGCTCCGTGAGCCATGAAAGGGGTGCCAAGAAGGTAATATTGCGGCAATGACGTGTAATGGCGCACAGAGAACCTCCGACACGGAGGAGACGAGAGAGAGGAACGGGCGAGGAAGAGGAAGCTGGCTTGTCACTGTCGAAGTTGCAAGGTTATGTGTGAGGGCACGAAGCACCGCGTGCATGATTTTCTGCTCCCCGAGGGAGGAGTCGCTAATGAGCAGTAACATTGCGCATTTGTGGGACAAATGTGAAGTCGACTAGAACGTATCGAAACATTGTATGTAGGCACAGTAGGAGAAAGATTCCCGGAATCATGACGCGGGTGACCCCCCCCCCCCCCCCTCCTCTCCACCGTTCCCCTTTTCCTTTCAGATGGTGAAAGGAAGGCACATTTGACTATTACCTGATATGAATCCACTAAATAAGTTATTCTAAACTATTCACCCAACTGTGGATTTCAATAGATTGTCATTGTCTTTTTATGCAGTTAGTTTACCGAGTTCTATTTTCTTCGGCAGTGCTCCTTTCATGTTGGGTAAATCTAGAACTTTCCTATGAGCCATTTCCCCACCTGGTACACTAGTCTGAGTTCTCTGAAGACCCACATTTCAAAATCCTTAATGATATCGTCCATGTTTTAGTCTAAATCATTGTTTGCCACTCCCTGCAGTTGTGTTGAATATACACGTTTGTGGTGACTCCAGTTACTGTATTAATTTATATTTTATAATTATTTATATGATAATTATATGTACTTTCTTTTATTGTCAGCGTGTGTTAAAGGCAGTTGACTCCATCTTTGACTTTAACAACGCATATCTGTGTTATCATGGCATCAATCGACACATACAGAAACATTTCAGCTGAACTCGGTAATCTTCGGCACACAACAATAGACACAACTATCATTCAAAGAACAGGATTTCTTGAATATCTCATCACTGGAGATAGTTTAGGTTACTGCTCGACGAATGTTCAACATTCCCATCCAGATGATTATTGCTTTTGTCAGTCTCATCGCCAACATCATCAATATCTTTATTTTCTATGACATTGGTTTAATTGACAGCGTTACTGTTACCTTGTTTGGTGTGGCAGCTGCAGATTTTGGGTACACATACTTCCTTCTGGCTTATCACACTTTTGATATACTCGACGCGACAATTGGACTCTTTCCGTTCGAGCCCCTAAAAGTGGTTGCTTATCAAGCAATATGGCTGCACTTCCTGTTCTACGACGTGGCAACTGCCCTAACCGTCTTCAATGCAGTTCAGAAATGTGCCTGTGTTGCCATCCCCTTCATCTTTAAAAGTATTTTTACAACCTTTCGTGCCAAATTAATTGTTTGTTTTATATACATCACGTTGTTCATTATATATCTACCAAATCTACTTGAGTCCTGGAACAAATACACTATTTGATAATAATCAACAACAGAACAAGACTCGGCAATTATTTTATATCAAGTAACAGTAATTCGCAGGACTTTATCCTCATATTTTGCAGAATCATCTTTCCGTTTGTATGTGAAGCAATTGTTATAGTTTGCACGATTGTTCTCAGTGTAAAACTCAAACAGGCAATTCGATCTCGGCAACTAATGATTTCTAATGATAAAGAATTCTAGTTTCCGCTGACCAGGTAACACCAGCATCTGCAAGTAATATGAAAACTAGTACAAAAGAGCTTCAGGCAATTCAAACTGTGACAATGGTGTCGGCCATTTTTATTGTTTGCAGCCTTCCTGATATCCTCATTAATTTTACTGTTTTCTTCGCTGATGAATCAGAAGAGGCGCTTGTGAAACTATGCAGTGCCATAAAGGGAGCGATGGTTGTTATGAATACAGCTATTAACATCATAGTCTATTTGAAGTTTAACTCCAGATACAGACAGGCTTTCTTGAAACAAATCAAGAACATGAAATGTAAATGTAATAACCATATGTGTTACTAGGTTTGGAAAAGTGTAATTAGGTTCAAGAAATTGTTATCTCACAGTTTTTGATTCTTCAGGTGGCGAAGTGGCTAACAGCCTACAGCATCCGTCTCTAGCTATAAAGACTTGTTCTCTTGGGTATCTGGTCTGTGAGGATTTTATTTATTTAATAAATAAGAACAGGGTTGTGTGCTCCTTCCTGATGCTGGTGTAGTGGAGCTGACGCCTAGCCAACTCAGATATTTATTTATTGACTCTAAAAACAGCAGTAATAGATGCCGTGAAATATGCCAGACAATAAATCATACAACATCTTGTATGTGGCTTCCGAGTTTGAAAGTATTATTTAGTCCAATTTTCATGAGATCCTTGTGCCGTTGTTTGTAAAAAGAGAGTGAATTGGTGTACGTTTGTATCCATTCGTAGTAGTATCTTGGCTTTGCCAATGTACCTTTCTGTTTAGTGTGAAAGTGGACGGCTGGTTATCATGTACATTTTGTTTTGTTTAGCTGTTGCTTTATGTATCTTCTTGACTACTTCTGTTAGAGTTATGATTACGACTGTTAGAGACGGAATTACGGCTGTAAGATTTAGGATTAAGACTGTTAAAGTAGGATTACGGCTGTTAGAGTCAGGATTAAGACTTGTAGAAAAGGATTGCGGCTAATAGAGTCAGGATTAAGACTGTTAGAGAAGGATTACGGCTGATAGAGTCAGGTATACCAGTTTTAGATAAGAATTACGGCTGTTCGTGTCAGAAATACGAGTTTTAGAGAAGAATTACCGCTGTCTGAGGCAGGAGTACGACTGTCAGAGTCAGGATTACAACTGCTAGAGTAGGATTGTTGCTATTAGTGTTAGGAGTACGACTTTAAGAGAAGGATTCCGGCTGTTAGACAACACCAGTATAAATCTGGGTAAGCATTTATTGTTTTCATGAACCATTGGTATCTAACTATGTCACACACTTCCCTCAACCCCTTATCGCTTTTAGTAACGAGATCTGATAGCCCTATCGGATAAGGGCGGAAAACACAATGTCCCGCGTTCAAGCTGGACGTGGTAAATAAAGTCCCACGGCAGTTGAAAATCGCTGTGGTTAGTATTTAAGGCCAATCTTTTATCCCCCCGCATATCCTATTTACAGGACATCGCTGTCAACACCAGCATTTTACTGCTGTTGTTGCTGTCTTGGCAAGTTTTACGTTCAGTAGTTTGCCATTGCTTTCTGAACGGCCGGCTCCCATACCAACACGTTAAAACCCAGCGCAACGCGGTTTGCTGCCAAATAGGCCGCAGCTGTGTTTCGAATCGCTTCCGTAAGTCTTGACCATGGAGCCGGCATTTAAGGCCCCTATCCTGGTAAAATTGTTAAGAAGGAAAATGTAACCCTGGGTAGATTGAACCAATGACCTTGGATGGAATCTGTCTAAAGAAAGTCAGGTAACTCAAAAGCATACTGAAATCTGACACACAGATCTTTGAGTTGCATAGGTGGGTATAACGCAATCCTTTCGAAAGAGGTAAGAAGAAGAAATAGGTGGCATTGTTAGGATATCAAAATACGGCAAACTGTCGATTATAAAGAACCTCTGCTGAAGTCACGTCGATCGTGTTGGAGTTACAAGCATATGTCATACCACTGAATCAATATAGTTAGTTAGTTAGTCGTAGTTCCAACCTCATAGCAACGGGTTGTCCCCATTATGCTCCGTTCCTGTGCCAGTGAATATCGCACAAAATGCTCCCCACTGCCCAATGTGAAAAGTGGAAAAGACAGGAGTCTCGACAAACAACAGCCCGCACAGATACACTGTGCATAATGCGGCCGCCAGAATGTCAACACACCAGTCCCCAACGAAACACCCAGTTTATCTCTGATGGAATCGGCAGTCATTTTCCCATCTGGATGTTTCCTAGATGTTCACCCACACAGTTCACGAAAATACAGTTCATCGTCGATGGCAGTGGCAGTCAACCAGAAGCCCAGCAGCCACGCATTTCTGCATAAGGCAAAAACAGGTCAACTCTGGGACATAGCCATCTACCATCTCTCCGAACATGCAGTCACGTTCCAAAAAACCTCGGGCAGATTCAAAAGCACTTCACACGAAACTCACAGCTCACAGTGTCGCGCCACGCACTCAGTAGCAGGGCGACGGAACCATCAAGCCTCCTTAGTCGCCTCTTACGACATGCGTGGTAGGCTACAGTGTTGCTATTCTTTGCTTCCCTTATGGGCCCCGGCAACACACAGGAGTGAAATCTCTGAATCAATATAACTCCGTGTGATTGATTTAAAAAAAAATGTTAAAGTCAAGCAGATCTATAAATGATTATTGTCCTTTTCATCTAACAGGTCTTATCTATAATAAATAGTTCGCGCCAGGAGAGTGCCCAAGTTCACTTATCACTGACAGCCAAAAGTAGAAACCTTCACCAGTGGTTTGGCTTACCTGCTCATTACGGTTAGTTTCTGTGCAGAGAGTGCAGAGTGCTGGGGCTTCAGAAGTATGGTATGCTAGTTGGAAATGCCAGGTTGGTTGAAAATGTTGGAATCTGTTCGTGTCAAGCGAGCCTGCTCTCTCTCTCTCTCTCTCTCTCTCTCTCTCTCTCTCTCTCTCTCTCTCTCTCTCTCTCTCTCTCTCTCTCTCTCTCTCTCTCTGTCTCTCTCTTTCTCTCTCTCTCTCTCTCTCTCTCTCTCTCTCTCTCTCTCTCTCTCTCTCTCTCTCTCTCTCGTGATGAGTTGTTTGGAAGCTGCGGAGATTTATTTTTATTGAAGAATGGCGATATCATATAGTACGGATAGAAAGACGAATGAAGATATTGTTGGAAGGAGTTAACTCACAAATGGAGCTGGCTACCTACATAAAAAGAAAGCAGTCCACATTTTCTGGGTATGTAATGGGCGAGGAAATCTGGAGTATGTCGTCACAATGGGAAGGTTGAAGGAGAGGAGCGGGAACCAAGAGAGAAGATACTGGACAGTTTTACATCAAGGCATGGAGAAACGTCTGTATCAGAAATGATTTAAAGTACTAGAGACAGAAATCTGAGGACAAACATGATCACAAACACCACACGGCATGAACTAGAAGAAGAAGGAAGTTATTAAAGGAGACGTGCTACATAAGCAGCAAACATTAAAAGTGCGTACGAACATAATTATTATATTGTTTCGTATAAATCAATGAGACTGCGACCGGTACTTCTCACAACCGGAAACAATTTATCAGGTGGAGATAACTATTATTTGTATCTTTTTTTCTTTGTTTTTCAATTCAGAATATGTTTTAATCATCATCATCGTCATACCCGCTTGTCTTGTTTTCCTTGTATCTTGCAGTGTCGAGGTGAAGAATAAACATCGGGAAAATGTCCGTTTATGGACTTCATATGCCGAGATTCCCAAGGACTCTGCTATTCCCCCTGTCCATCGTTTACATGGTCGGCCTCTTCTTCTGGTTATAAGTGTGCTGTACATCATTGCTTGTTGTGCTATACTGTCATTTGATAGCCTAGTTATGGGGCCAATTTATTTAACACGCTTTTGTCTAATGAAATCTAGTCATCCTTTAGTCCTGATTTCTTTATTTCTGATTGTTCTTTATTCTTTTTTCTTTAATGCTCGCTCGCTTTGAACTCAAGCGTAGTCCATATACACTTCGTGTAGTAGCACTGGCCTGAATTTTGCTTACGGTTAGCTGTCCCTGTTTCTAGTGTCTCTTGCCATCAGGAAACTCCACTCCTACTTCAGAATCTCTGTTTGATAGATTAAGTATTCTTCTCAGGAATCTAATTTCCGTTGTAACTTGTCTTTTCTCTGTTCCTGTCATTGTCCAGGTTTTGCCTTGGTAGCACAGAGTTGACAGAAAGATTGTGCTGTAGAATGCTTTTCAGTATCTACTGATACGTGTTTATTCTTTAGCAATGGTGATATTTGTCCAGTAGTGAGTTAGTTTATTCATAGTAAATATTGATTAAACAGAAGCAGGCGAAGCTGGTAAAACAGCCTTTTTGCGTTGCTTGGAGTTATCTCCCTCACGGAAAGCATTTCTGTATAGTCTGTAGACAACCTAGAGATGTCCCAATCTCGCAGTACCTGAAGTCTTCCTTCTCTGGACCTCCTTAGACCAGCTGTAATGCTTGAGGCCAAGGCTGGGAGAGGCGCATCTTGCACGGGTCGTGTTCTCAATATGGAAAGAACTTATCCTACAGCTTAAAAAAAAGGGACCAACTTTATTGTACCATTCACGAAACCGTAGCTATTTTACTGTCGACCGGGAACTTGAAAGAACACTGAGAGGTACAGGAAGTGGAAATGATAATTCTAGTACAGTGAATGAATCACTAAATAATGAGAAATGTAACATGTAAGCTATACTAGAACATGATTAAAGTAACAAAACTTACGGTGAGGCCAAAGCTTCATCAGTGCGCAAACGAACAAACACACCGATACAACTACATGAAAAACTACATTATATGTATGTATATATAAACTGGCATTTACTGCCAATAAAGAATCACCTGGCTAGTGCAATCGCCACGAATTGTGCAGGATAGAGTTTCCTTATATATATGATACCGCATGTGTGGTTATAAAATTGCGGCCCGACCGTTCCATTTATATTGTTTAGGTAAGTTTTAGTGAAAGAAGAATTCTACACAGACAGGCATTATCCTTATCCCCCTTGGTAGCCCGGGTGTAGATCAGCCGACAGTTGTGTGTGGACACCAGGCGGATCATGATATTTATATGGATCTCTCTCAGTCTTGCTTTGCCAAGGATCCTCAACTCTTCAACCTCTGAGAGACAAGACAGGGAGTGATCAGCTTGTAATTGGGCATCTCCGTGTAGAGCTTGCAACATGTAGCTTGCGGAAGAGAACCATGATGTTCAACTTGTCTTTCCTTTCGACCAGGTCTTCTTCCTTGCCTTGCACCCAGATCCATTCTTCTTAGATTTTCCTGCAGTAGGCTTTGAGCCCTTACTTTGTTGTCTTGGGGGTTTTCTTAGCTCCCATCACCTGGACCATTCAGATCAATCAAATTTCTTTTCTTTTTTTCGATGACATGATATCATTTATGATCAACGTTTAGAGAAATTGTATGTGTTTCTCTTCCACTTCCTTTTTCTTCTTGTCTCTCAATCCCACAAGCTTGGCGTTAATTCGTGCCTGTCGCAGGGGGCAACAAAAGCGTCGTGGTTGCGTTCAACCTCAGCAGGTACACGTGCCTCCTGGAGGTTTGAACCATCTCTCCATCGACAGCACTGTGAGTTCTGTCAGATGTTTCTAATGTCGACTTCGAATATTTTTTGGTCTCCCATTATTATTAACTTCGTTGCAGAGAAATTATTTGTTTAAATTCGTGTGTAGTTATGGGTTTCAGTGTTTCTGTTTCATCAAATGATGTTTATTTCACCATCTCATGAAATTAGAAGTTTGAATATAGCCGAAAGTATCAAACTGGGAGTGTGCAATGTCAAGATTTTGGATGGCACTGATCGCTGGATGTCAGTCTTATCGTTCATTGATTGACACACCGCCGCCAGACCTTACAACGTTGGTTTTATGACGTCACAAGGTCGTCCATTTCCTCGAAGAAATACTATCTCAAGATATCTTCCAGTTCATGCACAATAAAATTAAATTTTCAAAATCAAAAATTTCCTTGACGAAAACACAAGAAAGATATTCTATACTTCCCACATACAAACACATATTGATTATTGCCCCACAATCTGGGATAGATGCTTCAAATCATTAGCAAAACGTCTTTATTCACTCCAGAAAAGGGCAGTGCGTTTAATTAACGGTGATAAGCTTGCCGACAATTCTAACCTACATAAACGTCTTCAGTTACTGCCACTCCACAAACGCCAACTTTTTAATAAGGCTAAACTAATTAACAAAATACAATTTCAAAATGCTCCATCTGCCTTTAGCCCTTGTTCAAATATAACGCAAAACATAGCGAATGACTAAATATACTTCATGTCCCTAAACCAAGGATAGACGTATAAAACAAGCTTAGCATACTCTGCCGCTCAGTTGTGGAAAATGTTTTCAACAAAAATATTAAAGACACCACCAATCATTTTACATACAGTCGCAACCTGTTTGAACACTACCTCAGTACAAACTACATGACCCCCTCCCTCATTCATTCATTCATTCATTCAATTCCATTCCATTCCATTCCATTCATTCATTCATTCATTCATTCAGTAGCATGTCCTTTGCAGAACCTCGCTCTCATAACAACCTTCCGGAAAACTTCTCGATCACAAGCAAATGTCCTGCGTCCGATACACCCATCTGGAGATCATCTGCCACATTCTGCAAACATCTTCTCTTTGGCCATCCTCTTCCTCTCTTCCCAGCCATATACACCTCCATTATTGTTCTCTCCAAACTCTCATGACGTTTCAAGTGACTAACATATTTCAAATTTTTTTTTTTATCGTCTTTAATAGCCAATCTTCTTCAATATTCAGCTCTTGAAGTATGGATACATTTGCTCTTTTCTTTACCCAAGATATTCTTAGAATCCTTCTATAACATTTATGTTCAAAAGCATTTATGCGCTATTCAGCTTGTTTAGTAAGTGTCCAGGTCCCACATTCGTATGTTGCAATGGGAAAGATGCATGCTCTTATAACTCCAATTTTTGTAGTTCTATCTGTACCACTCCATAATTTATTCAGTTGTTTTAGTCTTTGAAGAGCAATTGATAGTCGTCGTTTAATTTCTTTCATTGTGTCACTGTTGTTGATAATCAAAGACACAAGATATTTGAAATTGTCCACCACCTCCAACCTTTCCTCATTAACATATATTTCTTTCTCCATAGTAGTTTTATCTGTATGCATTATCTTTGTTTTTGCTATGTTAAAATATAAGTTGTGATGTTCACTATTTATTTGGGTTGAGGTTATTAAGTTTTCTATACCATTCTGTGATGTGGATATTAATACTGTATCATCAGCATATCGAATTTCTGGTATTTCGTGACCACCGATATTTAGGGCATCATATTGCTCCCTTTTTATATCATCTCTCCCTAAAAAAAGTGGTAATGGAATCACAAATGACAACTAGTCAATAAACATTTCCATATGTATGGTACGTTACACCTTCCTTAGGTAGTTATAATGCCCATGTTAAACATTCTCTCATGAGTCATGCATTATTGATTATTTTTCATGCGTTTTAATGCTTATTGTTCTTTTTCTGTCTAAGATTAGCTTCGTACGTGATGTTGGATGAAAAAAAAATGTAAGAGAGGATATAGAGAGGGAGAGCAGAATGTCAGACGGGCCTGCGTGCCCAATTCTTAACCCTTTGAAAATAAAGTTCGCTCGTTCGTTCGTTCATTTGTTCATTCTTTCCAGACGGCCATGTAAAGAATGTTTAGAGTCCCAAATGTGTGTAATTAAACTGATAGAAAGAAGCGGATTCAACCCCTTCGTCGTTCTGGTGGACTTAAATCTTGACTTCTCGACCTTGACTTTGAGACGTGAATAACAAATGCCTTAGAAGTCGGAGTGGGTTCGGCTGATGGCGAGGGACACTTGTAATAGGGATAGTTAATCCGGATGCAAACACTAGTCCAACCAACTAACATGTAGTATCAAGGGGGGGGGGGAGCTGAGTGGTCTCGGGGTACGGTGTCCGCCTTGAGTGCTGGAGGTCCCGGGCTTAAACCCCAGAGAGGGTCGAAATTTTTTTCACGTGGACTTCTAGTAACAAAATTCCCTCTAGTCTCTCGGAAGTGAGATCGGACGGCCGTGTGTAATGTTGCGCATTTAAAAAATCCCTTGGCAGTTGAAAATAGAAAAATAATAGCCTAATGGAACTGCCCGTGCAAACTTTCAAGTTAAATATCTACCCAAAGTAATTCAGGATCCTCGCCGTTGCTATCGAGTTCGTGAACTGAGCTTAAATCCTCAGGACTCAGGCTTGAGGTATGAGTAGAACGGAGAGCTTATGGGTTACACCCGTGTGCCGCGATGTTGATCCGTCAACTAAACTAAACTAAACAAAACTAAACTAAAAACTAGTATCAATTACACGTAATAGTAGCACATGTATGGACTACGCTCGAGTTCACAAAGAGTGAACGAAAATTTAAAAATAAAATACATGGAAAATAACAAACTTATGACCTTTTACTTGTTCTTTAGACTACATGATCCCTTGTGTAATCTCTCCTGTGCACTGGGCACCTATGTATTCCCGTTATCGTGCTACCAGAGTCTCGTAACAATTTCGCAAGTTTCCTGTGTATAAATGATCGATCCAATGCTGTCATGCTATTTGCCATGATGGCAGCTTTGGCATCCTGTATAGGGATATTGTGGTCGCAAGCTAGGATGCCATGTTCGTGAAATTCCCTATAGGATTCATACTTATTGTCCATAGGGTATGTTACACATTTACTGCAATGACTTGAGGTTTTACTCCACCTCACTGTTATATGTGGAGATTGCAATGTTAGCTTCTTTTCAGACTTCACTGACTTTCGACAGGCCTTCGGTCATGATTGTAGACAAAAAAGGCATGAAACCTGTATCGCTACATTCAGCTGACACAAGAATTACCCCAATTACAAAATAAATAATAATAATAATAATAATAATAATAATAATAATAATAATAATAATAATAATAATAATAATAATAATAATAATAACAACAACAGCAATTCCCGTAGCAGAAACATGGTTAATGTTAGCTACATTACATTTCTTTAAGTTTAGGTCCACGGAAGAATGGGTGTTTGGTCTTTTAATTCCGTAGCGAACGACGAGAGCAGACATTGAACCCTTATCTCACTGCGCTCATACATTTGTTAGCGTAACGCTTTAACAGTTAAACCGAGGTGTCCGCTATAAGTCTCATTTCACTACTATGTAAGCGACTACTGCAGATGAGCGACAGTTGCCGATTTCATCATCTTTAAGAGAAAGACTATAAAAATAAGTACAATTTCCGAAATGTGTACAAATCTATGTTCATGCTGAAGAGTGAATGGATGACGCCCCAACCATTGACCGGTCCAAATGTGTTTCGGCACCACATCCAGGTGGTCCACGAAAACAGTGTTCTAGACTGGTGCTCGACTCGATTCCATGCCATCGGATGCTTTCCCTCCAGAAGGACTTAAGACGATCAAATCTGATTTGGTGTCATTCCAGGAAGCATCACCAATCAGCTGCAGCCATTAGACATGGATGTTAAGAGCCGATGACAGATGGTATCCGTCATTCACTGAAAGCACGGCCGGGCTACGGTGACCAAATTATACAAATGGTGGCTTGAAAGGGGTGCCAGGAAATGTTCTAGAAGTTAAATCATCCGGGGTAATATTGAACATGCTGCTGCTGCTGCCGCCACCGCCACCGCCACAACCGCCGCCGCCAACACCACCACCACCACCACCACCAACCACTACTACTTCAACCACTAATGCCACTACTGCTGGCACTACTACTGCTTCTGCTGCTGCTGCTACTACTACTACTACTACTACTACTACTACTACTACTACTACTACTACTACTACTACTATTACTACTACTACTACTACTACTACTGCTGCTGCTGCTGCTGCTGCTACTACTACTACTACTACTACTACTACTGCTACTACTACTACTACTACTACTGCTGCTGCTGCTGCTGCTGCTACTACTACTACTACTAGCACTATCACTACTATCGCTACTACTACTACACTACTACTACTACAAACGTCTACTACGACGACGACTACTACTACTACTTTTACTACTGCTACTACTGTTTCTACTGATGCTTCTGCTGCTGCTACTACTACTGCTACTACCACTACTACTATTACAACTATTACTATTACTACTACTACTACTACTACTACAACTACCACTATTACTACTACTGATGCTACTGCTGCTGCTGCTACTTCTACTACTACTACTACTACTACTACTACTACTACTACTACTACTACTACTACTACTACTACTACTACTACTACTACTACTACTACTACTACTACTACTACTACTACTACTACTACCACCACTCTTACTAAAACACTGTACTGTTATTTTAGGAGTGGCTGATCGAATGGCTAGAATTCAAGTTTTCCTTCGGGAGACCTGGGTTCGAATCCTCGATAGGGTGTGGAATTTTTTTCTGTCGTAGGCAAAAAGAAACACCCTAACCTGCACAGTTCTGCACTAGACTGCACTAGCCCAGGTGGGTGGTGGATGAGGGGGGGGGGGGGAGGCTTTAATTTCTCATACTCAAGACACCCCCACCCCCCCCCCCATCCCCGTCCCTACATCGACAGTTACTATACACAGTAGACGACAGTTTGACAGACAGTACAGATTACTAACATCTGTGCTCCCTGGCAACAGTTTATGCTAGATAGGACAAAGTGAGGGAGTAAACACAATGGGCTGATGGAGCTCATAAATCTGTCTACGTGAAGGACACACCGAATGCTGAACCACGACTGCCCTAGTGAAAGTTCTTGTAAGAACATAAGCTAGGGCAATACAGCGCGACAGAAAATGGCAATCAGCATATGGGAGGAGGGATTCAGGGAAAGAAACCTCAACCATCGTAGTCATAAGATGTTGACCCAAGTGGCACGCGACTAGAATGCGGTCATCTACGTACCGCCGTGGATGCTATGGATCACGTATTGGAAAGCGTTGATCGTAGAAGAAGACAAACTACAAGTAAACAGTAAAATAGTTCAAGGACAGTCACTATTGCCGTCAAGTGTCTTAAGAACCAACGACATATGTTGGTGTTATGCAAATATTTGAGACATTGTAGCTGCACCAGTAGAAAGACATCGCGAACTTTAATTGAGATAGTTGGAAAGCATAATCGAATACAGATTTCATTAGCGTTTTTCTAAGAAAGCTATAATTACGCAATAAAACTCCCGCTAACGATCAGTTTACATTGCAAATGACGGAGAAGACACCCAGTTGTTTCTTGAATTTAAACAAAGTAAATACTTGTATTCTTAGTGTCAAACAGCATTTTTACACAATTAATTTGTCGCCAAGAATTCACACAGAGATAACAACACATAGCTGGACAGAAAAAAGTATTCTAGAAACCACAGACATAATTACTATAACAACACATGAAAAAGAGTAACAGGGAACTACAAAGGTAATTCACTCAGATAGGCAAATGACTGTGCTAACAACATATTTGTAATTGATTTGCAAAGAAGTGATCACGCATGTTAAATTATGAAATAGATTTTCAAGAAATGAAATAAAGGGGAATAAGATGGCGCTAAGTAACAAGGGAAATAAGTCTGTGACCAGACATGCAAAATCAATTTGATGTGAATTGTCCACATATTAAGTTATAAAATAGATATTCACGAAGGAAAATAATGAGAAACTTGAGAATCTCGCACGTCCTTTGTAGGACTTTGTGATCAATCCATCTCCAGGTTGATTTTCAACACAATATTACGTAAAGTATTTTGCCATTGCTGTCTGAACGGGAAGTCAGAGTTTAAGTACAACTTAATGCCGGTTATAGGGGTCGACCCTCCAACCCTGTCGACTGTACCTGAGCGCTACTATACTTTCGGCCACGTCAGCCCCTTGATATTTAAAATAAATTTGTCGCGAATCGACACACTAAGCTATAAAATAGATTTTACAGGAGATAGTTAGTTAGTTAGTCGAGGTTCCAACTTCACGGCAACGAGTCGTCCCCATTATGCTCCGTTCCTGTGCCAGTGAATATCACAAAAAATGCTCCCCACTGTCCAATGTGAAAAGTGGAATAGGCAGGAGTCTCGGCAATCCAACAGCCCGCACAGGTACACTGTGCATAATGCCGCTGCCAGAATGCCAACATAAAATTAATCCACGAAAACCACAGTTCATCGTCGATGGACTCGGCAGTCACCAGAAAGACCTCATTGACCCGGGTTTTCTCACATGGCTCGGTCTTTTACCGCAGGGCGACCCGCCGAAAGTGTCGCATAAAGCACGAACTCCGCAGCTTCAGCGCCGACACCCGGGAGTCTCCTGAAAAATGCACTCGTGAACCGAAATGGCAAATCAGTCTATTCAGCAACAACCGGTAGCCAATGTTTCGAACATGCAGGTCACTGTACAGAACAGATGTAAAAGCATTCCCCGCGAATTTCACAGCTCACAGTGTCGCCCACGCACTCACTCAGTAGCAGGGCGACGGAACCATGTAATACCAGTCCAACATGAGGAAAATGCGATTGCAAACCGTAGCTGCAAGCATAAACACGCCACAGGCCTTAACGGTTCAACACCTAACCACCATGTTGGCGACCGGAAGTCCTTTACAGGAGAATTTACAGGAAAACTATATGAAAGTGTAACTACTGAGATCATTCTTATCTCAAGGGTAATAACTCTTCAAAACAGTATTTTATATTTTGCTGGCTGCAAATGATTCACGCACCAGGAAACAAAATAGATACTTGGTGAAAAGTTAATAATGGGGACCTACAGGAACAATCAAGATTTTGTGGCTGATCAAATTTATCCCCGGTCTGTGCAAGTTCGCCAGTCTTTTAATTTCCACAGCTACCACAGTGGGCTGGGATATATTATAGATATTATTGTGTTTGTGTGTGTGTGTGGGGGGGGGGGGGGGGAGTTCAACCACCAGAAGTAGTAATGGTGGGGTACGACGTGTTGCTTGGACCGCGCTTTGCAGCAGAGTCGGGGTGAGGGAGGGAAAGCCCAAACCCACAACCAAGTAGTCCAGAAGAAGAGCTGGCTTCCTAGGGGCGACCAGGACTTTGTAGAACACACAACCATGGTCAGGCTGCGAGGACAGCAAGTTAAAGGATGTGTGGCAAAACAAGAACACTACGTGGGAAGTCAAAGAAGATTGATAAACCAACACAGAACTGGTGTCGTGTGCCTCTGCTCGTGCGGGATTACTGAGGAGGGGATCCGAGCACTTATGGACTGAATGGATCGATGTGTAATGCGGATGATCTGCCGACTAACTAACCGACTCTTCAATCTCCTCAGGGAATATAGCGAGGCGTCGCTTGTGACAAGGAATATTGCACATTTGTGGGACAAGTGGGAAATTGACTAGAACATCTCGAAACTATGTAATGAAGGCACGGCATGAGAAAGATGCCAGGAATTATGACCCTGGTGCACCTAAAAGAGTGGAATGAAGGTAAAAGGTCAAAACATTCGGGAAAGGAGGACCTACTTCTGACGATCAGAACTCTGTTGTACTAACTCCTCGGCGGAGTTTTTAATCCCGATATAATTTTAAGAGGTTGTATCCTGACCATATCTTTATGCTGTCCTATCGTTAATATGATTCTGCTAGTTTATATGTTAAGTATATATGTATATATATGAGAGTGGTAAAGTGCTATATATAAACACTGTATTGATGTATGGCCGTGGATCTTGGAATGTAAATGAACGAAATTAGGAGGAACTTGGAAGCAACAGAGATGTGGTTCCTAAGACGAATGTTGCGAATTCCTTGGACTGCCAAAGTAACTAACAACAACTGCCTGAAAGAGGATAATGAAACTAGAACATTATATACAACAATAAGAAAGATACAAATAGCTTTCTTTGGTCATGTGATGAGAAGAGAGTTATTGGAGAACATCGTGACAACTGGAAAGATCGGAGGGGAAGAGAGGGAGAGGCAGACAAAGAGAAATGGAAGGATTGAGACGGTGGCATGGAGGAATAGCATCAGCAGCCTTGATCCTGAAAACCAAAGACCCAGATCTGTGGAAAGTCATGAACGCCTTCACCAACCGGCATGGCACTTGATTATGATGATGATATATGAATGTTTCATGTCCATTTATACCATTCACATTGTCTGTATGTTGATAACATCTGAATGTTATATTCCCATTTATATTGTCAGCATTCAATAAATCTGTTACTTTAAACAATTCCCTCAATTGTCGTTTTAATTAGATCGTCATTTTCTTTTAATGAATCCAAAGCCATTAGTGTTTCATATCTATTTTCTTCGGCAGTGTTCCCTTTATGTTGTGTTGATCTAGAACTGTCTTATGTGCTCTTTCCCCACCCAGTAAACTAGTCTCAGTCTTATGAAGACGCACATTTAAAATATTTTTAATGATATCTTCCATGTTTTAGTCTAGATCCTTGTTCCTCTACATGAAGTAGTATTGAATATACAAGATTTTAATGACTCTAATTTCCCCAATAATTTATTTTTATTTCTAAGTAATTACGTGTACTTTCTTTTATTATCAGCACGTAGTTAAAGACAGTTAACTCTGAACGATGACAATTAAATCCATGATGTATTCAAGGGGATACCTGCTAACTTTAACAATGCGTATCTATTTTGTCATGGCAACAATCGACACATACACAAACTCCTTCGACTCAGCTCGGTAATCTTCGGCACGCGATAATGGAAACATACACGGGAACATCGGCTGGGCTCGGTGATCTTCGATCCACGACAACAGACACAACGATCATACAGAGAACAGGATTTCTTGAATATCTCATCACTGGAGATAGTTTAGTCACTGCTCGACGAATGCTCAACATTCCCATCCAGATGCTTTGTTGCTTTTGTCAGTCTCATCGCCAACATCATCAATATCGTTATTTTCTATGAGATTGGATTAACTGACAGCGTTACTGTTACCTTGTTTGGTGTGGCGGTTGCAGATGTTGGGTACACATACTTAATTCTGGCTTATCACATCTTTGATATACTCGACGCAACAATTGGGCTCTTTCCGTTTGAGCCCCTAAAAGTCGTTGCTTATCAAGCAATATGGCTGCACTTCCTGTTCTACGACGTGGCAACAGCACTAACCGTCTTCAACGCAGTTCAGAAATGTGCCTGTGTTGCCATTCCCTTCATTTTTAAAAGTATTTTTACAACTTTTCGTGCCAAATCAATTGTTTGTTTTATATACATCGCATTGTTTATTATATATCTACCAAATCTACTGAGTCCTGGAACAAATACAGTGTATGATAATATTAATAACAGAACACGGCTGGGCAATTATTTTCAACCAAGCAACCCAAAAGCTCAGGCAATTTTCCACATTTTTTGCAGAATCATCTGTCCAGTTTGTATTTGAAGCAACTGTTATAGTTTGCACGATTGTTCTCAGTGTAAAACTCAAACAGGCAATTCGATCTCGGCAACTAATGATTTCTAATATAAAGCATTCTATTTCCGGTGACCAGGTAACGCCAGCATCTGCAAGTAATTTCAAATCAAGTACAAAAGAGCTTCAGGCAATTCAAACTGTGACTATGTTGTCGGCCATTTTTGTTGTTTGTAGTCTTCCTGATATCCTTATCACGTTCACTGAATTCTTCGTTGAAGACACAGAAAAGGCACTGTTCAAACTATGCAGTGCCATAAAGGGGGTGGTGGTTGGTACAAATATCGCCCTTAACATCCTAGTCTATTTAAAGTTCAATTCCAGATATAGACAGGCGTTCTTGAAAAAATTCAAAAATATAACATGTAAATGTAATAATCATATGTGTTATTAGATTTGAGAAATTGTTACTATGTTAGAGAACTGATTACTATGAGAGGGGGAGGTGGTGATTCATTCGCTACTATGTTTGAGAAATTGTTAATAGGTTCAGGAAGTCTTTATCTAACAGTTTGTAAAGCTTCAGACGGCGGAGTAGCTTACACCTTACAGCGTCCGACTCTAGCTATTCAATAATGGTTCATTTCGCAATATTGTCTATGTTGACCTGCATGGTGAACTCTTAGATGACGCCACTTTCAGTATATTGTCAGAATTCCATTCCAGATGTCTACACATCATTTATGATAATCTGTGATGTTGATATGAGATGACATATTCAGTGTATAAAAAAATCAGAAGCAATGCACTTAAAATTAGAGTTACTAATTGTAACAGGAAATTCATTCACCGAAACGAGCTTGTCAAAATGGCCGTGATTGACAACGTTGACAATTATTTATTGACTAAAGTAACAGTAGTAGATAGATGCGGCGAAATGGCCAGGCAATAAAACGTGCAACATGTTTGCGATTTCTGTGTTTACTAGTAGTAGTTAGTCCAAAGTAAATGAGAACCTTGTGCATTTGTTAGGCGAGAGAGAGAGAGAGAGAGAGAGAGAGAGAGAGAGAGAGAGAGAGAGAGAGAGAGAGAGAGAGAGAGAGAGAGAGAGAGAGAGAGAGAGAGAGAGTTGTTGTATGTTTGTGTCCATTATTTGTTTTTATTGTAGTTCTGACCTATGTCCATCTTGTTTTGTCTGACTATGAATGGCTGATTATATCGTATATTTTATTTTTATTATTGTAGCTTTATGAACCAGGATTACTGCTAGAGTAAGATTACGGCTGTTAGAATAGGATAACGGCTGTTTGTGATCGGAATACGGCTGTTCGAGTAGGATTACCGCTGTTAGAGTAGGATTACGGCTGTTAGTGACAAGATTACGGCTGTTAGAGTTGGATTATGGTTGCTAGTGACAGGATTACGGCTGTTAGTGACAAGGTTAGGACTGTTAAAGTAGGATAACAGATTTTAGAGTAAGATTACGGTGTTAGTGACAAGATTGCGCTGTTAGAGTTGTTAGAGTGATAGAATTACGGCTGTTAAAGACAGGAATACGGTTGTTAGTGTAGAATTACTTGTTTTAAAGTCAGGAATGATACTCTTAGAGTCAGGATTACGGCTGTTAGACCAGGATTATAGCTGTTAGTGTAATATTACGGCTGTTAAGAGACAGGATTAAGGTTGCTAGAGTCAGAATTACGGTTGTCAGCCCAGGATTACGGTTGTTAGAGTAATGATTACGACGTATAAAGTCATGATTACGGCTGTTAGAGTAGGATGATGGCTGTTAGAGTAGGGTTACGACTGTTAGTGTAGCATAATGGCTGTTAGGTTAGGATTATAATTGTTAGAGTAGGACTGTTAGTGTATGATTACTGCTGTTAGAGTAGGACTAGGGCTGTTAGAGTAGGATTAGGGCTGTTAGAGTCATGATTACAGCGGTAAGAGTCATTATTACAACTGTTAGAGACACGATTAGGGCTATTAGTGTAGAATTAAATGTGTTAAAGTCATGATTGCGGCTGTTCGAGATAGAATTGCGACTGTTAGAGATAGAATTGCGACTGTTAGACTATGATTACGGCTCTTAGTGTAACATTAGTCAGATATGACTGAGCTACCGTATAACAGTAGACGGTACTACCTGCTTTCTGTTAGCGCCGAATGTTCGGGCGGCGCTTACCAAACCCGACACCCCACATTGTGCCAACGGCTTCGGGCGGAAGAGCGCAATTGGGAGGGTACAAGCCTTACCCTGGTGCGAGGAAATGCAACCTAAGGACAAAATGTCATGGCAGGGCAGACCAAGCCCTAAGCCTTGGTTGGCGGCTGGTCTAGGATCGAAGCTCCGACAGGCGGACAGTCAGAGCATTGCTTTGTTGATCCGGCAGCTTCTGCAGCTTGTCTTGTTCCAGACGTATTGGTGTTACCTTTCCTCTGGAGTAAACTAGGCAGGCCGAGAGAGGGATCATGCTGCATGGGCAACACATGATCTCTATATTTTAGCCCAGGCTTTGTGCTATGGAGAGGCAATAACTCCATCCCTGGTCTCAACTGGTCTCGGAATCAAAGCGAGAGGCAACTGTTATGGGTTATAAGTCCCTGTCAGTGAACGGACATTTACAGCGCAAATTGGCCTTATCAGTCACACTCGCTACCGCCATAATTAAAAGTTATTATGCCTTTTTAAAGCACAAACTATGGTCTGTCAAGACGGCAAGGTGCCAGTGAGTGTGTATTGCTGTTAGAGTAGTATTAAGGCTTTCAGTGTAGAATTACGGCTGTAAGAGTAATATCACATGTATTAATGTCAGAATTACGGCTGTTGAGAGACAGGATTCAGGCTGATAGAGTCAGAATTACGGCTGTTGAGAGACAGGATTCAGGCTGATAGAGTCAGAATTACGGCTGTTGTGAGACATGATTCAAGCTGATAGAGTCAGAATTACGGCTGTTGTGAGACAGGATTCAAGCTGTTAGAATCAGAATAGCTGTTATCAGCGAAGGACTATGGCTGTTGAGAGACAGGATTCAGGCTGATAGAGTCAGAATTACGGCTGTTGAGAGACAGGATTCAGGCTGATAGAGTCAGAATTACGGCTGTTGTGAGACATGATTCCTAGCTGATAGAGTCAGAATTATGGCTGTTGTGAGACAGGATTCAAGCTGTTAGAATCAGAATAGCTGTTATCAGCGAAGGACTACGATTGTCAGAGTAATGATTGCGACGGTTAAAGTCATGATGACGTCTGTTAGAGTAGAATTACGGCTATTAGAGTATGATTATGGCTGTTAGAGTTGATTACGGCTGATAGAGACTGTGTTACCGCTGTTAGAGTAGAATTACGGCTGTTAGAATATGATTACAGCGATTAGGGTCGCAATTATCGGTAGCAAAGTCAGGATAACTGCTGTTAGAGTCAGAATGCCCACTTAAAATGTAGAATTATGGCGGTTAGACTCACAACAAAGTGATACATATTTTTGAGAATTTTTCATTGAACCAATTGTATCCAAAGATATCGTACACCTCACTCTCTCTATGCATCCATCTATCATGTGCCATGCCGATAAGCGTGGGCGGTCATGTTGTGCCATCTCACTCGATCACCAGAGTCGTGGATCAGCTCCATGTTCCTGTCTCGATCATAGCCACGTGGCCAAGCCATCCGGGTATTTACTTCTCGGTCTTCCGCTTGGTCTCTTCCCTTCGATCTTGCCAGTTGTCACCAGGTTCTCCAATTAATTTCTTCTCATAACATGCCAAAAAAATTTTGACTGTCTACGTCTAATGTCTCTAATCAGTTTACGATCTTCATTTGTTTCTTGAAGGACTTGTTCATTTGTGTTTCTATCTGTCCATGGTATTCTTTGCATTTTACTCAGAAACCACATTTCTACATCCATAAGATGTTTTTCAGCTTGACTGCTCATTTTCCTATAACCTACCAGTTCCTACACTTCCAGAATCATTTTCAGCTGATAACTTTGATGAAGAAGAGGACACCTGGGGTCCTAAACCATCAACCTCAAGCGACCCAGATTTTGGGCAAACTACATCCGATAAACCACACTTAATAACCAAAGTTAAACTGATTGATCTTGTAAAAGATCGGAATCTACCGAAGAACCAGACGGAGCTTTTGGGCTTCCAGATTGCAACAGTGGAATCTCCTGACAGAAGTTGTTAGACTTTTTGTGGATAACAACCGCAGGAAGCGTCTGATTACATTATTTTTCAAAGAGGGTGACCTTTCTGCGTGCCTCAACATTTCTTGTTTAATGACAGCCTCTCAACATTTATTACAAACCGGAAGAGTGGAGGATTTTTGTTAATTCATTCCAAGATGAGTCTTAAAAGAAAAATTTCCGGTAAAAATGGACGACGACGTGGCGCGTTTATTCTTCGGGAGACGCTGTTTTAGTGTTTTCCTTTGGATTACGTGGTGTTATTTCGTATTCGTTTATCGGAAGTTGTCAGCGTGTTGGGGAATAGAGACAGGACATATACAGGACAAGGGAGATATTAGAGACAGGACATAGGCAGGGACACAGGGATGTCATAGACAGGACATATACAGGACAATAGAGATATCCGAGACAGAACATAGGCAGGGACACAGAGAGGTCATAGACAGGACATAGACAGGACAAGACCCAGATATAAAAGGGGACACATGTCTACAGGACTCCCTCCTGGATTGACAGGACAGCCTTGCACTGAAAGACCCGACACAACACGACCGGACAGCAGTACAACGTGACGGCTGAGACAGTCCGACTATCCCGAGGCACACGGGGTCCAGTACCACGTGACCAACAGGCCAACGTGAGGAGACTCAGACTGGGACTCGACGTTTTAGGGGAAGGACGCATGTGTTCGAGAGCGAGTGTATGGATTTTGCGGGAGTGCGAGCTAGCGTTGCCATGTTAAAGATAGCGAGTATTGAGTGCAGGGTTTTGTGATTGCCTGATTGCTATGACTGTTTATTAAATAGCATTTATCTATATAAAGATGATGTATTGAATTAACAGCCCTATGTGCGCATCTTGATGATATTGAGTTTCTGCCGAATAAATGTTTGATTTCCACATGCAAGGTTATATTCTTGAATACATGTGAAGGAACTAAGAATGCCTGTGTTTGTATGAGACGTTGACAGAAGTGTTCAAAAGTAGCCACGGAAGGCAGGTGGTTGATGAAATTTTGAGGGCAGCCGACAGATATTTGTTGGTTATGGTCTCAAGTTTCACGACGGCAGGCAGATGATCTGTTTCACGAGACAATGGCTGCGGTCACCCGTCCAGTATGGTGACTGCCATAGAGGGAAAGCAACGGCAAACTACCTTCTTTGAAAGTGCCTAGTTCATTATGATTCGCCTAAAGACAGATCATCGCAAGACAAGGACAGAGACATTAAAATTAGCAACATGGAATGTTAGGACGTTAAACGACGACGAAAAATTAGATAACATCAAACAAGAAATGGAAAAAGAGAAAATTAATATTTTAGGGATGTGCGAAACGAGATAGACAGGAGCAGGCATCAAGATGGATGAAGATGTTAAGATTATTTATTCTGGAGGAGAAGATCGACAAAGGGGGGTAGCAATTATCTTGGACCGGCAAACATCAAAATCTGTTCAAGGATACTGGGCCGTATCAGACAGAGTTCTACTAGTTAAATTAAGCGGCAGACCTTTTAGCATAAATGTTATTCAAGTATATGCCCCAACAGGAGAATCCAGTGAAGATAGTGTAGAGGAATTTTATAATGATATAGAGTCTGCCTTGAAGAAATGTAAAAATTCAGAAATAAACATCTAATAGGGGACTTCAATGCAAAAGTAGGAAATCAAGGTGATAGATAGACAATAGGAAACTATGGTTTAGGAAAGAGAAATGATAGAGGATATAGGCTCGTAGAGTGGGCAAAAGAAGCAGGAAATGATTGTAGGAAACACCTGGTTTAAGCAACACCCTAGAAGATTATGGACATGGAGGAGTCCTGATAGCAGGATTAGAAACCAGATTGATTACATTCCGATTAGCAGAAGATTTAGAAATGCGTTAACAATAGCAAAAACAGTTCTCAGTGCTGATTGTTATAGTTAACACAGATTACATACAGGAACATTGAGGATAAAGTTAAAGAAAGTCAATTATATAACAGGAAACACTAAATATGATATGTGTACATTGAGTAATGACAAGGAAATACAAAACAAATTCAACATAGAAGTACAGAACAGATTTGATATATTGTCTGATCTAGAGATCCTATTCCAGGATGTGGATGATCAATGGGAAATGTTGAAGAATTCAGTCAGTTTGGCTGCAGAAACAACTATTCCAAAATTAAAGAAGGTGGGTCGTAAGAAATGGATGACTGAAGAAATTTTACAACTAATGGAAACAAGAAGACTCAACAAAAATAATTCTGCCAAATATGAAGAAATTCACAGACAAGTCAGAATATTATGTAAGGAGACAAAAGAAGCATGGCTTGAGAAAAATTGCTTAGAAATTGAAGAACAACACAACAGTCAAAATACAAAATTAGTGCACAAAAGAATTCAGGAACTTATAATAAAAGAACAAGTACATCAGCAGGCTGTCTAAAAACTAAAGATGGCAAAATCATAATAGTAAAAGATCAGATTCTACATGTATGGACAGATTATGTGAAACACCTTTATGATGATAACAGAGAGGAACAGTATGATATACGATTTAATAATGAAGGACCGCCAATTTTGAAGATGGAGGTTCGAAATGTTCTTAAACATATGAAAGCTGGCAAGGCCCCCGGTGCAGATAACATCACAATAGAAATGATTAAAGCTTTAGAATAATATGGACTAAATCAAGTCACCAGACTGCTGAACACATTATATGATACCGGGTACCTTCTGAATTATGTAACCCTGTATTTATTGAAATCCCAAAGAAATCAGGAGTCTTGGAATGTGATCAACATAGAACAATTAGTATAATGAGTCACGTCACAAAGATTTTGCTACGAATTATCATGCAAAGAGTGAGGAAGAAAATACAACCTGAAATAGGGGAAGAACAATGTGGGTTTGTAGAAGGAAAGGGTACAGTAAATGCTGTGTATATGCTGCGATCAGTTATTGAAAGTTCTATAGAAGTAAACAAGGATATACATCTTTGCTTTATTGACTACACAAATGCTTTCGATAGAGTTAGGCAAGTCAACATGGTGGATATGCTTGCAGATCTACAAATTGATGGGAAAGACGTTAGACTTATAAAAACCATATATTGGAAACAACAAGCTGCTATAAGGATTGATAATGAAGTGGGACAATATCAGCCTATTAAGAGAGGTGTTAGGCAGGTATTGTGTAATGTCTCCAGATCTTTTTTTTCCCTATACAGTGAACATATTTTCAGAAATGTAGAAGCTATAAATGGAATCAGTATTGGAGGACGAACCATCACGAACATTAGATATACAGATGATACAGTATTGATTGCAGACAATGAGCAGGATCTGAAACAATTAATAGATGCGGTTGGACACAGCGAACAACTGGGAATTTTTGACATATAATCAGATTGCTACTGGAACTATTAGTGTTGGAACTCTTCGCTGGCTGCTGGGGATGGGGACGGAGCGCTTATGGGAATGTCCCGAATGCTGTGATGTCGGTTCCTAAGTCAATCAATCAATCAATCAAACTGGGGTTAGAATTAAATTGTGAAAAGACACAGATTATGGTCGTCACTAGGAAGAACGAAATACCACAATGTAATATACAAGTAAATGGGAATATTCTTCAACAAGTGAATCGGTATAATTATCTCGGAACAGTCATAACATCTGATGGGAGATGCCTTGAAGAGATTAGAACAAGAATTGCCATAGCGAAGGTAGCCTTTAGCAAGATGAAAAACATTCTGACCAATAAAAAGATGTCAACTGAAACGCGAAAAAGAGTGTTGAGGGGATACATAGAGCCTGTTCTTTTGTATGGATGTGAAACTTGGACAATGAGCAGTCAAGCTGAAAAACATCTGTTGGCTGCAGAAATGTGGTTTCTGAGGAAAATGCAAAGAATACCATGGACAGACAGAAAAACCAATGACCAAGTACTACAGGAGACAAATGAAAATCGTAAATTTATTAGAGAATTTAAACGTAGACAGTCAAATTTTTTGGACATGTTATGAGAAGAAATGGATTGGAGAACTTAGTGACAACTGGCAAGATTGAAGGGGATAGACCAAGGGGAAGACCGAGAAGAAAATACCTGGATGGCTTGGCCACATGGCATGGTCGAGCTGAGAATACTGAGCTGATCCACGACTCTGGTGATCGAGTGAAGTGGCGAGTCATGACCGCCCACGCTTTCCGGCATGGCACATAATTGATTAATTGAGTCTTAACGCTGTTTTGTTGAATATGGTAATGTGTTACAGACAAATCCACTTGGTCACGCAATTCAGATGAAAGAAACTTATGAAAACATTAAGCAGCTTCTGAAGTGTATAAACTACTTTAAAGTGGTCGCTATTATACTTGGACTACAGAGTGGATACACCGGTTACTGTTGCTTTCGCTGTAAGTGGAATAGTAGCGCAAGAATTTACCATTGCCTTAGAAATTATTGGCCAATCAGGCAGTCATCGCAGCCTGGCAGTAAGCACATTGAGAATCTAGCACTTGTCGACAACAGCAAGATTTTGTTGCACCCTTGCACATTAAGCTGGGTCTCATTACAAACTTTGTCAAGACAATGGAGAAAACAAATTAGGCTTTTAAATACTTCATAAGAAAACGTACAAGACTGGGTGAAGCTAAAATAAAGGAGCGAGTATTTGTTGGTCCGCAAATTCGAAAACTTTTTCATGATGAAGAGTTTCTTTGCGTGTTACTTGGCATGGAAAAAAGTAACATGGCTAGCATTTAAGTCAGTGGTGGACAATTTTCTTGGAAACAACAGATCTGATAATTACAATAAAGTTTTAGAAAATCTCCCTCTTAAGTATAAAATTTTTGGCTGCAGAATGTCTTTGAAAATTCATTTTCTGGATTCTCATCTGGATTTCTTTACGTGAAAGCTGTCAGTGATGGGCATGTGAACGATTTCACCAGGACATTGTTGCTATGGAGACAAGGTATCAAGGCAACTGAAGCCCTTCAACGCTTGATAATTACTGCTGGACTGACAAGAGACACCTCATTGATTAACTACAAGAAGCAAGCAAAAAGAGCTGGAACAGCGACTGAATAATGACGGAATTGGTTCAAATTTGCCTTTTTAAAATATTATATGTGAGTTTTAAATAATGTTTTTATTTTGTTCCTATAACTTTATGTTTAAATATCAATTAATTGTTAATTAATAGTATGTAACCACAATTTTAATAATGCTAACGTAGACAGACTAACTGTTCATTCAGAGAACTAAACAGGCATACAATATTTGTATTACTGTAATGTAAATTGTACATTATAAACAAAAACAGAGCCAATTTGTGAATTTCATTATGATATTTGAAATCAGCATATCAAAATCAAAAATAAATTGTGTATTTACATTATGATAGTGTAACATATATAATATATAGTATCTGTCAGGAACATGCTCAAGTTCACTTATCACTGACAGCCAAAGGAAGGAACTTTCACCAGTGGTTTGGCTTACCTGCTCATTAGCGGAAATTTCTTAGCAGAGTGCTAGGGCATTAGAAGACTGGTATACCAGTTGGGAATGCCAAGTTGGTTGAAAATGTCGGAATCTGTTCGTGTCAAGCGAATGTCTCTTGTTCCTTCTGTCTGTCTGTCTGTCTGTCTGTCTCTCTATCTCCTTATATAGCTCTCTCTCTCTCTCTCTCTCTCTCTCTCTCTCTCTCTCTCTCTCTCTCTCTCTCTCTCTCTCTCGCGCGCGCGCGCGCGCGCGCGAAATTGAGGAATTATTTGGATGCTGCGGAGATGTAATTTAATGGAATAATGATGAGAGCACAGTAGAAGAATAGACAGACTAATATCTGAAAGAAGTTAACGCACACAGAGAACTGGTTACTCGCATTAGGAGTAAACAGTCCATATTCTTTGGGCATGCCATGATAGGCGGAAAGCTGAAGTATGCAGTCACAACGAAGAGGTTGGATGGAAGAGAGGCAGAAGGAGACCAAGAGAGAAGATGCTGGACAGTCTTACATCACAGCATAGAGAAATGTCAGTGTCAGAAATGATTTGTAGCACAAGAGACAGAAAGCTGTGGACAGACATGATCACCAACACCAGAGACAGAAAGCTGTGGACAGACATGATCACCAACACAAGAGACAGAAAGCTGTGGACAGACATGATTACCAACACCAGAGACAGAAAGCTGTGGACAGACATGATCACCAACACAAGAGACAGAAGCTGTGGACAGACATGATCACAAAAGCCACACTATATTGGCTATAAGAAGAAGTTATTAAAGAAGCCGTGTTACATCAACAATGAACATTTATGATGGGTCCAAACATAATTAGCATGATATTGTTTTATATAAACCTTTGAGAATGCGACAGGAACTTCTCACAAACCGGAAACAATGTATCAGGTGGAGATAACTATTATTTGTTTCCTTTTATTTTTTCTTCATTGTTTACTCCTCGGAATATTTATTATCAGCATCATCACCATCACCGCCTCTTGTTCCTCTTTTACCTTGCAGTGTCGAGGTGAAGCATAAATAGAGGAAGAGAGCCCGTTTATGAGCTTCATATATCGAGATCCCATGACCTCTTCTGGTTACATGTTGTCTGTACACCATTATTTGCTGTGGTATATTGTCAGTTGATGGTCTAGATATATAGCCGAAACAATCCACTTGCGGTTTTCTAATGAAATCTAGCGCTGGTACTGGTATTACCCGCCACTTTAGCCCTGCTCTCATCATTTATACTTTTCTCTCTTATTGATACGTTCAGTATTCTTCTGGGGAATCTCGTTTCTGTTCTTGTAATTTTTCTTTTCTCGTGTTCCTTCATTGTCCCCGTTTTGCCCCCGTTTTTGTCCCATTGGTAGCACAGAGTTTGTAGAAAGATTGTGTTGTAGAGTGCTTTTTAAAGTAACAATTGATACGTGTTTGTTCTTTAGTATTGGTGCCATCTGTCCAGTGAGTTGGTTTATCTCTATAAATATTTATTTAGCGAAACAACAAGGGAAGCTAGCACAACCGATTTGTTTTGTGGCTTGAAGTTAGTTCCCTCACGGAAACCATTCCTGAATAGTCTGTATACAACCTGCAGATGTGTCAATCTCCCGGTGCCTGAAGTCTTCCTTCTCTGGACCTTCTTAGACCAGATGTAGTGCCTGAGGCCTGGGCTAGGTAGGTTTATCTTGCACTGGTCGACTTCTGAATATAAAAAGCCTTTTGTCAACAGCTTCAGCAAAAGGTGAGAGATTTATTGTGCCGTTCACAAAAGCTGGAGGGCTCTTTGTTTATTATACTATCCGCCGGACACTTGAAAGAATACGATGAGCTACATGAACCGAAAATGAAAGTTTTAATGAAAGAAAACAAATAACAACTCAGGGGCATTATCCTTATCTCCCTTGGCAGCCCAGGTATAGATCAGCTGACTGTTGTGTGTGGACACAAGGCGGATCATGACTTTTATGTGGAGCTCTCTGTCTTGCTTTGCCATGGAGTCCCGGACTATCAACTTCTTAGAGACAACAGTGGACGTGAACAGTTTTAACTTTGTATCTCATTGTAATAGCTTGTCATATGGTAGCTTGTCGAAGGGGGTTAGGTTGTTCAACTTGTCTCGGACTTCCTTTCGAGTAGTTCTTCTTCTTTGCCCCGACACCAGATCCATCTTTCTTGGGTTTACCTGCAGGAGACTTTGAGGCCCCGCTTGCCCCTTGAGGGTTATGGTTTTATGCCCCAATGCCCCTGGACGACTCGGATCAGTCAAACTTTTTTTTTCTCTCAGTGACATGAATTTATTCCTGATCAACAAACAGAGAAATTATCTGTCCTTCTCCAAATCTTTCTTCTTCTTTTCTCACAATCTCACGAGCGTGGCGCTGATTCGCGCCTGTGGCAGGGCAATAAAACCGTTGTGGTTGCGCTCATCGTCAGTAGGTACACGTGCTTTCTGAGAGTTTGAACCTTCTCTCCATCAGCAGCACTGTGAGTCCTGTCAGCTGTTTCACAAGCCGACTTCGAATATTTGATTCTATGAAAATTGTCTCAGATTATTATTCGCTTCGTTGCAAAGAAATTATTTGCTTAGATTATAATTATGGGTTTCAGTGTTTCTGTTTCCTCAGATGATTTTTATTTAACAGTTTAATTACATCAGAAGTGTGAATACCGCTGAAAGCATTTAACAACTAGAAGTGTGCAATGTTAAGGTTGTGGATGGCACTGCTCGCTGGATGTCAGTTGTCAGTCTAATCATTCATTGGTTGACACATTGCCGCCAGAGACCAGGCCTTATGCCGTTGGGTTTTCATATCCTCGAAGAAATACTGTCTCAAGATATCTTCCAGACGGCCATGGAAAGAATATTAAAGAATATTTAGAGTCCCAAATGTTAGTAATCAAACCGAGAAAAGGTAGTAAGTTCAACCCTCCATCGCTCCAGTGGACTTGAATGTTAACTTCTCTTCCTTAACATTGAGACGTGAATAACAAGTACCTTTGAAGTCGGGGAGATATAGGCTGATGGCGAGGAACACTGGTAATAAGGAAAGATAATCCGCTCGCAAACAATAGTGCAGTTCCCCCATCAGTATTAGCCACTACTAGTAATAGTAGCACATGTATGGACCACGCTCGAGTTCACAGCAAGCAAACGAAAATTAACAACAAAACACATGGACAAGAACAAAACTATGACATTTCACTCGTTCTGCAGACTACAAGATCCCTTGTGTAATCCCTCCTGTGCACTTGGGTTTTGTGTATTCCCGTTATCGTGCTACCGGAGTCTCGTAACAATTTCGCAAGTATGCCGTTTACAAACACCCGATGCAACGTTATGCTGCCACTTGCCATGATGGCAGCATTGGAATCCTGTATGGAGATATTATGGCCGCAAGCTAGGTTGAAATTTTCGTGGAATTCCCTACAACATTCACACTAATGGTCCATAGGGTATGTTTCATATTTACTGCAATGACTTCAGGTTCTACGCCAGCCTCGCTGTTAGAGGTGGTGACTACAATGTTGGCTTCTTTTCAGACTTCTTTGACTTTCGACAGGTCTAAATCATGACTGTAGATACAAAAGGCATGACACCTGTATCGCTACATTCAACTGACACAAAAATGTACAGGAAAATAAAATAAATACTAATAATAATAATAATAAACATAAAAATAATAATAATAACAGCAAGTCCGGTAGCAGAAACATGGTGTGGCTATGTGAAGTGTTAACACCATCAGATTTCTTTGGGCCTGGGTTCACCGAGGAATGAGTGTCTGGGTCTTTCCCTCGGATAGCGAACGACAAGAGCTAACATTGAACCCTTATCTGACAGCGCTCATACATTTGTTAGCGTAACGCCTTAACTCCTACACCAGTATGTCTGCTAGGAGAAGTCTTATTTCACCGCTATGATATCGACTACGACAGACAGAGGACAGTTGCCGACTTTAATCAACTTTAAGAGAAAGACCACCACAATGAGTGCGAATTCCGAAAGGTGAGCATATTCCTGATCATGGTAAAGGATAATTGTATGAAACTCTAACCATTGACTTGTACAATGTATTTAGGGCACCACGCCCAGTTGGTCCCCGAAGATAGTCTTCTAGGCTGGTGCTGGACTCGTATCCATGTCATCGGATGCCTTCTCTCCAGAAGGAAATGAAGATTATTTTCCAGGCTGGTGTTCGACTCGATTCTACGTCACTTGATGCCTTCTCCCCAGAAGAACATGAAGACGATCACATCTGATCTCTTATGATTCCAGGCAGCAAGAGCCATCTGCTGCAGGATTTAGACACGGATGTGCCAGATGGTATCCGTCATTCACTGAAAGCACAACCGGGCCGCGGTGAGCACATTTATACAGCGCTGGTCTGAAACGGTACCTGGAAGTGTTCTAGGAGGTAAAGTCATCAGGTGTAAATTGACCAGGTGACACATTACGTGCCAATCTATTCAAATATGGAGTTAACACCATATATGGAAAATGTCTAAAAGGGCCCTAAGGCTACTTTCAAATATGGTTTTACTGAGACACCAGTCATTATATCTCGTTTTTATATAAGCTCTGTATTTAGTTTTATTATCTGTTGGTTACATTTTTAAAAGCATTACTTGAAAACATTGCATTGTAATAATATACTTTTGAAAAACAAGTGGAAATTAAAATGGCTGTTGCTGCTGCTGCTGCTGCTGCTGCTGCTGCCGCTGCTGCCGCTGCTGCTCCTACTACTACTACTACTACTACTACTACTACTACTACTACTACTACTACTACTACTACTACTACTACTACTACTACTACTACTACTACTACTACTACTACTACTACTACTACTACTACTACCACTACTACTTCTATTACTACTACTAACACTACTACTAACACTACCACTACTACTACTACTACTACTACTACTACTACTACTACTACTACTATACTACTACTACCAATACTACTACTACAACTACTACTACTGCTACAATACTACTAGTACGACTACTACTACCACCACTACTATTACCACTACTACTATCACCATTACTACTACTACTACTACTAGTACTACTACTACTACTACTACTACTACCAATACTATACTACTACTACCAATACTACTACAACTACTACTACTGCTACCACTACTACTATTACGACTACTACTACCACCACTACTATTACCACTACTACTATCACCATTACTACTACTACTACTACAACAACTACTACTACTACTACTACTACTACTACTACTACTACTACCACCACTACTACTACTACTACTACAACTACTACTACTACCACTACTACTACTACTACTACTACTACTACTTCTACTACTACTACTACTACTACTACTACTATACTCAATCAATCATGTGCCATGCCGGAAAGCGTGGGCGGTCATGACTCGCCATTTCACTCGATCACCAGTGTCGTGGATCAGCTCAGTGTTCCTGTCTCGTCCATGCCATGTGGCCAAGCCATCCAGGTATTTTCCTCTCGGTCTTCCTCTTGGTCTGTTCCCCTCGATCTTGCCAGTTGTCACTAAGTTCTCCAACACATTTCTTCTCATAACATGTCCAAAAAATTTTGACGATGTTCATTTGTCTCCTGTAGTACTTGGTCATTGGTTTTTCTGTCTGTCCATGGTATTCTTTGCATTTTCCTCAGAAACCACATTTCTGCAGCCATCAGATGCTTTTCAGCTTGACTGCTCATTGTCCAAGTTTCACATCCATACAAAAGAACAGGCTCTATGTAGCACCTCAACACTCTTTTTCTCGTTTCAATTGACATCTTTTTATTGGTCAGAATGTTTTTCATCTTGCTAAAGGCTACTTTCGCCATGGCGATTCTTGTTCTAATCTCTTCAAGGCATCTCCCATCAGATGTTATAACTGTTCCAAGATAATTGTACCGATTCACTTGTTGAAGAATATTTCCTTTTACTCGTATATTACACTGTGGCACTTCTTCCTTCCTACTGACGCCATAACCTGAGTCTTTTTACAATATAATTCTAACCCCAGTTGCTCACTGTGTACAACAACCGCATCTACTAATTGTTGCAGGTCCTGCGCATTGTCTGCAATTAATACTGTATCATCTGCATATCTAATGTTATTGATGTTTCGTCCTCCAATGCTGATTCCATTTATATCCTCTACATTTCTGAAAATATTTTCACTGTACAGGGAAAAAAGATCTGGAGACATCACACATCCCTGCCTAACACCTCTCTTAATTGGCTGATACTGTCCCACTTCATTATCAATCCTTATTGCAGCTTGTTGTTTCCAATATATGTTTTTTATAAGTCTAATGTCTTTCCCATCAATTTGTAGATCTGCAAGCATATCCACCATGTCGACATGTCTAACGCTATCAAAAGCCTTTGTATAGTCAATAAAGCAAAGATGTATATCCTTGTTTACTTCTATAGCAACTACTATACTACTACTACCAATACTACTACTACTACTACTACTGCTACCACTACTACTAGTACGACTACTACTACCACCACTACTATTACCACTACTACTATCACCATTACTACTACTACTACTACTACTACTACTACTACTACTACTACTACTACTACTACTACTACTACTACTACTACTACTACTACTACTACTACTACAACTACTACTACTACTACTACTACTACTACTACTACTACTACCACTACTACTACTACTACTACTACTACTACTACTACTACTACTACTACTGCTACTACACTTGCGAATATTACTAAAACACAGTAGAGTTTGCTAAAATCAATGCTCTCTGTGGCAAATGTCTTCGCTTTATAGTACAAAGTAAGGGGGCAAACAACATGGGCTAATGGCGCTCATAAATCCATCTGCTTGAAGGACATACATTCCAAATCAGCCACAGCCTTGTGGAAATTCTTGTAAGAATCAAGGCTAGGACATCAAAACCAGACAGAAAATGCGGACAAGCAGATGATAAAAGTCCAGGAAGTCAATGTGCCAATGGCAGGAGGGATTTAAATAAAAATAACCCAACAGTTGAAATGGAAAGATGTCGGCCTAAGTGGCATGCGACTATAAAGCGAACATCTACGTACCACAATGGAAGCTATGGACCACGTACAGTAAACGTTGATTGCAGAAGAAGATTAAAAACTGAAAGTAAACAATAAAATCGGTCAAAGACAGTCACTGCTGCAGTTAAATAACAACCAACCACACAAATCGATGTTATGTAAATATTTTAGATATTGATGCGGCACCAGTAGAAAGACACCATGAACTTAAACTGAGCTTGTTGAAAACATGACTGAATAACGATTTCATTAGTGTTTATCTGAGGAGACTAAATCACGTACCATAAACTCCCGCTAACGACCAGTTTACATTGCAAAATACGGAGATGACACCCAGTTGCTTCTTGAATTTCAACAAAGTAAATACTTGTATTTTTAGTTTCATCGTTTTCACACAATTATTTGTCGCCAAGTCTCAACACATAGATAATAAAATATATAATTGGAAAGAAAAAGAGTAACGATAAACCACAGAGATAATTACTATAACAACACGTGAAAAAGAGTAACGGGGAACTACAGAGGTAATTAACTCAGCAAGGTAAATAACTGTGCTAACAACATATTTTAAATTGGTTTGCGAAGAAGTGATCACGCATGTTAAATTATGAAATAGATTTTCAAGAATTCAAATAAAGGGGAGTAATATAGTGCGCCGAAGTAACAAGGGGAATATATTTGTGAATAGACATGTACAATCAATTTGATGTGAATTGTCCACATACTAAGTTATAAAATAGATACTAACGAAGGAAAATAATGAGGAGTGTTCTCAAAGCAGTTTAAATTTGTGAACTGAGAATCTCACATGTTATTTGTGGGACTTCGTGATCAACCCAACTCCAAGTTGATTTTGTGGACAATTTTACGTTAAGTAGTTTGTCATTGCTTTCTGAATGAGAAGCAAATGTTTATGTCTAACTTAATGCCGGTGTAGGGGTTGAACCTCCTATCCTGCCATCAGTACGGACACACTTTCGGACAACGTTTTGATATTAAAAATAAATTTGACTCTAAGCTATTAAATAGCATTAAAGGTGAATTATAATTAAGGGAAACTAATGAGACCACTCCTAGGTCAAGGGCAATAGCTCTGCGAACTAAAAAAAAAATTTTAAATTTTGCTGCTAAAGATTCGAAAGATTCACGCAGTAAGAAACAAACTAAACAATGGGTGATAAGGCGAAAAATGGGTAAACAACATTTTGTCAATGATAAAATGTATCCCCGGTCTGGGAAAACTAGTTTTTATTTATTTATTTTTTTTTCATATCCCTTACGGGACGTTGCAGTTAACATCAGCATATTTTTAGCTGCTGTTGATGTAATAGGCAAGATTACGCTCAGTAGTTTGCGATTGCTTTCTGAGCGACAGATTCACATACCCCGTAAGTTTTCGACGCGGCAAGAACCGCTACCCATTCTGGCCACATCTCGTTACTCACGAGAGTATACGGGATTACGGAGAAAGACGCTAACGCCTAGGCCAGGGAAAACTAGTTGGTCTTATAATTGCCATGGCTACCACAGTAGGCTGGTAATATATTACAGATCTTTTTTGGGGTCGGGGTGGGGGGGGGGCAGGGTGTGGAGGGGGCTCCGTGGCTGTGTGGTTAAGCCGCCTGCCTGGTGTTCCAAACGTTTTGGAACATGTACTGTCTCGTGTCGACTGCAAATGAGCGCATTGCACGTGAGGTTGGGTCTCTGCAATGTAGTCAAACACCCCGTTGCAGCCGTCACCGAGATCACGGAATGTCGGTCGATGTCCAGCTTCCAGCAGTTGGTAATGGTGGCGAAAGGCGTCTTGTGAAGACCGCGCTTCGAAGCAGAGAGGGGGTGAGGGATGGGGAGCCCAAAGCGACAAGTAGCGCAGAGGAAGAGCTGGCTTTATAGGAGCGAGCAAAAGTGCGGCTCCGCGAGCCAGGAAAGGGGTACGAAGAAGGCAACATTGCGGCAATGACGTGTACTTGTGCACAGAGAACCACCGATACGGAAGAGGACCCGACATGGATTCGACGACAGAGGGGAACAGACGAGGAAGAAGCTGGCTTCTCAGTACCGATGGTGTAAGGATTATGTATGAGGGCACGAACCACCGCGTGCATGATGTTCTGCTCCCCGAGGAAGGAGTCTCTTGTGAGCAAGAACACGCACATTTGTGGCTCAGGTAGGAATACTACCAGAACATTTCGAAACAATGTACGAACGCATGGCAGGAGAAAGATGCCAGGGAGTGTAAGAATGGCAATGAGTAGAAACATTCGAGCAAGGGGACCACTTCTGACGATCAGAAACCTTTTATCATACTTGCTCATCGGTGGAGTTTGTAAATCACGATTTAATTTGGGTAACTTGTATCCTGACCCTATTTTGATGCTGTCTATCCATTTAGTCAGGTAGGGACACCCGTGAGCCACAGGTGACACCAGACTGTCATCCAGCTACTGATGGCAGAATCATAACGAACTAATTTAAAATAGGGAATACATTTTAAATAGAACATAAATTTCACATAGGAAATAAATTTAAAATAGGAGCATGGAATGTTCCTACAAAAAACTTCAAGTCAATTAATGTTTACTGGTGTGTATCAGGTATAATTATTATGGTAAAAATCAAAAGCAAACAAACAGATATAAATATTATACACATATTCGCACCACCAACAAGCAGTTGTGTCGAATAAATACAACGCTTTTACGATGAAGTTGAAATGAGATGTCTCAAATTAAATCACAAGAAATTATGGTTTGGATACCAGAAGTGAAAGAGAATAGAATGGGCAAATATTAATAATATGATAATTAGAAACACTTTGCTTAAACACCATAAAAGACAACATTACACATGGAAAAGCTATGATAAGAAAATACTTAACCAAACTGACTACATACTAATAATAAAAGATATAGAATTACGTTAATTAATGTTAAGACAATGCCTGGTGCGGACTGTAATAATTGCAAGGCACCACTATGTTGCCAAATAAAAATAAGATCGACGAAAAGAATAAAAGTGGTTAAAAACATGAGATTTCTGAAAGAAGATAAAGAAATTCAAGAACAATACAGAGTGACTGTGAAAAATAGGTATAATGCTGTAGCTACAATACAGAGTATATGTTAATAATGGGAAATGTTAAGGGACTCCATTCATCAAACAAGCAAAGAAATGTTCCCGGAAAGAAGCTAAAAGGCTAATAATAAAACATCGATGACTGAAGACATCTTAAAGCTGATAGACAAAAGAAAACAGACGATAAGATTAATAAAGAAATAAGAAATACATGTATGCAGGCTAAAGAAAGCTGGTTAAACGAGCAGTGCAAGAAAATTGAATTTAATTATATCAAAGAGACAAAAAGTATGCACAGACAAATCAATGAGCTCACGGGAAGAAAATTAAGAGTAAATACAGGGTGTTTGAAATAAAAAACGGGAAAGATATTATTGGAGGAAGGTGCCATCATGAAGAGGTGGAATAGGCAAATAGGAGAATTATATGATGGAGAAAGAGACGAATTAACACAAGAAAGTAACTTAGAAGGTCCACTTATTCTAGATGCTTGCTTGTGTTCGTTGGCTTGAGCTCTAACGCGAAGTCCTGTATGTCGGATGAAGGCATCCTGTTTTCCAACATCAGTGTGATGTCATACAGGACCTGAGGTTTGCGTGAGTATCCGTTGTCCCTTGTCTGGCTTATTGGTGAGCAGACTGGTGGTTCCTCGCCGTACAGGCAGACACTCTCCGACTCCGGAGGAATCAGCGATCCTACTGACCTTAGCCAGGACCCCGAAGGGACCTGTTGCCCAGGACGCTCGACGAGGACGCGTCAATAGGTCTTGGTCAGTATATAACCCGGCCCTGGTGCCTTGGAAACACCTCTGCGTCCCACTTATTCTAGATGAAGAAGTCGCTGACGCTGTCAAAGATATGAAGAAAAGAAGAACAGCTAGGACAGAAGAAAAAAGGAATTAGAAGTACTGGGAGAATTTGTTGTACATATATTAACCAAAATGTTGAATGATATTTACAGCAGTGAATATTTACCCAGAGATATGCTGAAATCTAAATTTACAGCTATACCAAAAAGAACAGGACCAACTGAATACGAAGATTTTCCTACAATTAAACTCATAAACCATTTCACTAAATTTCTACTCAGAAGTGTAATGAGAAAAACAAGGAAGAAAATAAAAATAAACAATGGTGAAGCACAGTATGGATTTATGGAAGTAACGGGTAAAAACAATGCAATATATACATTATGAACACTAATAGAAAGATCAGTCAGTCATGTCTTAGTCAAATATGACTGAGCTACAGTATGACAGTAGACGGTATATCCTTTTTTTCTGTTAGCGCCGAATGTTGGACGGCGCTTACCAAACCCGACACACCATATTGTGCCAATGGCTTCGGGCAGAGGAGCACAACTGGGAGGGTACAAGCCTTATCCTGGTGCGAGGAAATGTAACCTAAAGACAAAATGTTATGGCAGGGCAGACAAGGCCCTAAGCCTTGGATGGCAACTGGCCTAGATTCGAAGCTCCGACAGGCGTACAGGCAGAGCTTTGCTTTGCTGATCCGGCAGCTTTTGCACCTTGTTTTATTCTAGATGTATTAGTGTTACCTTTCCTCTGGAGTGAACTAGGTAGGCCGAGAGAGGGATCATGCTGCAAGGGCAATTCATGGTCTCTACAATTCATCCCAGGCTGTGGGCTACGGAGAGGTATAACTCAATCCCTTGTCTTAACCGGTCTCGGAATCAAAGCGACAGGTAGCAGTTACGGGCTATAAGATTAAGTGACAAGACAAAATGACAAATATTGAAGTATTGGAAATAAGTTTTGTGACGTTTTGTTCCATGCTCAGTCTTCGTAGACTTGGGTGGATATGACACGTTAGAAGTATGAATGATGGTAGAATACCAAAGGACATCTGTTTTTAGTAAATTACAGATTGGTAAGAGATCTCGGGGTCGGCCTCTACTACGATACGAAAGATGTGTGCAAGCGGGATGACTGATACAGGCATTTATATTGCATATTGGGAGCAAGTCGCCACTGAACGTGTTGCCTGGAAGCCAAAGATCAGAAACGTAATGAAGACAAAGGAGAACATGATTGCAGTTAGGTCACACACTGAGAACGAGATGCGTAAGATGGTGCGTAATTGTGGAAATGACCATGTGTTCACAAGCATCCATTGTGAACGAGCATTTACAGCACGAAAGGTTAGATAAGTCAAATTCGCTACCGCCATGGGTTGTAATTATTATGCCTTTTTTGAAGCACAGTGTAATAAACTATCGTCTGTCAAGACGGTAAGGTGACAATGAGAAAGATCAATAGAGACACAGAAAGACATATATTTGTGCTTCATAGATTATACCAAGGCACTCGATAAAGTAAAACATGAACTAATTAAAATGCTGGAAGATATCAACATTGGTGGGAAGATATCAGAATAATAAATAAAGAATATGTACTGGAACCAAGTAGCAGCAATTAAATTGGGAAATAAAGAGGGCAATTATGAACAAATAAAGTTAGGGGTGCGATAGGGATTATTTTGTCACCGGATCTCTTCTCCCTCTAAAGGAAAGAAACAATGAGAGAGATAAAAGAGAAGCCGCGAATACTAAGGTTATAATATAAACAGTATACGATATGCAGATGACACAGTATTGGTGGCGGATAATGCAAAAGATCTGCAACAATTGCTGGACATGGTAGTAATAGATAGTGCAAAAACTGACTCTACTTGAATAAAAAGAAAACAGTAACAATGGTGATATGAAAGAAATAGGTTACACAAAATTGTGAAATGAAAATAGAAGGGACAATTCTTAACTAAGTGAATAATTTTAAATACCTATGGGCATTTACAACATCAGATGGGAGATGCACAACAGAAATTAAGAACAGAATATGGAAGCGATAGCTGCATTTCAGAAAATGAAAAGTATCTTATCAAAGTTGGTGCTGAAGTGTTATATAGAACCCGTTTTTCTGTATGGCAGTGAATCTTTGAATGTAAATGAACAAATTAGGAAGAACTTGGAGGCAACAGAGATGCGGTTTCTTAGACGAATGTTGCGAATTCATTGTGCCAGAGTAACTAACGATGATTACATGAAAGAGGCTTGAAACTAGAACATTATATACAACAAAAAGAAAGAGACAAACAGCTTTCTTAGGTCATGTGATGAGAAGAGAGGCATTGGAGAGCATCGTGACAATTGGAAAGATCGAGGGGAAGAAAGGCAGAGGCCAACCTAAAGAAATGATGCTGGATGGATTGAGACGGTGGCATGGAGGAATATCAGCAGAGTTGATCCAGAACACCAAACACTGAGATCTGTGGAGACATACGAACGCCTAAGCATGCTGGCAGGGCACTTGATGATGATGATGTCTATCAATTTATATTAGTGTGCTAATTTATATGTGTTAAGTGTATATGTATGTTATCTGCCCCATTTATATTGATGGCATGGAATAAACCGGCTGCTCTAAACAATTCCATCAAATGTGGTTTTCATTAGATTGTCATTATCTTTTTATGCAACCAAAGCCATTAGTTCTCCACGTCCTATTTTCTTCGACAGTGCTCCTTTAATGTTGGGTTGATCTAGAACAGTGGTTCTCAACCGGTGGGGAGTTCCTCCCAGGGGGGAATTTTAGGGTTTCCAGAGGGGGGGGGGGGGAGATTAAGATTATTTCAAGATCGCGTTAATACAAGAACCGATTACTTGATATTGTTTTTACCTTCATACTTTACGGTTCTGTACGCCTCACCCTTCTAAAATTCATTTTATAAAGTTAGTAGACCCACAAATCATGTTTTATGTGGACGTTTAGATTTGTTTTAGTAGGTGCTATTAAATTTAGCTTCCATTATTACGTATACTGTGCGGAAGGGGGGGGGGGGTGGTGATTTTTAGGTAGGAAATACGGGAAAAGGTGGGGGGGGGGAATGACGTTTTGAAAATATGATGAAGGGGAGCACGTGCAAAGTTTTTAGGTAGGAAATACGAAAGGGGGGAAATGACGTTCTGAAAATATGGTGAAAAGGGGGGGGGGCACGGGCCATAAAAGGTTGAGAATCCACTGATCTAGAACTTTCGTATGTGTCCTTTCCCCTACCCAGTACACTAGTCTCAGTCTTCTGAAGACTCACAGTTTAAAATTCCTGAATGATATCTTCCAACTTTTAGTCTAGAATCCAAGTGTCTGTCCTACTTTATATAATAAACCAGATGGGCAAAAATGTTGCATTTAGGCGATTTCGGTCTGTTTCGGAGGAACCCCTCGGTTGCCACTCGCGGAACTCCGGTTGAAAAATAGCTGCTCTAGGCTTGTTTATTTAGGGCCAGCCCGTATTTATATATTTTGGAAAGCCTTATTATGTGATATATTCTATTACAAAATAGTTCCTATAAACTTTATATGTACCATAGGATGAGATGTAGCTTCACCAGTGACCGATAGTCCTCTGCTTTTTGTGTGTTTCAATAGGATTTTAATTGTTTCAAATGTATATATTTTTTTTAATTTTAAGATCCCGTTTACTTCACCCTTCATTATGTCTACTAAGAAAAGAAAAGTGGACGCCGAGTGTCGCGTTTTCAATGAAGAATGGGGAGTAAAGTAATTTTTTGTGGAAACAAAGGACCAGAAAACCAGCTGCATAATATGCAGCAAAAGTGTTGTCGGTTTGAAAGAGTAAAATCATCGGCGTCACTATGAAACAAAGTTTTCTGGAAAGTTATAAACTGAGAAATATGAGTCCATGAAACGTGGTTTCGAAACACACAAAAATCTCTTCACAAGAAAATTTGCTGAAAATGAATCTGTCACTCGCACAAGTTACAAAGTAGTGCATAAGATGATAAAACAAGGAAAACCGTTCACTGATGGCAACTTCATCAAAGAGTGTGTGATGTAATCAGCAAGTGACTTGTGCTCCGAGAAAGCCTTTGTTTGGAACTATCAGCCTTTCGCATGTTCACTTGTCTGGAGAACAAAAGAACTTGGAGAGAACATAGTGCTACAGATATGCGTGAAAGCTAGGAACTTATGGTATTCTCTCGCGCTGGATGAGTCTACTGATTTCTCGAGTACGTCACAATTTCTCGTATTCATTCGTGGTGTCAATTTGGACTTTCAGATAACGGAAGAGTTGGCATCCGTTTGCAGCATGCATGGAACAACAACAGGAACAGACATTTTTGTGGAAGTGCAAACACTTTTGCAATATTATAACCTACAGTGGAATCAACTTCGAGGTGTTAATGTTGATAGGAGGAAAAACATGGTTGAGTGAGGAAGGGTCTGGCGGGGCAGATCAGGACTCAGTTAGAAGATTTGCAAATCCTTGAGCTCTGTTCATCCACTGTATCAAACACCAGCAAGTACTCTGTGGGAAAGACTTAGATATTTCTTGTGTACTGAAACTAGTCGTTTCTGCTGTGAACTTCATTCGGAGACATGCAGTCAATCACCGTCAGTTCCAGGCTTTTCTTGAAGAAATTGATTCTGAATTCTGTGACTTGACTTATCACACATCAGTGAGGTGGCTCAGCTGAGGTAATCTAGTTTCGTTCTTACAAGCTCCAAAATAAAATAGATGTTTTCCTCTCTGAACAAGATAGAGCTAATCCACAGCTGTCGGATCCTACCTGGCAGTCGAAGTCGTCATTTTTGGTCGACATCTCATCCTCCCACATGAACGAACTGAATTTAAAACTTCAGGGAAAGGATAACCTCGTCTGTGATCTCTAGAGAATCATGAAAGGATTTCGGAGAAAGCATTGTTTGAAGCACAACTGGAAGGAGACAATTTTTCGCATTGTCACTGTTTCAAAGAGTTTTGCATTACAATTGCCAAAGATGTCAACCTCGACTTTCCGAAGAAAAAAAATATTCATGACTTAAAGAAGCATTTTTGGAGAGATTTTCAGATCTTGGCAGAATTTATAGTGACATTCTTCTGTTCCAGACTCCGTTTAATTGTAACCTTGATTTTGTGCCGGTTGAACTACAGTTGGAACTCGTTAACTTGCAAGCAAATTACTTGTTGAAAGAGAAGCACAGAGAATGAAAACTTGTTGAGTTTTACCGCTACATACTTGATGATGAGTTTCCGAATCTGAAGAAATTTGCCGCTGGTATGGCATCAGTGTCTGGAACAACTTATGTCTTTGAGCAAACATTTTCAAAAACGAAGTATGTGAAGTCAACACATCGAAAGAGATTGATTCATGAACATTTGAAAGCAATCTTCTTGATTGAACGCAGCAATTCGAAACTAAACATTGATGATATCTTGAAAGCCAAACGTAAGTTTCACAAATCTCACTAACCTTTTTTGCTGCTTAATTTGTGAGATTCGGATATGTGTACACCAGGTCTGATGTAAATATATTTTTGCTAACATCGCCTTCTTTGATAACGTTTGTTAGTAAATAAATATATTGGTTGCCATTCTTTTGTGTGCATTGCACGCTACTCACCCATGATAACATGGAATGCTAAACTTAGTTCTTCGTCTTTTTTTTTTTTCAAGAGCTTTCATTCTGGCTTGCAAGTATTGTACAGAGTGATTATGCAGGTCCGCGCTCGTCATTTTTTTTTTTTCAGTTATCCGGCCCACTGTAAAAATGTTTGGTGACCCCTGGTATAGATCCTTGTTTCCACTCCACGCATACAATATAATTATTGTATAATATATATAAATATTATAATAATGTTGAATATACAAGTTTGTGGTGACTCCAGTTTCCGCATTATTATAAATTGTATATTTATTTCTGTGATAATTATATGTACTTTCTTATATTTTCAGCCCTTGTTAAAAGCGGTTAGCTTTGAACGATGATAATTAACGCCAGTAAGTATTCAAGTGGACATCTGCTAACTCCAGTTGTGACCTTAACAACGCATATCTATGTTGTCCATGGCAACAATCGACACATACAGAAACTCCTCGACTCAGCTCGGCAATCTTCGGCACGCGATAATGGAAACATACACGGGAACATCGGCTGGGCTCGGTGATCTTCGGCACACAACAATAGACACAACGATCATACAAAGAACAGGATTTCTTGAATATCTCATCACTGGCGATAGTTTAGTGACTGCTCGACGAATGCTCAACATTCCCATCCAGATGTTTGTTGCTTTTGTCAGTCTCATCGCCAACATCATCAATATCGTTATTTTCTATGATATTGGTTTAACTGACAGCGTTACTGTTACCTTATTTGGTGTGGCGGTTGCAGATGTTGGATATACATACTTCAGTCTGGCGTTTCACACTTTTGATATACTCGACGCAACAACTGGACTTTTTCCGTTTGAACCCCTAAAAGTGGTTGCTTATCAAGCAATATGGCTGAACTTCCTGTTCTACGACGTGGCAACAGCACTAACCGTCTTCAACGCAGTTCAAAAATGTGCCTGTGTTGCCATTCCCTTCATCTTTAAAAGTATTTTTACAACTTTTCGTGCCAAATTAATTGTATGTTTTATATACATCACATTGTTCTTTATATATCTACCAAATCTACTGAGTCCTGGAACAAATAGTGTGTATGATAATATCAACAACAGAACAAGACTTGGCAATTATTATTTATCAAGCAACATTAACGCGCTGGCATTTGTCGTATTATTTGGCAGAATCATCTTTCCGTTTGTTTGTGAAGCAATTGTTATAGTTTGCACGATTGTTCTCAGTGTAAAACTCAAACAGGCAATTCGATCTCGGCAACTAATGATTTCTAATGTGAAGAATTATATTTCCGGTGACCAGGTAACACCAGCATCTGCAAGTAATATCAAAACTAGTACAAAAGAGCTTCAGGCAATTCAAACTGTGACCATGGTGTCGGCCATATTTTGTTACTTGCAGTCTTCCCGATATCCTTATTACATTCACTGATTTATTCGTTGAAGACACAGAAGAGGCACCTTTGAAACTTTGCAGTGCCGTAAAGGGCGTTATGGTTGTTATGAATACGGCCATTAACATCCTAGTCTATTTGAAGTTTAACTCTAGATACAGACAGGCGTTCTTGAACAAATGAAAAACATGAAATGTAAATGTAATAACCACATGTGTTACTAGGTTTGAAAAAGTGTAATTAGGTTCAGGCAATTGTTATCTCACAGTTTGGGAAGCTTCATATTGCGGAGTGGTTAACAGCTTACAGCGTCCGTCTCTAGCTGTAGAGACCTTGTTCATTTGGGTATATGGTCTGTGAGGATGGTTTTATCAATAAGAACAAGGTAATGTGCTCCTTTTTGATGTTGGTGTACTGAAGCTGACATCTAGCTGCCTCAGATTGGAGCGAAAATCTCTTAGTAGCCGTGTGTACAATTTTCTAGTTAAAAATTCTACAGCAGGTGAACATCTAAAAGAAAAACAGTATACCCCGTGCCATGCTAAATTTCATACTTTGAAATCCTAACCACCCACCCACCCCATCCACCCACCCATCCACCCACCCATCCACCCACCCACCCACCCACGCACACACACGAATACGCACACACACACGCGCACGCGCATACACACACTAACACACACACTCACACACTAACACACACACTCACACACAAATAAAAAATAAAATGAATTATTTTTTAAACATGTATCATTTGTGATTCTCGTATACACACAGATGGATCAGCATCGGAGTTCGTGCTCAGTGCAGGAGATTCTCCTTGTATGATCTATAGAAGAAGACTTGAAAACATTGGAGCTATGGGTGACCAATGAAAGTGACCCACGACCACAAGCAAACGAAAGGAGACCTAAATGCTGACCATGTGGATTCTCCTTCAGAGGATGTTGAAATACGTGGTTACTTCTAGTTCCAGCGACCACTTGGCTATGCAGAAAACTCGTCCGTCCTCTACCACAACCCTTCCTGCTTGTGGCAAAGAGGACTGCAGATTTCATGAGTCATAGCCGAGTATGGTTATAGATTTATGTTTCTTCCTGCAGTTGACGATCTTTTACAAACAATATCATGCTTCTCTCTCTCTCTCTCTCTCTCTCTCTCTCTCTCTCTCTCTCTCTCTCTCTCTCTCTCCTCTCTCTCTCTCTCTCTCTCTCTCTCTCTCTCTCTCTCTCTCTCTCTATCTATCTATCTCTCTCTCTCTGTTTTTCCCTTCCTTCTTTTTTTGACTCCCCCTACCACACTAGAGCTCAAATGAGAAGTTATAAGTAGAGTTCGTTTTAGCCTCAGAATAAAAATCCCGCGAATCAGCCATATTTCGGGTATTAATCTGGAAAGTATAGTCGTCCATAGGTGTAATGTGGCGAATGTCTCAGTGTTATCAATGGAAGCTAGTATATGGGCTCTTTCGTGTCAGTCTAGACCAGTATGGAGTTGACAGTTGAGCCGCTTCGGCTGCTGTGGAGGTGATGCCTCCACGCCTGTCATCAGTTGGATCATGTCATGCATGCCTGAAATACCGGATCTCTAGACACAGATGAAACAGAAAAAGTTGGACTACGATGTCCCCGTGTTGTTCTGACAAACTGTCCGGGCAGCATTGCCTTTAGTTTGATTCTTCTCCTCATTGACCATCTGCAATTAGATCTTTCATGGTGAACTCTTAGCATACCATACGCCACATCAAGAGATTCGTTATTTTGACCAAACTTCACTGGCTGTTGAGACAGCACAAGTCCAGATAAAGTCAAGCATATTGTCATAATTTGATTCCAGTATGTCCACACATCATGCATGACAAGTGTGTTGATATGAGATGGCATTTTCAGATATGAATCAACCAGAAGCAATGCGCTTCAAATTACAGTTACCACTAATGACCGGAAATTAATTAACGGAAACGGGCTTGTCAAAATGGCAGTGATTTACAGCGTTGTCTATGATTCATTTACTCCAGTAACAGTAGTAGATAGATGCGGCGAAATAGCCAGACAATAAATCGTGCAACAAGATTGGGGATTCTGTGTTTAAATGTAGTAGATAGTCCAAAGTTCATGAGAACCGTATGCAGTTGTTAGAAGAAAGAGAGTGAACTGGTGAATGTTTGTGTCCTTTCTTAGTTTTATGTTGGCTCAAGCCCGTGTACCTTTCCGTTTATTGTGACTGTAGATGGCTGATTATCGTGTATATTTTGTTTTTGTTTATATAGTTCTTTTATAAAATCAGAATTGCGTTTGTTAGAGTAGGATAACGGCTATTAGAGTCAGTAATGTGGCTGTTAGAGTCAGTAATGTGGCTGTTAGAGTCAGTAATGTGGCTGTTAGAGTCAGTAATGTGGCTGTTACAGTCAGTAATGTGGCTGTTAGAGTCAGTAATGTGGCTGTTAGAGTCAGTAATGTGGCTGTTACAGTCAGTAATGTGGCTGTTAGAGTCAGTAATGTGGCTGTTAGAGTCAGTAATGTGGCTGTTAGAGTCAGTAATGTGGCTGTTAGAAGTCAGTAATGTGGCTGTTAGAGTCAGTATGTGGCTGTTAGAGTCAGTAATATCGCTGTTAAAGTCAGTAATGTGGCTGTTAGAGTCAGGAATAAGTCATTAGAGCATAATTACGGCTGTTAGAGCATAACTACGACTGTTAGAGACAGGATTACGACTGTTAAATACAAGATTCTGGCTGTTAGTCGGGAATATAGCTGTCACAGTAGGGATACGGCTGTTAGTCATGATTACATGTATTATATTCAGGATTACGGCTGTTAGAGACCGGATTACGGCTATTAGAGTCAGTAATATGGCTGTTTTAGTAGGATTACGGCTGCTACGGTCAGGATTATAGCTTTTAGAGTAGGATTACGGCTGAAGACTCATAACAGGGGGATACATCTTGTTGAAACTGTTTCCATGAACCAAGGATACCAAATGATACCACACGGCCTCACCCCTTTAACTCTTGGGTAGTGAGATCCGATAGTCGTATCAGATAAGGAATAAAGTCAATTGTATTTTAAAGAAATCGTAATATAGCAAACAGTCGCTTTTCAGTCGGTTCTGATGAATTACAAGCATAAGTCATACATCTGAATCAATATATCCCCGTGTGATTGATTTCACACATTTACAATCAAGTAGATTCATAAGTGATTACTGTCGTTTTCATCTACAAGGCCTTATCGATAATATACGGTACGTGCCAGGAGCGTGCTGAAGTTTATTTATCACTGACAGCCAAAGGAAGAAACCTTCACCGGCGGTTTGGCTTATCAGCTCATTGGTGGAAATGTCCTTGCAGAGTTCTAGGGCTTGCCAGTTGGAAATGCCAAGTTGGTTTATAATCTCTCTCTCTCTCTCTCTCTCTCTCTCTCTCTCTCTCTCTCTCTCTCTCTCTCTCTCTCTCTCTCTCTCTCTCTCTCTCTCTCTCTCTCTCTCTCTAATTGAGGAATTATTTGAAAACTGAGGTGATGTAATTTATGGATGAATGATGAGAACACAGAGGACATACAGAAAGTGCTGTGAAGATATGTTGAAAGAAGTGAACCCACAAAGAGAACTGGTGACTCACATCAGAAGAAGACAGTCCACATTCTTTGAACATGTCATGAGAGAGAGAGAAAGTTGGAGTATGTCGTCACAAGAAGAAGTTGGATGGAAGAGAGGCAGGGCGAGACCCAGAGAGAAGTTGACATCGTGGCATCATGGCGTGGAGTAACGTCCGTATCAGAAATTATTCACATCACAAGAGACAGAAAGCTGTGAAGAGACTTGATCACCGACGCCACACGGCATGAACTACAAGAAAATTGACAGTACACGAGACAGAAAACTGGGCAGACATGATCACTAACGAATTATGGCATGGACTATAAGAAGAAGAAGAAGGTGTTATTAAAGGATACGTTTTGTATCAGCAGTAAACATTAAAAATGGATCCAAATATAGTTAGCATGATATTGTTTGGTATAAGCCAAAGAGATGGGAGTCTCTGTAGTGAAGTGGGTAAGCCGTTTGACTCGTGCTCCGAAGGTTGTGGGCTCGATTCCGGGCCGCGTCCTTCGGTTTACGAGTTAAATGTTTCGTAGACTCCTGTAGGTCGTCGCTAAAAGCTACGAAGTTCGTGCTTTGTGCGACGCTTTCCGTGCTGCGGAAAGAGACCGAGCCATATGGGATAAAACCCGGTGCAATGAAGTCGACCCTGTCGACTTTTAAGCGACTTTTTAAACCAAAGAGACTGCGACAGGAACTTCTCACAAACCAGAAACTGTTGTTTTTTTTCCAAGATGAGATAACTATTATTTGTTTCTTTTTATTTTATTTACCGCTCAGAATATATGATGATCATCATTATCATCTCGTCTTGTTCCTCTATTACCCTGCAGTGTCGAAGCATAAACAGAGTGAGAGAACCAGTTTATAGGTTCGTTTATAGAGATTTCCATGGCCTCTTCTGCTTACATTAGTATTATTCGCGATGTTGCAGAGAAATTATCTGGTTAGATTGGTTTCTAGTTACGGGTTTCAATGTGTCTATTTCATCCAATGATTTTTATTTTGTCGTTTAATGAATACATAAGTTTAAATACCACTGAAAGTATCTATAGTATGTCCACATTTGTTTGCCGCAATATAAACATCCATATCTCAGTAACCAACTGAAGGAAAATTATGAGATTTAGTATATAACTTTATCATTATGTCCACCCAACAAAAAGATTTTTGTTCTGGAGATTTTACAGCAGATTTCAACGTTTGTTTATATGCGGTATATAATTTACGGGTCTGAGATTAAATTCATAATTTTAAATGTATTACAGCGTAGCCAGACAATCAGCGCTCAATGTTGAATATTGTAGTGTTTTGAAGGGATTGGCCTTATGCCAACTACCCGCGTTGTTCAAACAAGGACTGTTCAGAGGTGTCTCAAAATGTGGGTTATTTCATGAAACCTGATTAATATGTTGTTTTTTTTTTTTTTAAATCTTACCACTTATCGCTAACATTGAAATGTGTGAATATTTTTCAATGGGATTTAATGCGAAATTGTACACTTCAAGAATCGCTATGAAGTTGTACACATATTTTTGTCAAGAAGCTGATCGCAGGAAACTGTTTTATACTATTACAAATTCCGAAAAAAGAACAGTGCATGCATTGGGTTTGAGTCGATGGGTGCAAGAATCTGAAATTAAACCACCACGCAATAACAAAACGGTAGGTAGAAAGATTATTGTAGACAGCTTTGACAAAGATGTCATAAGGCGAGCTATTATAAAAATGCTTTTAAAAGTCGACAGGGTCGACTTCATTGCACCGGGTTCTATCCCATATGGCTCGGTCTCTTTCCGCAGCGCGGAAAGCATCGCACAAAGCACGAACTCCGCAGCTCTAGCGACGACCCACAGAAGTCTCCGAAAAATTTAACTCGTGAACCGAAGGATGCGGCCCGGAATCGAACCCACGATCTTTGGAGCCCGAGTCAAAAGGCTTGACCACTTCGCCACGGAGACTTCCTAAAATTATAAAAATTTAGGATTTTATATCCAGGATTATCCAGCATTATAAAAATGCTGGATGCCAAAGAAACAGTGACTGTAAGAAAACTTAGGGTTTGGTTGAGAAAGAACAATAACATAGAGCTATCCAAAACAACTTTGTGGAAAATTATAAGGACATTATCTTCACTTTTTGAAAGTACAAGGACGGTAGAAATATTCTTTGCGAGCAACCGCATTTAGGAGCCTTGAGAAGCAGATACCTACGTGAAATAAGGGAAATGCGCAAAGAAAATTATGACATAGTTTATTTGGATGAGACGTGGATCAATGAGCACCACACAAGTGAAAAGGAATGGCAATCAATGGATGGAAAGATAAAGCGTTATGTGCCCAGTAGTAAAGGACAGCGTTTGGTCATAGCCTATGCTGGTAGTACTCATAAGGGCTTACTACAGAATGCTGGGCTCGTGTTCGTATCAAAGCATACAGACAATAGGGATTATCATAATGAGATCAATGGTAATGTATTTAGAGATTGACTCGAGAATACAGTACTTCCATCCTTTGATAGACCGTCTTGTCTAATCATGGACAATGCATCATATCACAATGTTGTTGCCCAAGAAGACAAAATACCTACGGCATCGGGCACAAAGGAAGCAATAAAGATATGGCTCCGAAGGGAAAATATACCATTTCCAGAAACATATTTCAAGCTACAGTAGTTGTCCCTTGTAAAACAGGCGCAAAAAAAGCAAGAAATTTCAAATCGACAAGTTGATAGAAGAGCATGGCCATAGGTGCTTGAGACTTCCGCCGTATCATTCTCATTTAAACCCTATAGAACTTGTGTGGGCTAAAATTAAAGGACAAGTGGCAGCTGCCAATACTACATTCAAATTGTCTGACGTCAAGATACTAACCCAGTCCGCGCTATTAAATATTGATAAAAGTTACTGGAAAAAATGTGAGGACCATGTGTTGAAAGAGGAAGAGGACTATTGGAGAAAGGATGGATTGAATTTTATGCAACCGAGAGCAATCATCAACCTACTGGAATCGTCCGACACAGATTAAGGTCTGAGCAGATCGCAGACCTTAATCTACGTACACACTTACTGGGATATTTTGCTCCAACTATTCAGACGAATTGCAGGCCCTAAACATTACAGCATCAGCATAATGTCAATGGCAACAGTTTGTATTCCACAGTGATGAATTTTCAATTCCGCAAGCCCTCAGCGGTGACAAACAACTGTATTGAAAAAAAAAACAACCACACACACACACTAAACGCATTGAATACCCACAGAAGAGTAATATCGCGGTGGAAACTGACATATTGTGGCATAACAAGAAACGTGAGAGCAAACACGTTGTCAAATTAGGGGACAACACACGTGCATACGAATCAATCTATAAACTTCAATGAAAAGAGGACCAACATCTTGGTCGTTAAGAAGAAAGCCCACTACAGAGACACTGACAACTATTTTCATAGTGCAAAACAGGTAATCATGTTCCGTCTCTGAACGGTAAACAGCAGAGTAGACAGTCTTTCACGAAGACTCAAAGCGGGTCTGTCACCCATGTGTACGTGTGAACAAACTACACAGACAGCTGAACAGATCCTTAAAAATGGAAACATGATGACTAAATTGCGGTATCATTTCTGGTCACTCCATACGCACATTAACGCACAGCTATTTGGAAGCTTTCGCGAACTCAATATAAAAAGCTAAATGCATCCTAGTAACATAAATACTTGTGTACAATTATTAACCAGCAGCTGAAGAAACAAGAAGGGAATGAAAAAATAAGGTAAGAAATATATTCCTTCTACTTTCCTGTCAATTTACACATTATTTACCCCATACCTCTGTACATTCTCTGTCTTTACTAATATTACACATTGCACCCCTCTCGGGAGTCTCCGTGGTGAAGTGGTCAAGCCGTCTGACTCGGGCTCCGAGGGTTGTATGTTCGATTCCTTCATTTCACGAGTGCATTTTTTCGGAGACTCCAGAGGGTCGTCGCTGGAGATACGGAGTTCGTGCTTTGTGCCACGATTTCCGCCCTGCGGAAAGAGACTGAGCCATATGGGATAAAAACCCGGTGCAATGCTACTTTAAGCTACTTTTTTATTGCACCCACTCCCATACGAATCTGGCTACGCCTTGTACTTGTGTCCTTACCAGAAATAACGTGGTTTACTGTAAGACTAGTTTGTTAGCGTGAATTCACTACATTTCCCCCAAAACATCAAAGAAATGTTGCCGCTTTCAATGATTTAAGTTGCTTTTGGACCTATCAAAGACATATTCCTTGGGTGCGGGTAAATATAAGACGGCTGGAAAAATTTCATAACGATGCAACAGACAGTTTTCAAAATAATTGATCGTGAATGAAGGCATTTGTTGTGGGACATACTATAAGTGAGAGTGTTCAATGTCAAGGTTTTGGATGGCATTGATCGCTGGATATCTGCCAAATCGTTCATTGATTGATACATTGCCGCCAGAGACCTGGTCTTATGACAGTTGGGTCTTTCATTTCCTCGAAGAACTACTATCTCACAACATTCTGCAGACGGCCATGGAAAGAATGTTTTTAGTTCAAATGTTTGTAATTAAAGTGTGAAAAGATAGCGGGGTGAACCCCTAAATCAGTCAGGTGACCTTAAATATTGACTTCTCGTCCTTGACTTGGGACGCAAATAACTAGTGCCTTAGAAGTCAGAGTGGGTTCGGCTGATGGCAAGTGAAACAGGTAATAGAGATAGCTAATCCACACGCAATCATCAGTCCATTCGACTTACCAGTAGTAGAAAATATCAGTAATATAGCACATGTATGGAATACGCTCGAGTTCACAGCGAACAGATTTTCGACAGGTCCTACAACATGACTGTAGACACAACAGCCATGAAATCGGTGTCGCTACATTCAACTGTCACAAGAATGTACAGGACAATAAACAAATAATTAAGATAATAATAATAATAATAATAATAATAATAATAATAATAATCGTCATCATCATCATCATCATCATCATCATCATCATCATCATCATCATCATCATCATCAAACCAAGTCCCATAGCATGAAAATGCTGTGGGTATAGGAAATTTCAGCACCATCACACGTATTTAGGCCTGGGTGCACGGAGGAACAGGCGTCTGGTCTTTCCCTCAGGTAGCGAACGACGAGAGCTGGCATCGAACCCTTATCTGACTGCGCTCGTGTATTTGTTAGCGTAACGGCCCTAACCGCTACACCAGCACTACGGAAGCAGGACAGTTGTCGACATTAACCAACTTTAAGAGATATATTACCACACTGAGTACGATTTCTGAAATGTGAAAATATTTATGTTTATGCTGAAGGATAAATGTATGAAGCCCTAACAATTGACTGGTTCAAATGTGTTAGGGCAACACGCCCAGGAGATCTCCGAAGATAATCTTTCAGGTTGGTGCTAGACTCGTGTCCATGTCATCGGATGCCTTCTCTCCAGAATGAAATAAAGACGATGAAATATGATCTGTTATAATTCCAGACAGTATGATCCATCTGCTGCAGCCTTTAAACATGAATGTCAAAGAGCCAGCGACAGTTGATATCCGTCATTCAGTGAAACCACGTCCGGGCCACGGTGATCACACTTTTACAGCTGGTGGCCTGTATTTGCTACTAGAAAATTTTCTAGGAAATAAAGTCATCCGAGGTAATAGTGACAACGTGAGACATCGAATGCCAATCTATTTTAAAAAATTAAGCTAACACTATATATCGAATATCACTGAAAGCGATCTGAAGGCTTACTTTTAAATATTGTTTTACTGAAAGATCAGTAATTATATTTCGTATTTTCATAAACTCTTTATTACGTTTGATTTCCTCTTGTTTGCATTTTTCAAATTATTTCCTGATAACTATTCATTGTATGAGTAGTTTTGAAAAACAAGCGGAACTAAACACGATTATTGCTGCCCCTTCTTCTACTTTTTTTTTTTTTTTTAGCATATCCTTTACAGGACTTAGCTGTCAACACCAGCATCTTTCAGCTGTATGTTGATCTCTTGGCAAGCTTACGCTCAGTAGTTTGCCATTGCTTTCTGAGCGGCCGGCTCACATACCCCGTAAGTTACCAATACGATTCGAACCACTGCTGATTTGAACCATCATCACGTTACCGACGAGAGTATACGAGATTACGGAGAAAATTCATAACCTCTAAGCCACGAAGCCGGCCTTCTTCTACTACTCTTGCCAATTTTACTCAAGCACAGTACACTTTACTAACATCTATGCTCTCTGCCAAAAGTCTATACTTCACAAAAAAGGGGGCAATTAAAATGGGCTAATGGAGAGTATAATTTAATCTAAGTGAACGACACACTGAATACCAAACCACCACTGCCTTGAGGAAGTTCATGTACGAACAATGGTTAGATCATCAACGGCCCATAGAAAATGTGGGCAGGCAGAGTCCACAAAGAAAGCCAATCTGCCAATAGGAGGAGGAATCCAGAAAAGAAACATCAACCGTCGAAGTGGGAAGATGTTGGCACAAGTTGAGGCACTAGAAAGTGGACATCTACGCACTACAATTTATGCTTTGGACAACGCACAGCAGACATTGATAGCAGCAGATCAAAAACGAAAAGTAAACAATAAAATAGTTCAAGGGCAGTCACCATATAAGTGGGTTTTATGTAAATATGTGTGCTGTTGATACTGCACCAGTAGAAAAACATCATGAACTTAAATTGAGCTTGTTGGAAACATTCGAATAACGATTTCATTAGCGTTTTTCTGAGGAAGTTAAACCACGTAACACAAACTTCAACTAACGATCAGTTTACACTGGAAATGACGGACAACACACCCAGTTATTTCCTGAATTTTAACAAAGTAATTACTTGTATTCTTAGTGTCAAACAAGCGTTCTCAAACAATTAATTTGTCGCCAAGTCTCCATACATAGGGTAATAAAATATATAGTTGGAAAGTAAAAGAGTAACGAGAAACCACAGTTATAATTACTATAACAACATGTGACAAAAAGAAACTACAGAGGTAATTAACTCAAAAAGGCAAATAACTGTGAGAACAAAATGTTTTTAATTGGTTTGCAAAGAAGTTTCACGTGCGCTACATTAGGAAATAGATATTCAAGATTTCAACTAATGGGGAATAACTCGGTGCTTCCATGTAACAAGGGAAATAAGTTTGTGAATAGACATGCAGAATCAATTTTGGTGTAAATTGTCCACATACTAAGTTATAAAAATAATGTTCATGAAGGAAAATAATGAAGCACAATTGAGAGAGTCCAGATAACAAGTTTAAGTTTGTGACTGTAAAATGTTGTCTGTTCTTTATAGGATTCTGTGATCAAACCCAACCCCAGGTTGTATTTATATGCAATTTTACGTTCAGTAGTTTGCCATTGCTTTCTGAACGAGAATCCACGTTTTTAAGTCCAACTTAAAGCCAGTAGAAGGGTTGAAACTCCTATCCGCCATCAGCGTGCGAGCGCTATTATCTTTGTGGAAACGTCAGCGAGTTGATATTTTAAAAAAATACTTTGTCTCGAATCCACATGCTAATTTATACAATAGATCGTAACGGAGAGTTATATTAAAGGGGAACTACTGAGACTATCCCTATAACAATAGTAGTAATTATGCGAAAAGTTGTTTTTAATTTTGCGGCGAAGGATTCACGCACTAGGAAACAAAATAGATACTTGGTGAGAAGGTGAATAATTGGGAACTATGGGAACAATCAAGATTGTGTGGCTGATCAAACCCCTCTCCAGTCTGGGAAAACTCACTCGCCTTTTAATTTCCACACCCACCACAGTGGGCTGGTATATATTACAGATCTAATCGTGGGGAGAGGGGGGAGGAAGGGAGGTCACCATGGCGAAGTGGTTAAGCCGCCTGTCTATTGCTCCGAAAGTTGTGGAACTTTTACTATCTCGTGTCGACACCGCAGTCATCTCTCCAAATGAATGCAGTGCATGTGAGACTGGGTCTCTGCAATGTAGTCAAACACCTTGTTGTAGCAGACACCGAAATCAAGGAGTGTCGACTGAAGTCCAACCTGCAGCATTTGGTAATGGTGGAGTAAGGTTTCTGGTGTGGACAGCGCTTCGCAGCTCAGACCGGAAGAGGGATGAGGTACCTAAAACCACATGTAGCCCAGAGCAAGAGCTGGTTTTATAGGAGCGAGCATAAATCCGACTCCCTAGGCCACGAAAGGCGTATAAAGAAGATAACATTTCGGCAAGGACGAGTACTACTGCACAGAGGTCCACCGACACGCAGGCGACGACAGAGGGGAACGGCCCAGGAAGAAGCTGGCATCTCACTGCCGAAGGTGCAAGGATATGTGTGAGGGCAAGAAGCACCGCGTACATGATGTTCTACTCCCCAAGGGAGGAGTCGCTTGTGAACAGGAACATTGTGCATGTGTGTGACAAGTGAGAAATCGACTAGAACGTTTCGAAAAAATGTATGATGGCATGACAGGAGAAAGATACACGGAATCATGACACGCCCCCCCCCCCCCCCCCACCCAGAGAGTATTAGGAAGGTAAAGGGCCGAAACATTCGGGGAAGAGGGAACAACTTCTGACGATCAGAAACCTTCTGTCGTATGTGCTCCTCAGCGAAGTCTTTATTCATTGTATCATTTTTCTAGGTAGTATCCTGACAATATCTTGATTTTGTCCATCCATTTACATCATTATGTAGCCAGTTTGTAGCCTTAAGTTATCTTCGTGTTGTATGTACTTTTAAATCCTTTATATCATTGTGATCATTTGTACAGTATCAGGTCTTGGTCAGATATGACAGTAGAGGGTAGTACTTGCTTTCAGTTAGCTCCGAATTTTGGGTGGCGCTCACCAAACCCGACATCGCACATTGTGCCAACGACTTCGGGCGGAGGAGCGCAATTGGGAGGGTACAAGCCATAGTCTAGTGCGAGGAAATGCAACCTAAAGACTAGATGTCGTGGCACGGCAGACCAGGCTCTAAACCTTGGTCGACAACTGGTCTACATATCGAAGCTTATGTAGCTCATCATGTTCCAGATGTATTAGTGTTACCTTTCCTCTGGAGTAAACTTGGCAGGCCGAGAGAGGGATCATGCTGCATGGGCAACACATGGTCTCTAAGATTCAGCCCAGGTTTTGTGCTGCGGAGAGGTATAACTCCATCCCTGGTCTTAACCTGCCTCGGAATCAAAGTGATAGGTAGCAGTTACAGGGTATCAGCCCTTGTCAATTGGCGGAGATAGGGGACACCATGGGTTGCCTCTGACGGTGTGAGACACCTACAGGTGTCACTGATCAACTACCGACCGCCTTAAGTTAGGCTTTTCCCAGCCTATTGGGTGCTGATATGTCTCTGCTTGCTAGCTTCAATGGGTGCTAGGGGCTAGGACAAAATCTGAGTCGCAGGCTGTACAACCAATGCACCAGGCATTAACAAGAAAAATAGAAACATCAAGCTACGACTTGCAACTGGAACACAAGAACCATGTGTCCGGGATATAAACTGATCTGATTAATATTGATGATGTGAGAAGAACGGCTGTGATTGATGCCGAACTCAATCATCTTAGCATCACAAAATCACAAATACTGAATTACTGAAATATCGGGCTTGTGTGGCAGTTTGTTTCATGCTCAGTCTTCGTAGACTTAGAAAGATAGGACATATTAGGAGTATGGATGACGGTAAAATACCAAATGACATCTTTTTAAGTGAATTGCAGATGGATAAAGGATCTCATGGTCGGCTTCTACTCGGTACAAAAATGTGTGTAAGCGGGATATGATTGATACAGTCATTGACATTGCACACTGAGATCAAGTCGCCGCCGATGGTGTTGCTAGGAAGGCAAAGATAAGAAATGGAATAAAGACAAAGGAGAAAATGATTGCAGATAAGTCACACACTGAGCGTGTGAGACGTCAGATGGTGCGTGCTGGTGGAAATGTCCATGTGTTCACATGCATCCATTAAGGGCTGAACGTTTACAGAGCGAATTATTATGGTCAGTCACATTCGCTACCGCCATGTGTTGTAGTTATTATGCCTTCTTTGAAGCACAATGTAACACACTATCGTCTCTCACGACGGCAAGGTGCCAGTGTAATGGTAGACAGTGTCATGACGATATGTTTATGCTGCGTGCCCAGTTGAATCCTTTTACTAAACTCTACCCTGATCATATTTTGATCTTGTCTGCCCAAGTTCACATTCAATAAATCGGCCGCTCTAAACTTTTCCGTAAGTTATGGTTTTCATTAGATATTCATTATCTTTTTTACAACCAAAGCCATTAGTTTGTTTTCGTTGTATATTTTCTTCAACTGAGCTCCTTTCATATTGGATTGATCTAGATCTTCCTTATGTGCCCTTTCCCCAACCAGTACTCTAGTCTCAGTCTTCTGAAGACCAACATTTTAAAATCCTTAATGAGATCTTCTTTGTTTTATTCTAGATCCTTGTTTCCACTCCACGCAGTAGTGTTAAATATACAAGTTTGTGATGACTCCAGTTTCTGCATTAATTTATATTATATATTTATTTATGATATAATTGCTTGTACTTTCTTTTATTATCAGCACGTGTCAAAAGCAGTTAAATTTCAACGATGATTATTAAACTCACGAAGTATTCAACAAATCAACTAATACCTCCAGGTGTGATTTTAACAACGCATATCTGTGTTTGTCATGGCAACAATTTACACATATTAAGACATTTCAGCTGAGCCCGGTAATTTCCGGCACACGAAAATGGACACAAACAGAAACATTTCGGCTGGGTTCGGTAATGCTCCGGCACACGACAACAGACACAACAATAACACAGAGAACAGGATTTCTTGAATATCTCGTTACTGGAGATAGTTTAGTGACTGCTCGACGAATGCTCAACATTCCTATCCAGATGTTGGTGGCTTTTGTCAGTCTCATCGTCAACATCATCAATATCGTTATTTTCTACGACATTGGTTTAACTGACAGTGTTACTGTTACCTTGTTTGGCGTGACGGTTGCAGATGTTATTTACGCATACACCATTCTGGTTTATCACACTTTTGATATACTCGACGCGGCAATCGGACTATTTCCGTTCGAGCCCCTAAAAGTCGTTGCTTATCAAGCAATATGGCTGCACTTCCTGTTCAATGACGTGGCAGCAGCACTAACCGTCTTCAACGCAGTTCAGAAATGTGCCTGTGTGGCCATCCCCTTCATCTTTAAAAGTATTTTTACAACTTTTCGTGCCAAATTAATTGTTTGTTTTATATACATCATATTGTTTATAATATATCTACCAAATCTACTGAGTCCTGGAACAAATACAGTGTATGATAATATCAACAATAGAACAAGACTTGGAAATTATTTTGAATCAAGCAACCCTAACGCTGTTGCAGTTTACCACATTTTTTGTAGAATCATCTATCCATTTGTATTTGAAGCAACTGTTATAATTTGCACTATTGTTCTCAGTGTAAAACTCAAACAGGCAATTCGATCTCGGCAACTAATGATTTCTAATGAGAAGCATTCTATTTCCGGTAACCAGGTAACACTAGCATCTGCAAGTAATATCAAAACTAGTACAAAAGAGCTTCAGGCAATTCAAACTGTGACCATGTTGTCGGCCATTTTTGTTGTTTGCAGCCTTCCTGATATCCTCATAAATGTTACTTCTTTATTCGTTGATGAAACAGAAGAGGCACTTTTGAAACTTTGCAGTGCCATAAAGGGCGTCATGGTTATTATGAACACTGCCATTAACATTCTAGTCTATTCGAAGTTTAACTCTAGATACAGACATTCGTTCTTGACAAAAATTAAAAACATTAAATGTAGATGAAATAACCATATGTTTTACTAGGTTTGAGAAAGTTTGTATTAGGTTCAGGAAATTGTTATCTCACAGTTTGTGAAGTTTCAGATTGCGGAGATACTAACAGCTTACAGCGTCCGTCTCTAACTGTAGAGGCCTTGTTTAGTTCATTTGGCTATCTGGTCTGTGGGGATTCTTTTTATTAATAGTAATAATAGGATTTTGTGCTTCCTAATGATGCTGGTGTACTGGAGCTGACGCCTAGCCGCCTCAGACAATGATTTATTGGCTCTAATAACAGCTTTTCTGTCAAACAGAAAGCAAGTAGTATCATACAATAAATGTATGTCCCAAACCACTACCTTCAATATTGGAGTACCGCAAGGCTCTATTCTTGGCCCTCTATTATTTGCCATATATATTAATGATCTACCTTTGCATCTTTCGTCGTCCTGCGATCTATTTGCAGACGACTGTACAGTGTATACAAACGCTGAAAGCATGTAATTTGCTGGAGTCGTCTTTGCAACAAGAATTAAATAATGTAGTTAGGTGGAGCTATGCGAACCGTATACAAATTAACATCACTAAAACAAAATCAATGTTATTAACAACCAGACAAAGACTTCAAACTCTAAATTCACACAGATCACTTCAACTTCACATCGATAACATGCCAGGAGAAAGTGTAATTGAGCACAAAACATTAGGCCTCATCATTGATAGAAACCTAACCTTTAATCTTCACGTTCAAGCGCTCACTAAACAAACAGCGGAAAAAGTCTACCAACTCGCCAAAATTAAAAATATCCTTGATGAGGACACACGGAAAATATTCTATACGTCTCACATACAGACACATTTTGACTACTGCTCTACAATCTGGGACGGTTGTTCCAATTCAAGCACCAAGCGACTTTACTCACTCCAGAAACGGGACATGAATTGAATTTATAGCAAACATTTAACTGACAATCCTAGCCTGCATAAACGCCTTCAGTTACTACCACTCCGTAAACGTCTGCTTTTCAATAAGGCGAAACTAATTCACAAAATCCTACATCGGAATGCCCCAAATTACCTTTGGCCATTGTTTGAATATAATACTAGACACAGTAAACGATTAAATATATTACACATTCCGAAGTCTAAGATAGACTTATACAAAACAAGCTTAACGTACTCTGCAGCTCAGCTGTGGAACAATCTTCCACATGAAATAAAAGACATAATCAATCCCTATTCATATAATCGCAAATTATTTGAACACTATCTCAGTACGGATTAACTTCCCCCTTAATAATAGAAGTAATAATAATAATAAAACCCTAGTATACCAGCCAGTCCCCTTTTGGTAGGCCAGTATATTCCACATAGCTAATAACAAGTGCCACACCAGTTATTACTATTACTGAGTCTTGTAGTATTGATTTTTCATTTTCCACATGCCTTTATAATGCATATCTTTTATATTGTTGCTGTTTTCAGTTAGCCTTGAATGATGTGTGTATGGTATAATGTATGAAAGAGAGTGATAAAAGGGCAGAATGTTAGACGGGCCTGTGTGCCCAATTCTTAACCTTTTGAAAATAAAGTTCTGTTGTTGTTGTTGTTGTTGTTGTTGTTGTTATTGTTGTAGATAGATAACGCGAAATATGCCAGACAATAAATCGTACAACACCTTGTATGTGGCTTCCGAGTTTAAAAGTATTATTTAGTCCAATGTTCATGAGATCATTGTGCAGTTGTTAGCAGAAGGAGAGTGAATTTGTGTATAATTATGTTGTCTCTTGTGGATGTACCTACCCGTTTTGTGTGATCGTGGACGGCTGGTTATCGTGTATATTTTGTTTTGTTTAGTTGTTGCTACATGCATCTTCTTGACTACAGCTGTTGAGTTCAGATTACGAAAGTTAGATACAGAATTACGGCTGTAAGCGTGAGGATTAAAACTGTTAGAGTAGGATTACGGCTGTTATAGTCGGGATTATGACTTGTAGAAAAGGATTACAGCTGATAGGGTCAGAAATACGAGTTTTAGAGAAGGATTACAGTTGTTAGAATAAGATTACGGCTGTTAGAGACACGATTAAGGCTTTTAGATGAGGATTACGACTTTAAGAAAAGGATTCCGGATGTTAGACTCTTAGCACCGGGATAAATCTGGTTGAGCATTTTCCATGAACCACTGGTTTCTAACTATGTCATATACCTTCTTACCTTAGCTCTATGGGTAGTGAGATCAGATAGCCCTATCGGATAATGGCGTAAAACAGAATGTCCGGTGTACAAACTAGGTGCGTTAAATAAAATTACAATGACTAGTATTTAATGTAACTTCCCTGGCAAAAAGTTAAAAAAGAAAACAACATTCTGAGTAGATAGAAACAATTACTTTAAATGGAATATGTCTAGAGGAAATCACATCAAAAGCACGCTGAAGTCTGACACACTAATCTTTGAGTTGCATAGATAGATATGACCCACTGTTTGGGAAAGAGGTGCGAAATAAGAAGTAGATGAAACTGTTAAGATATCACAATAAGGCAAACAGTCGATTTTCAAGATCCCGTGCTGTTGTCACGTCGGTTCTATGGAGTTACAAACACACGAAATACCACTGAATCAATATAACACAGTATGATTTATTTCAAAATTGTTAAAATCAAACGGATCGATAAATGATTATTATCGTTTTCATCTCAAAGGTCTTATCTATAATATATGGTACTTGTCAGGAGCGTGCTCAAGTTCACTAATCACTGACAGCCAAAGGATAAAAACCTTCACCAGCGATTTGGCTTACCTGTTCATTAGTGACAATTTCTGTGCAGAGTTCTGGGGTTGAAGTCTGATATGCCAGTTGGAAATGCGAAGCTGGTTTACAATGTCAGAATCTGTTCGTGTCAATCAAGTCTCTCTCTCTCTCCTCTCTCTCTCTCTCTCTCTCTCTCTCTCTCTCTCTCTCTCTCTCTCTCTCTCTCTCTCTGTGTGTGTGTGTGTCTCCTCCCTCCCCCTCTCTCTCTTCTCCCTCCCTCTTTATCTCTCTCTCTCTTTGTCTCCTACATCCCTCTCTCTCTCTCTCTCTTCTCCCTCTCTCTCTCTCTCTCTCTCTCTCTCTCTCTCTCTCTCTCTCTCTCTCTCTCTCTCTCTCTCGTTAGGAATTATTTGGAAGCTACGGATATTTAATTCTTTGGAAGATTGATGAGATCACAGTGACAGGATGGAATGACCAACTAAAAATTTCTTGAAAGAAGTTAACTCACAAAGAGAACTGGTTACTCGCATCAGAAGTAAATAGTTCACATTTTTAGGGTATTTAATGAGGGAGAAAAGCTGGGTTATGTCGTCACAGCGGGAAGGTTGGATGGAAGAGAAACAGGGGGAGACAAAGAGAAAAGATGTTGGACAGGTTGACATCACGGCATGGAGAAACGTCGGTGCCAATGATGACTAGCAGTACACGAAACAGAAGGCTGTGGACAGACATGATCACCAACTCCACAAGGCATAGACTATAAGAAGATTGCCAGTACTCGAGACAGAAGGCTTTGGACAGACATGATCACCAACGCCACACGGCATAGACTATAAGAAGATTGGCAGTACACGAGACAGAAGGTTGTGGACAGACATGATCACCAACGCCACACGGCATGGACTATAAGAAGATTGACAGTACACGAGACAGAAGGTTGTGGACAGACATGATCACCAAAGCCACACGGCAAGGACTATAAGAAGATTGGCAGTACACGAGACAGAAGGCTGTGGACAGACATGATCGCCAACGCCACACGGCATGGACTATAAGAAGATTGGCAGTACACGAGACAGAAGGCTGTGGACAGACATGATCGCCAACGCCACACGGCATGGACTATAAGAAGATTGGCAGTACACGAGACAGAAGGCTGTGGACAGACATGATCACCAACGCCACACGGCATGGACTATAAGAAGATTGGCAGTACACGAGACAGAAGGCTGTGGACAGACATGATCACCAACGCCACACGGCATGGACTATAAGAAGATTGGCAGTACACGAGACAGAAGGCTGTGGATAGACATGATCACCAACGCCACACGGCATGGACTATAAGAAGATTGGCAGTACACGAGACAGAAGGCTGTGGACAGACATGATCACCAACGCCACACGGCATGGACTATAAGAAGATTGGCAGTACACGAGACAGAAGGCTGTGGATAGACATGATCACCAACGCCACACGGCATGGACTATAAGAAGATTGGCAGTACACGAGACAGAAGGCTGTGGATAGACATGATCACCAACGCCACACGGCATGGACTATAAGAAGATTGGCAGTACACGAGACAGAAGGCTGTGGATAGACATGATCACCAACGCCACACGGCATGGACTATAAGAAGATTGGCAGTACACGAGACAGAAGGCTGTGGATAGACATGATCACCAACAGCCACACGGCATGGACTATAAGAAGATTGGCAGTACACGAGACAGAAGGCTGTGGATAGACATGATCACCAACGCCACACGGCATGGACTATAAGAAGATTGGCAGTACACGAGACAGAAGGCTGTGGACAGACATGATCACCAACAGCCACACGGCATGGACTATAAGAAGATTGGCAGTACACGAGACAGAAGGCTGTGGACAGACATGATCACCAACACCACACGGCATGGACTATAAGAAGATTGGCAGTACACGAGACAGAAGGCTGTGGACAGACATGATCACCAATGCCACACGGCATGGACTATAAGAAGATTGGCAGTACACGAGACAGAAGGCTGTGGACAGACATGATCACCAATGCCACACGGCATGGACTATAAGAAGATTGGCAGTACACGAGACAGAAGGCTGTGGACAGACATGATCACCAATGCCACACGGCATGGACTATAAGAAGATTGGCAGTACACGAGACAGAAGGCTGTGGACAGACATGATCACCAACGCCACACGGCATGGACTATAAGAAGATTGGCAGTACACGAGACAGAAGGCTGTGGACAGACATGATCACCAACGCCACACGGCATGGACTATAAGAAGATTGGCAGTACACGAGACAGAAGGCTGTGGACAGACATGATCACCAATGCCACACGGCATGGACTATAAGAAGATTGGCAGTACACGAGACAGAAGGCTGTGGACAGACATGATCACCAACGCCACACGGCATGGACTATAAGAAGATTGGCAGTACACGAGACAGAAGGCTGTGGACAGACATGATCACCAACGCCACACGGCATGGACTATAAGAAGATTGGCAGTACACGAGACAGAAGGCTGTGGACAGACATGATCACCAACGCCACACGGCATGGACTATAAGAAGATTGGCAGTACACGAGACAGAAGGCTGTGGACAGACATGATCACCAACGCCACACGGCATGGACTATAAGAAGATTGGCAGTACACGAGACAGAAGGCTGTGGACAGACATGATCACCAACGCCACACGGCATGGACTATAAGAAGATTGGCAGTACACGAGACAGAAGGCTTGTGGACAGACATGATCACCAACACCACATGGCATGGACTATAAGAAGATTGGCAGTACACGAGACAGAAGGCTGTGGACAGACATGATCACCAACAGCCACACGACATGGACTATAAGAAGATTGGCAGTACACGAGACAGAAGGCTGTGGACAGACATGATGACCAACGCCACATGGCATGGACTATAAGAAGATTGGCAGTACACGAGACAGAAGGCTGTGGACAGACATGATCACCAACAGCCACACGGCATGGACTATAAGAAGATTGGCAGTACACGAGACAGAAGGCTGTGGACAGACATGATCACCAATGCCACACGGCATGGACTATAAGAAGATTGGCAGTACACGAGACAGAAGGCTGTGGACAGACATGATCACCAACGCCACACGGCATGGACTATAAGAAGATTGGCAGTACACGAGACAGAAGGTTGTGGACAGACATGATCACCAACACCACATGGCATGGACTATAAGAAGATTGGCAGTACACGAGACAGAAGGCTGTGGACAGACATGATCACCAACGCCACACGGCATGGACTATAAGAAGATTGGCAGTACACGAGACAGAAGGTTGTGGACAGACATGATCACCAACGCCACACGGCATGGACTATAAGAAGATTGGCAGTACACTAGACAGAAGGCTGTGGATAGACATGATCACCAACACCACACGGCATGGACTATAAGAAGATTGGCAGTACACGAGACAGAAGGTTGCATACAGACATGATCACCAACGCCACACGGCATGGACTATAAGAAGATTAGCAGTACACGAAGCAGAAGGCTACGGACCAATTCCACATGGCATGGACTATAATAAGAAGAAGAAGTCATTAAATAAGCCGTGTTATATAACAGTGTGCTTTTGTCACGGGTCCAAATACATTAGCATGATATCGTTTTGATAAATCAATGAGGCTGGGACAGGAACTTCTCACAAACCGGAAGCAGTTTATCAGGTGGAGATAACTATATTTTGGTTTCTTTTTGTTTTCATCTCGTCTTGTTGCTCCCGTAACTTGCGGTATCGATATGAAGCATAAACAACGGGAGAGTGCCCGTTTATGGGCATCATATATGGCGATACTTACGGACTGCGTTATTCTCTCTGTCCATCGTTTATATGGTGGGCTTTTCCTTTCGTTCTATTTGGTCTGTGCATCATTGCGTGTTATGGTTTATTATCAGTTGGTAGCCTAGTATGTAGCCGAACCATTTCACTTGCTGGTTCCTAATGAAACATAGACCTGCTATAATCCCCACTTTAGTCCTGATTTCTTCATTTCTGATTTTGTCGCTTCCTGATACGTTGTGTATATTTCTCAGGAATCCCACTTCCGTTGTTGTAATATTTCTTTTCTCTTGTCCTGTCATTGTCCAGCTTTGGCATTGGTAGCATAAAGTGGGTAGGAAGATTGTGTTGCAGAGTGCTTTCTAGTATCTACTGATACGTGTTTGCTCTTCAGTATTGTGCCATGTATAGCAAATATTTAGTTAGCGGCAATAGTTGGTGAAACTGGCGCAGCCATCTTGTTGCGTGGCTTGGAGCTAGTTCCCTCGCGGAAACCATTTCTGAATCATCTGTGGATAACCTTGAGATGCCTGAATCTCGCAGTACCTGAAGACTTCCTTCTCTGGACCACCTACCCCAGTTTTAGTGCCTGAGGTTAGGGCTGAGGTAGGCGCATATTGCACGGGTCCATCTTTTGAATATTGAAAGTCCTTTTCCACAGCATCACCAAAAGTTGTGAGCTTTAATGCGCTGTTCACCAAAACCGGAGGACCTCTTGGTAATTTTAACATTGCCGGAAACTTACAAGAACATCGAGAGGCAAACGAACCGAAAATATTGTTTTTCATTTTTTTTTTTTTTTTAGTGCAACGAGTGAATCACCAAAAACAGAGAAAAGGAATCTGCAAGCTTTACTAGAACACGGTCAAAAGTAACAAAATGGACGTTGCGACCAAAATCTTCGTTAGCACACAAACACCAAACACACACACACACACACACACACACACACACACACACACACACACACACACACACACACACACACACACACACACACACACACACACACACACACACACACACACACATACACTGAAACAGCCACATGAAATACACCATAAAATATGTATATACAATTTTCCCATCTGTTGTCTTGTTATGAACTGGACACGTGTGTAGTTGAATGTGGCATATATCGTTGCAACAATGCGGCCTGACCGTCCCTTTAACCTTTTTTTATTTTATTTTTAAATGGGTGGGGGTGGAGTAAATTTTAATAAAAGAATATAAAATAACCGTACAGGAGTATCATCCTTAGCTTCCTTGGTAGCCCAGGAGTAGATCAGCCGACAGTTTGTGAACACCAGGCGGATTACACCCCTTGTGTGGAGCTCTCTCAGTCTTGCTTTAACAAGGACTTTCAATCTCTCAGAGACAACAGAGCGAGTGGTCAGCTTGTAACTGGGCGCCTCCTTGTACAGCTTGTCATGTGTTGGCTATTCGAACGAAGAGGATCGGGTTGTTCTGCTTGTCTTCTTCTTCTACTTCGTTCATCCAGAGTTTTTTTTTTTTTTTCGGATATGATTGCGTTGTACCTGTTTAAAGCAAAGCTGCGTTCTTGTGCCGTTAGGCCGACAAATCCGACTTCTGCGGGCATTTGTTGACCGGGTTAACCATCCCGGGTTCTGCTTGTCTTAAACTGTTCTCTTGGACCACTTCTTCTATGCCTTGCCACCAGACCCCTCCTTCTGGGATTTACCTGCAGTAGGGTTTGAGGCCTTGCTTCCCGCCTTAAAGTTTTTGTTTTGGGGGGGGGGGGGGGGGGGGTGGAGGAGCTTTTATGCCTTGGACAACTCGGATCAGTCAATCTGGATTTTATTCTCAGTGGCATTAATTTATTTCTGTTTAATTTTCAGAGAGATTGTTTTTCGTGCTCCTCCAATTCTTTCGTCTTCTTTTCTTTCAATCTCACCAGCTTGGCGTTGATTAGTGCCTGTCGCAAGGCAACAAAAGCGTTGTAGCGTAGACATTCTGACTTCCGGTCGCCAACATGGCGGTTAGACGTTGAACCGTTAAGGCCTGTGGCGTGTTTATGCTTGCATCTACGGTTTGCAATCGCATTTTCCTCATGTTGGACTGGTAGTACATGGTTCCATCGCCCTGCTACTGAGTGAGTGCGTGGTGCGACTCTGTGATCTGTGAATTTCGCGTGGAATGCTTTTACATCTGTCCTGTACAGTGACCTGCATGTTCGGAATGTGTTCGGAACAATGGCTACCAGCTTTTGCTAAACTGACTGATTTGCTTTTTCGGTTCACGAGTGCATTTTTTAGGAGACTCCTGGGCGCTGAAGCTGCGGAGTTCGTGCTTCATGTGACACTTTTGGTGGGTCGCCCTGCGGTAAAACACCGTGCCATGTGAGAAAACCAGGGTCAGTGAGGTCTTTCTGGTGACTGCCGAGTCCATCGATGATGAACTGTGGTTTTCGTGGATGAATTTTGTGTTGGCATTCTGGCGGCGGCATTATGCACAGTGTACCTGTGCTAACTTAGGAGTGTGCAGTGTCAAGGTCTTGGATGACATTGATCTCTGGATGCCAGTCTAATTGTTCATTAATTGTTCATTAATTGCCACACTGTCGCCAGGTGGATCTTTCATTTCCGCGAAGAACTACTTTCTTACAACATCCTGCAGACGGCCATGGAAAGAAAGTTTAGAGATCCAAACAAAGGTTTGCAATCGAACTGAGAAAACTTATCAACCCCTACATCGGTTAGGTGAACTTAAATGTTAACTTCTTGTCCTTGACTTGGGGAGGTAAATAACTAGTGCTTTAGAAGGCTGAGTGGGTTCGCCTGATGGCGCGGGACACTAGTAATAGGGAAAGCTAATCAACGCGCAACCATCAGTCTAGTCCACTTCCCAGTAATAGCAACTGTTAGTAATGTAGCACATGTATGTAGAACGCTCGAGTTCACTGCCAGCGAACGAGCATTAACATTTAAAAAAAAAAAAAAAAAAAAGCCTAAGACCTGGCAAATTGGTGTCCGCCTCTAGTGCTAAAAGGACCGGGATTTTTTCACGTGGACTTCTAGTAATAAAATTTCCCATGGTCTCTGGGTAGTGAGATCGGACGCCCGTGTGTACTGTTGAGCACGTAAAAAATCCATTGGCAGTTGGAAATCGAAACAGAGTAATCTAACGGCGCTGCCCAGGCAAAATTTCGAGTTAAAAATCTACCCAAAGTATTTCAGGGTCCTCGCCTATGCTACGGAGTTCGTGCACTGAGCTGAGTTTCTCCAGACTCAGGATTGAGTTAGGAGAAGAACGGAGCACTTATGGGTTACACCCGTGTGACGTGATGTTGTATCCATCGACTAAACTAAACTAAACTAAACTAAACTAAATTAAACTAAGACTTCTCTGACCTTCGACACACTCTACAGCATGACTGTAGACACAACAGATATGGCACCTGTGTCGCAACGTTCAACTGTCACAAGAATGCACACCACAACAAACAAATAATTAAAGATAATAATAATAATAATAATAATAATAATAATAATAATAATAATAATAATAATAATTACAATAATAATCATAATCATAGTCATAAAAATCATCATCATCAAACCAAGTCCCATAGCAGAAACATGGTGTACCTGTGTGAAGTGTTAGCACCATCACATTTCTTTAGGCCTGGGTGCACAGAGGAATAGGTCTCTGGTCTTTCCCTGCGGTAGCGAACGACGAGAGCTGACGTCAAACCCTTATCTGACAGTGCTGATACATTTGTTAAGCGTAACACCCTAACCGCTACACCAGCACGTCGGCTAGGAGAAGTCTCACTTCACTGCTATGCTAGCGACTACGGCAGACGGAAGGACAGTTGCCGACTGTCATCAACTTTAAGAGAAAGACTACCACAATGAGTGCGATTTCTGAAAGCTGAACATATTCATTATCATACTGAAGGATGAATGGATGAAGCCTTAATCACTGACTGGTTCAAATGTGTTAGGGCAACACGCCCAGGAGATCTCCGAAGACAATTTTCCAGATTGGTGCTCGACTCGTGTCCATTTCATCGGGAGCCTGCAAGACAATCAAATCCGATCTGTTATAATTCCAGGCAGCATGACCCATCTGATGCAGGCTTTAGACATAGATGTCAAGGAGCCGATGAAAGATGGTATCCGTCATTCATTGAAAGCGCGGCTGGGCCATGGTGATCACATTTATATAGCTGGTGGTATGCAGCAGGTACCCTGAAATATTCTAGGAAGTAAAGTCATCCGGGGTAATATTGACCTCGTGACACATCGTGTGCCAATCTATTAAAATATGGGGCTAACATCATATACCGAATATCTCTGAAAGAGCACTGAATATTACTTTTAAATATTGTTTTACTGAAAAACCAGTAATTATAATTTGTATGTTCATGAACTTTTTATTTCGTTTGATTTCCTCTTGGTTACAGTTTCAAATTATTCCCTGATAACTGTACATTGTATTAAAATAGATTTGACAAACAAGTGGGACTAAATATGGTTATTGCTGCTGCTGCTGCTGCTACTTCTACTAATCTTGCCAATGTTTCTCAAACACGGTACAGTTTACTAAAATCTGTGCTCACTGACAAAAGTCTATGCTTGATATGATAAAAGAAGGGAGCAAACAAAATGCACTGAAGGGGCTCATAAATGCATCTACGTGAAGGACATACCGAATGCCAAAGGACCACTGCCCTGTGGAAGTTATTGTAAGAACAAAGGCTGTTACAACATTGCCAGACAGAAAATGTGAGCAGGGAGAGCCCACAAGTCCGGGAAGACAATTTTCTGTGGAAGGAGGGATCCAGAAAAGAAACCTAAACCGTGGAAGTCGGAAGATGTTGGCACAAGAGACACGGCACCAGACAGTGGATATCTACGTACTACAATGGAAGCTATGCACGACGAACAGCTATCGTTGATCGAAGAAGACGAAGACATACTTTTTATTGTTTTTTATTCGCATATCCTTTACAGGACATCGCTGTCAACATCAGCATCTTTCAGCTGTCTGTTGATTTCTTGGCAAGATTACGCTCAGTATTGCTTTCTGAGCGGCCGGCTCAGTGTCCCGCGAGTCACCAGCGGGGGACGAACAGCTCCCAGCTCGCTCCCGCTACGAGACTCTGCATGACAAACGGGATTACGGAGAAAGTGTTGTAACCCCTCAGCCAGAGAGACCGGCGAAGACAGACTAAAAGTAGATAGTAAAATAATTCAAGGGCAGTCACTATCGCCGTTAAATGTCATAAGAACCAACCACACAAATATGTTTTATGCAAATAATTGAGCTGTTGATGATGCACCAGTAGAAAAACATCGTGAACTTAAATTGAGCTTGTAGGAAACATAATCGAATAGCGATTTCATTAGTGTTTTTGTAAGGAAGTTAAACCATGTAACACAAACTCCCGCTAACGATCAGTTTACACTGCAAGTGACGGAGAACACAAACAGTTGTTTCCTGAATTTCAACCAAGTAATTACTTGTATTCTTGGTGTCAAACAACGTTCTCAAACAATTAATTTGTCGCCAAGTCTCCACACATATATAAAATATACATTTGGAAAGAAAAAAGAGTAACGAGAAACCACATAGATAATTACTATAAAAACACATGAGAAAGAGGAACGGGGAATTACAGAAGTAATTAACCCAACACGGCAAATAACTGTGATAACAAACAAATGTTGTAAATTGGTTTGCAAAGAAGTTTTCACGCGTGTTACATTATGAAATAAGACATTAAGGAATTCAAATAAAGTGGAATAACTCGGTGTTTCCATGTAACAAGGGAAATAAGTTTGCGAATAGATATACACGATCAATTCGATGTGAATTGTCCACAAACTAAGTTATAAAATAGTTATTCCAGAAGAAAATAATGAGGCACAATTGGGTGCGTCCAGCTAACAGTTTTAGACAGCGACTTAAAAATGTTGCCTGTCGTTTGTAGAACTTTGTGATAAAATCCAACTCCAGGTTGTATTACTTGACAATTTTACGTTCAGTAGTTTTCCATTGCTTTCTGAACGAGAAATCAACGTTTAGGTACAAACTAATGCCGGTATACGGGTTGAACCTCCTACCCCGCCATCAGCGCGTGAGAGCTATTATCTTGTTGACCACGTTAGCGCCTTGATATTTAAAATAACTTTGCCGCGAATCCATTCAAAATAGATATTAAAGGATAATTGTATGAAAGGGGGACTACTGAGACCATCCCTTGATCAACGGTAATAATTATGCGAAACAATGTTTTTAATATTGCGGCGGAGGATTCACGCACTGGGAAACAAAATAGATACTTGGGGAGAAGGTGAACAATGAGAAACTACGGGAGCTATCACGATTTTGTGGTTAATAAAATTTCTTCCCGGTCTGTGGGCTACCACAGTGGGCTGGTATATATTACAGATCTTATCCGGGGTGGAACTGACATTGAAGACCAAAGAAACTTAACTCGCGCTTTGAACCACCACAATAATAACTAACGCCACAGAAGCTAGTTGAATGAGGTGGAAAGTTGTTTTTTTTCCCCTACAGATCGGATCGGATGGGGGAGGGGGGGGGGAAGAGGGTGAGGGGGGGGGGGTCTCCGTGTGAAGTGGTTAAGCTGCTGCTTGTTGCTCCGAAGGTTGTGGAACTGTTACTGTCTTGTCTCGACAACGCAGCGATCTCTCTAAATGAGTGCAGTGCACGTGGACTGGGTCTATATAATATTGTTAAACACCAGGCTGTGGCCGTCACCGAAATCACGGAATGTGGAGCGAGGTCCAACCCCCAGCAGGTGATAATAGTGGTGTAAGACGTCTTGTGTAGACCTCGCTTCGCAGCAGAGACGGTGTGAGGAATGAGGAGCCCAAAGCGACATGTAGTTCAGAGAAAAAGCTAGCATTATAGGGACGAGCAGGAGTGAGGCTCTGTGAGCCATGAAAGGGGTACTAAGAAGGTAACATTACGGCAAGGACGTGTACTGGTGCACAGAGAACCCCCGACACGGAGGCGACGACAGAGGGAAACGGCGGAGGAAGAAGCTGGCTTCTCACTGTTGAAGGCGCAAGGTTGTGTGTGAGGGCACGAAGCACCGCGTGCATGATGTTCTGCTCCCTCAGGGAGGAGTCACTTGTGAGCAGGAACATTGCACATTTGTGGAACAAGTGGGAAATCGACTAGAACGTCTCGAAACTACTTTCACGACAGGAGAAAGATGCCCGGAATCTTGTCACGCCCCCTCCTACCCTCCTTCTACTAAGAGAGTTTAAGGAAGGTAAAGGGCCGAAACATTCGGGACGAAGGATCCCTTAGGACGATCAGAAACCTTCTGCTGTGCTTGCTCCAAGGCAATGTTTTTATTTACTGTATAATTTTGCTAGGCTGTAACCTGACCATATCTTAATGCTGTCTATCCATTTATATCATTTTGCTAGCTAGTTTGTAGTATCCTGTCGTATTCTTCCTGTTGTGTGTCCGCTAATATAATTGTACTAGTTTGTTGAGTGTATATGTTTGTTGTTTGTCAATTTATATCATTTACCTAGTTTGAATGTTGAGAATATGTTGATGTTATCTGTCTATTTACATCACAGAACTGTAGTTCTATGTTGGGTACATCTATATCTTTATATTGTCTGTGCATTTATATCATTCAGCTATGGTGTATCCTGACTATATATTGATGTTGTCAATCCATTTATATCATTCTTCTAGAATGTATTCTGTCGTAAACTTCACGTTGTATGTCTATATAAATCATTCATAAAGACTTTACCTAGATCATATCTCCATCTTGTCAATATATATCTTTATTTAAGAGTGTGTCATGGCCATATCTTTGTGGTGTGTGTCTCCATCCATCCATCATGTTCCATGCCGGTAAGCGTGGGCGGTCATGTTTTGCCATCTCATTCGATCACCAGAGTCGTGGATCAGCTCCGTGTTCCTGTCTAGACCATGCCATGTGGCCAAGCCATCCAGGTATTTGCCTCTAGGTCTTCCTCTTTGTCTGTTCTCTTTTTCTGTTCCCTTCGTATCTTACCAGTTGTCACCAAGTTCTCCAATTCATTTCTTCTCATATCATGCCCAAAAAATTTTGACTGTCTGCGTCTAATGTCTCTAATCAGTTTACGATCTTCGTTTGTTTCTTGAAGGACCTGTTCATTGGTCTTTCTGGCTGTCCATGGTATTCTTTGCATTTTCTATAAACCACATTTCTACAGCCATCATATGTTTTTTCAGCTTGACTGCTCATTGTCCAAGCTTCACATCCATATAAAAGTACAGGTTCTATGTAGCACCTCAACACTCTTTTTCTCGTTTCAATTGACATGGTGTATGTCTAGTTAAAGCAATTTACTGGACTGTACTCTGGCCATATCTTGATTTTGTCTCCCCAATAATATCCTTCATATTCAATAAATCGGCAATTCTAAACCTTTCCCTCATGTGTGATTCTCATTAGGTATTCATTATCTTTCTTTGCAATCAAAGCCATTAGTTTTCAATTTCTATTTACGTCGGCAATACACTTTTCATTTTGGGTTGATCTGGAACTTTCCTATGTGCCCTTTCGGACTTTCCCATCCAGTTCTTAGTCTTCTAAAGGCCGACATTTCAAAATCCTTAATGATATCTTCCTTGGTTTAGTCTAGATCCTTGTTTCCATTCCACTCTGTAGTGCTGAATATATAAGCGTGCAATGATTTACAGTTTCTGCATTAATTTATATGTTATAATTATTTATGAGATAACTATATGCACTTTCTTTTATTATCAGAGCGTGTTAAAGGCAGTTAACTTTGAACGATGATTATTAAAGCCACGAAGTATTCAAGAGGACACCTGTTTACTCTAGCTGTGACTTTAACCATGCGTATCTATGTTGTCATGGCAACAAACGACACATACACAAACTCTTCGACTCAGCTCGGTAATCTTCGGCACGCGATAATGGAAACATACACGGGAACATCGGCTGGGCTCGGTGATCTTCGGCACACGACAATAGGCACAACGATCATACAAAGAACAGGATTTCTTGAATACCTCATCACTGGAGATAGTTTAGTTACTGCTCGACGAATGCTCAACATTCCCATCCAGATGATAGTTGGTTTCGTCAGTCTCATGGCCAACATCATCAATATCGCTATTTTCTATGACATTGGTTTAACTGACAGCGTTACTGTTACCTTATTTGGTGTGGCGGCTGCAGATGTTGGGTTGACATACTTCCTTCTGGCTTTCCATACTTTTGATATACTCGACGCGACAATTGGACTCTTTCCAGTTCGAGCCCCTAAAATTCGTTGCTTATCAAGCAATATGGCTAGCGCTTCCTGTTCTACGACGTGGCAACAGCACTAACCGTCTTCAACGCAGTTCAGAAATGTGCCTGTGTGGCCATCCCGTTCATCTTTAAAAGTATTTTTACAACTTTTCGTGCCAAATTAATTGTTTGTGTTATATACATCACGTTTTTTATTATATATCTACCAATTCTACTGAGTCCAGGAAACAATACAGTGTATGATAATATCAACAATAGGACAAGACTCGGAAATTATTATGTATCAAGCAATCCTAAAGCTTCGGCCATTTTCCACATCTTTTGCAAAATCATCTTTCCGTTTGTATCAGAAGTGATTGTTATAGTCTGCACGATTGTTCTCAGTGTAAAACTCAAACAGGCAATTCGATCTCGGCACCAAATGATTTCTACTAAGACGCATTCTATTTCCGGTGACCAGGTAACACTAGCATCTGCAAGTAATATCAAAACTAGTACAAAAGAGCTTCAGGCAATTCAAACTGTGACTATGGTTTCGGCCATTTTTGTTGTTTGCAGTCTTCCTGATATCCTCATTAATTTTACTAATTTCTTCATTGATGAAACAGAAGAGGCACTGTTCAAACTATGCAGTGCTGTCAAGGGCGTAATGGTTGTTACAAATACTACCATTAACATCCTAGTATATTTAAATTTCAACTCTAGATACAGACAGGCGTTCTTGACAAAAATCAAAAACATGAAATGTAAATGGAATAATCATACGTGTTACTAGGTTTGAGACCGTGTGTTGTTTTTTTTTGTCAGAGAAATTATTACTATGCTTGAGAAATTATTACTATCTTTATCTCTTCTTCTGTTTTCGTCCGTATGATGTTATTTTAGACGTAATTATGTTGTGCCTCTTTACAGCAGAGCTGCAATATTTGCATCTTACGACCGACACATCCTTCTTCAGGCATTTGTTGGCCGGGTTATCTTCCCTTGTGTTTGGTAGGACGTTTGACTCTCACTGTTTTGGTGTTATCCCCATCCCGCTAGCCCATTTAGAAGAAATGAAGACATTCCGGTCAGCCTTCAAGGGAAGGCAGGGGCAGATCATGGACATTCCCCGCCATCCAAGGAGTCTTCCATAATTGTAGAGTCACCATATAGCGCTCTGGTACTGGTCTCACCCAAGGAATCGTCACGTCCTGCACATGGCTGCTTAGTCTCACTTCCATATATTGGGTTCACGATAGGCTGTTCCTCCGGAAACCAGAAGAATGCAGTGTGCAGATGACATCCACACAGTGAGCTTTCAATACGGACTTTCCACGTAATGGATTTGCTATCCAAGCAATATTGCATTTCGGGCCTCTGGAACGCTTTTGCCACCGACATATCTGTGGCATGAAGTATGGCAGACTAAGGACTTCTTAATGCACTTTAGATGTTAACCTGAATGTATTTGAAGAAAGCAGCAGTCAAGCTTGAGCTTGTTGACATCTCCATAGAGCTTGTCCTCAAATGAAGCAGGCGTGGGCCAACATTTCTTTCTCTGTTCTGCATATACTGGACACTCCTGTAGCAAATGTTTAGCTGTCATTTTACCAGTTCCACAATTACATTCATCGGTATCTCCTATCTTTAGTTTATTGAACAAGTGGTATTTCAGCCTGTTATGTCCTGTGCGGAGTCTGATGATTGCTACTTGTTCACTTCGGTCGAGTTTGTAATATGCACCATCTTTCTGGTGGCCTGGATGCTCTGATTCTCACTTGGTACTATACGTGATGTAGATAAACCTCTTTGTCTCATTAAAGGTTATCTCTATGTCAGGCTGAGGTAGTTGTCCACCCTCTTTTGCCAGTCTGTCACTTCGTCATTTCAGGGTATACTCCAATATAACGGGTTCATCAGTAATACAACTTTTTTTTTTTTTTTGAAAAGGGGGGGGGGGGGGGGGGAATTTCTGAATAGTCCATGGAGGAATGCTCTTAAATCTGCTAGTTATGTGCTGTTTTTGCTCTTCAGTATTGAGACAGCTGACTTTGCATCTGTTAAGATAGCTATTTGCTTCTCTTTAATTTCCTACATCAAGAGCATTTCTCTGCAGTTTTCAAAGCATCTACCTCTGCTTTGAAGTTACTTGAGAATTTTCCAGTTGCTACTGACTGACTGTTTATTTTCCCACTCCATTATTTTTTCACGTTTAGGAGAATTCCTCCTCCTTAATTTTCTATTGAATTTTTTACTGATCCATCTGTTACGCATGAGTCCAATTGCTAATTGGGCAATGTTCTTTCATGTAGTTTGGGGCTATTTTTCTTCTTTCTTTTTCATTCTGTGTGCTCTTTTTCTGAATACAAGGATTGTTTTTTATCATCTCAGGCAGTTCCTGCTGTCTAAAAGCTGGGAGCTTGTGCGCATTCTAAATGGATTTGACTCTTCAGATGTAAAGTAGAGCACACGGGTGTAACCTGTAAGTGGTCCGTTCTACTCCTAACTCAAGCCTGAGTCTGGAGAATCTCATTTCATTGCACGAACTCCGTAGCACCGGCGAGGATCCTGAAATACTTTGGGTAGATTTTAAACTCGAAATCTTGCCCTGGCAGCGCCGTTAGGCTACTTTTTTTCGACCTCCGAATCCCAAGAGATTTTTTACGTACGCAACAACACACACAGGCGTCCGATCTCACTACCCAGAGACCAGGGGAAATGTTGTTACTAGAAGTCCACGTGAAAAAAATCCCGGCCCTCACCGAGGCTTAAACACGGGGCCTCCAGCACTCGAGGCGGACACCATACCTCAAGACCACTCAGTCCCTATCTACAAAGTTTCTATGCTCCCTTTCCAAGACCATCAAACTTTGTATACATTTGGTGCTCTGTCAATCTTCTAAATTGTTCTGCTTGTTGCTGGGCTCTACTATCTCTTCTATCCTGCATTAGTTGCAAACAAGTGATCTATTCTAGTTCGTTAAAAGTTCGTCTTCAGGCTTCCAGTTATGGTCCGCATTCCTTGATTTTAAATTATCTATTTTGCTAAATGTTTGACTTAGCTCCTGTTGTCCAAGCTGCAATGTCATATTTCAGTGCTTGCCTCTCTTGTTCAGTATATAACTTCTTGAGAACTTTATCATCTGCTTTCAACGTTTTCACGCGAGCCATTCTTTGCCTTGCAAAGGATATATCATCATCATCATCATCATCATCATCATCATCATCATCATCATCATCATCATCATCATCTTCCCCTTCTGCCGTCAAGCGTCGTGGGGAGGAATAATTTGCGCTCCAGCGCCCGGTGGGCGGCACTGGATAGTGTCATTCCGTGTGATTGTACAATGTCTTTGATGTCGTCAATCCATTTTCTTCTTGGACGTCCTCTTGGTCTCGTCGCAGATGATCTTTGATGTAAGGCCAGTGATGGTAGTTGCTGGTGTTGCATTCTAACGACATGGCCAAACCACTTGATCTTCTGTCTTTCAATAAATGTGGCACAAGGTGTTGATCCCACAGTCTGTCTGATAACAGCATTTCTTACTCGGTCTCGGATTGTTAAGTTGGCAGCTCTCCTCAGGCATCTCATCTCGCAGGTGTTGATTTTGCGAAAGTGTGATTTGGATAAAGTCTAGGTTTGAGATTGGTAGCATAGGGTTGGTGTGAATATGCTGTTTATTATCTGTCGTTTTGCGGACATGGGTATATTTGGATGTTTCAGTAAGGGTGATAGTTGATATGTAAGTGCACTAGCTTTTTGACATCTGATTTCGATTTCTCTGTCCAATCTGCCATATTCTGTGATCATACTTCCAAGATATTTGAATTCTTTAACTTGTTTCAGAGTTGTGCTATTTATCTGTATACTTAGTGGGCCCGGCGATCTGCTAACTTGCATTACTTCGGTTTTGGCTGTGTTTATACTCATATTGTATCTGCTGCAGGTTGAACTCAGATTATTAATATGATTTTGTAGTCTGTCCTCATCGCTGTAAAACAGGCACTGATCGTCTGCAAATATATATATTTAATATTTCTTTCATGTAGAGTGTTGCATGTAGTTGTACCGGTGTGTATTTATTGTTTATGTGCTGACGAAAGCTTTGACCGAAACGTCAATATCTCATATTGTCATAATTCAATTGCAGTATTTCTAAACATCAATTATGATAATATGTGATGTGGTTATGAAATGTCATTTTCAGTTCATACATCAATCAGATGCAATGCTCTTCAAAATACAATTATCAATACCTACCGGAAATACACTCACAGAAACGAGCTTGTCAATACAGCGGTGTCAGAGATCTTTGACTTTGGATTATTGGAGTTAGATGCGGCAAAATGGCCAGGCAATAAATAGTGCAATATGTTGTTTGTTGTTTCAGTGTTTTAAAGTAGCAGTTAATTCGAAGTACATGATAACTCTGTGCAATTGCTAGTAGAATGTTGATGTCCATTCTTAGTCTTATTTTGGCTCTTGCTGATGTGCCGTCCCTTTTTGTGTGGCTGTGGGTGACTGAATATCACGTATAATATGTTTTGTTTTGTTGTTGCTTTATTAATCTTCTTGAGAATTTTCCAATGAATCAATGGTATCCAGTGTTATCACACACCCTATCCACTTGGGTAGTGAGATCTGATAGCCTTATCGGATAAGGGCGGAAAACAAAAGGTCCCGTGTGTAACGCACTCCTTTCCAAAGAGGTACGAAGACGTAGATGCCAATTCTTAAGATACAACATAAAAGTAAGCAGATGATTTTCAAGAACCGCGCTGTAGTCACGTCGGTTCTGTTGAAGTTACAAAACTCACGTCACAGATCTGAATAAATGTAACCCCGTGTGATTGATTTCACAAATGTTAAAATCAAGCAGATCGATAAATGATTATTGTCGTTTTCATCTACAAGGCCTTGTCGATAATATGCAGTACGTGCCAGGAGCGTGCACAAGTTTATTTATCAATGACAGCCTAAGTAAGAAACTGTCACCAGTGGTTTGGCTTACCTGCTCATTAGCGGAAATTTCCTTGCAGAGTTCTTGGGCTTGAACAGCCTGGTATGCCAGTTGAAAATGCCAAGTTGCTTTAAAAGTTGCTTTAAAATGTCGGAATCTTTTCGTGTAAAGCCAGCCTGCCTGCCCCCCCCCCCTTCTCTCTCTCTCTCTCTCTCTCTCTCTCTCTCTCTCTCTCTCTCTCTCTCTCTCTCTCTCTCTCTCTCTCTCTCTCCAAAAAAAAAAAAATTAAATTAAAAAATAAAGTCTGTTCGTTCGTTCGTTCTCTCTCTCTCTCTCTCTCTCTCTCTCTCTCTCTCTCTCTCTCTCTCTCTCTCTCTCTATCTATCTATCTCTCTCTCTATATATATATATATATATATATATATATATATATATCTCGCTCTCTCTGACTCTCTCTGACTCTCTCTCTCTCTCTCTCTCTCTCTCTCTCTTCGCTCTCTCGAGGAAGTATTTGGAAGCTGCGAAAATTTAGTTTTATAGAGGATTGATGCAATCACAGTGAACGAATAAAAAGATCAATGAAGATATCTTGGGAAAACAAAATTAGGTTATAATGAGATCTGGTTACTCGCATCAGAAGGAAACACTCCTCATTTTCCGGGTATGTAATGACATATGAAAGCTGGAGTATGTCGTCACAACGGGAAGGTTGAAGGAGAGGAGCGGCAGACCAAGAGAGAAGATACTGGACAGTTTAACATCATGGCATGGAGAAGCGTTTGCATCAGAAATGATTTGCAGCACTAGAGACGGAAAGGTGTAGACAGACAAGATCACGAACGCCATAATAAAATTGAAAGTACACGAGAAAGAAGGCTAAATACATACACGATCACCAACACCACACGGCATGGACTATAAGAAGATTGGCAGTACACGAGACAGAAGGCTGTGGCCAGACATGATCACCAACACCACACGGCATGGACTATAAGAAGATTGGCAGTACACGAGACAGAAGGCTGTGGCCAGACATGATCACCAACACCACACGGCATGGATTATAAGAAGATTGGCAGTACATGAGACAGAAGGCTGTAGACAGACATGATCACCAAAACCACATGGCATGGACTATAAATAGTTATTAAAGGAGACGTGCTATACAATAAGTCAACATTAAAAAGCGTCCAGGCATAATTAGCATGATATTGTTTTGTATAAATCAATGTTACTGCTACAGGAACTAATCACAACCCAGGAACAATTCATCAGGTGGAGACAACTATTATGTGTAGCCGTCAGAATATTTATTTATACCAAATATTTATTTAGTGGCAACGGCCGATGAAGCTGGTGCAACGGCCTTTGTTGCGTGGCTTGGAGTTAGTTCCCTCACGGAAACCATTCCTGAATCGTCTGTAGACAACCTAGTGATGTCCCAGTCTCGCAGTACCTGAAATCTTCCGTCTCTGGACCTCCGTAGACCAGTTGTAAGGCCTGAGGCCATGGCTGAAGGAGGTGCATCCTGCACGTGTCGTCTTCTGAATATGGAACACACTCGGTCTACACCTTCAGCACATGGGGCGAGCGTTATTGTGCCATTCACCAATACTGGGGGGATGGGGTACGCTTGGTGATTTTACGAGAACGAGTCAATAAGTAAGTCACACGGTTACGTGGGATGGCAGGTACATGTAGTTTGTGTTTTCTACAGGTGTCATTAGGTGACAGCAACATAGAACTTTATATTCCCGTTCGTCAGGTGGCGCTAGGTGTCTCATGCGCATCGCATAAACAAAATGGCGACTGTACCTACGGAGTGTACAACCAAAGCGCAATGTGCTGTTGTGCGTTTTTTTTTTTTTTTTTTGGTGGGGGGGGGGGGAGCAAAAGGACTGCCTGCAAGGGACATTCATAAGGAAATACTTCCTGTGTATGCTTAGAAATGTTTGTTCCGTAAAGCGGTGCATAGCTGGGTAGAAATGTTTTCACAAGGACGCTCGAAAATTGTTGATGAAATCCGATCTGGTCGTCCTGTTGAGATTGTAACAGAAGCATCCTTGCAGCGGGTGGAGGAGATGATTAGAGGTGATTGGTGAGTAACGATACACTCTGTAGCATCTGCAATAGGGTGCTTATATGGTTCAGCATACAGCATAATGCATGACCGAAGAAAACGTCCAGGACTGCTGACTATAGGAGTGTTGCTTCTTTATGACAATGCCAGACCATATACGTCTCGATTAACTCAGAAGAAAATTAACCAACTAAGGTGGGAAGTACTGGAACATCCATCTTAAAAGCCCCAACTTAGCCCCTAGCGATTTCCACCTTTTTGGTCCACTGAAAACTCACCTTGGCGGGAGACATTTTGCGAATGGCGCCGAAGCTGAATGTGAAGTGAAAACGTGGTTTGGAAAACAGAGCACGGAGTCCTATGCAGTCGGATTGGGAGGACTGATAAAACGATGCGATAAGTGCATCAATTTTGGTGGAAATTATGTTGAGAAATAAAGGGAGAATATATTTATAAAGAATAAACTGGTTTCAAGTTGTTATCATATTTAGTTATTTTTCCTACAGCCATTTGTGACTTACTTATTGACTTACCCTCGTAGTATCGATCGGAAACTTGAAAGAACACGGAAAGGTACATGAACCGGAAATTAATAAATTTAAAGCATAATGAATGAATCACCAAATAACTAGAAGTAGAGTCGGTAAGGTTTACTGAAACACGACCACGAGTAACAAAATGGATTTTGTAGCCAAATACTTCGTCAACACACACAAAACAAATACACACCAATACAGCCCCATGAAAAACACAACATGGAAATATTTATGTAAAAGTTACTAATTTTTTTTTTTTTTGGTTATGGGCTGGACACGAGTGTGGTTGAATGTCGCATGTAAGGTTATAACAATGTGTCTAGACTATTCTATTAATCTTATGTTTTTATAAATGTGAGCGGGGGGGGGGGGGTAAGTTTTAATAGTTAGTTAGTTGGTCGTCAGATCGTCCTCATTGGACATCCAACCATTCAATCCATATAAAGTTCTTCTTTATAGATTGTAGTTTTTGTAGTAGATTGTAGTTTTAATGAAAGAAGATAAAGTAACCATACAGGAGCATCGTCCTTATCCCCTTTGGTAGCCCAGGTGTGGACAAGCTGACAGTTGTGTGTGGGCACCAAGCGGATCGCATCATTTACGTGGAGCTCTCTCAATCTTGCTTTGCTAAGGAGCCTCGAACCATCAACCTCTCAGAGACAACAGAAGGCGTGATCAGCTTGCAGCTGGGCACCTCCATGTACAGATTGTCGTATGATGGCTTGTCGAAGAGGACCAGGTTGTTCAGCTTGTTTTTGGGTGTTTCCTTTTGAGCAGTACTTATTCTGTGTCTTGCCACCAGATCCTGTCATGTTGGGTTTTCTCTGCAGTAGACTTTGACGCCTTACTTGCTATCTTGTCGGTTTCTATTGCTCCCATGCCGCCTGACGACTCGGATCAATAATTGTTTTCTTTTTTCTCGGTGATATGAATGTATTTCTGAACAACTTTAAAAGAAATTGTTTGTCATTCTCCTCCAGTTTTTTCTTCTTCTTTTCTCACAATGTCATCAACTTGTCGTTGATTCGTGCCTGCCACGGGGCAACAAAAGCGTTGTGGTGGCGCTTATCCTCAGCAGGTACACTTGCCTTTTGAGGGTTTGATTCTTCTCTCCATTGGCAGCACTGTGCATTTTTTCGGCTGTTTCACAAGCAGCCTTCGAATAATTGTTAGGTGAATTGTCTCCTATTATTATTCGCTTCGTTGCAGAGACATTATTTGTTTAGATTGGTGTGATGTTATGGGTTTCAGTGTTTGTATTTCATCAAATGATGTTTATTCCACCGTTTCATGAAATCAGAAGTGTGAATATCGCTGGAAGAATCTAACTGGGAGTATGCAATGTCAATGTTTTGGATGGCATTGATCGCTGCATGCCAGTCGAATGGTTCATTAATCACTCATTGATTAACACACCGCCACCAGAGACCTGGCTTGAGGGCAGTTTTAATATATCTCCATAAAAGAAGGTAAAGTTGGGGAATGGAAGCATTGTGCCAGTCTGGCCATGTGGCTAGTGATGATGTACTTTGGAGAGGGGATTTTGGTTATGGTTTATTTTCTTTATTCACAAATATCTCTATAATTACTCCAGTTTTCTTCCACACAATCCTCACGGGGAGCATCGTCACGTGGGCAAGGAATTTTAGGACATGTCCTATTTTCTCGTCCTCATTATCATTGTAAAGTTATTTTAAGCTATTTGTAGCATCACAATTAGATGGCTTTTATTTTGTATTTAAGTGGATATTTAAGCCATTTTAAGAATTAGGTCACATTCGAATGAACAAACGAACGAACTTCTATTTTCCAAAGGTGAAGAGTATGACACACAGTCCCGTCTGACATTCTGCCTTTCTCATATCTCTGCTCTCATACATTATTTTATTCATCCGTTACTTAAGGAGCTAATCTTAGACAACAACGAAACAACAGAAATAATATATGCAGTATAAACGCACTGAAACTGTGCAATAATCAATAATTCATGACCCATTAAAGCTACTTTTTTGATTAGGCAATTATAATTTTTTTTTTATTGCGTAGACTGATTAGAGAAATTAGACGAAGACAGTCAAAATTTTTTGGACATGTTATGAGAAGAAATGGATTGGAGAACTTATTGACAACTGGCAAGATCGAGGGGAACAGACCAAGAGGAACACCGAGAGGAAAATACCTGGATGGCTTGTCCACGTGGCATGGACGAGACAGGAACACTGAGCTGATCCACGACTCTGGTGATCGAGTGAAATGGCGAGTCATGACCGCCCACTCTTTCCGGCATGGCACATGATTGACTGATTGATTGATCCCTTACGGGACGTTGCAGTCAACACCAGCATTTTTAAGCTGCTGTTGATGTAATAGGCAAGTGTTACGTTCAGTAGTTTGCCATTGCTTTCTGAACGACCGGATCCCATATCAGCACGTTATAACAACGCGACACGGTCTGCTGCACAAATCGGTCGCAGCTGAGCTTCGAACGCCTGGTACCCGGCTCACGAACCGCGTTCGCAAGCCTTTAGCCACGGAGCCGGCCAATTATAATTAGCAGAGGTGTAAGACCTTAGACTTGTAAAAACATATACTGGAAACAACAAGTTACCATAACGATTGATAATGAAGCAGGTCAATATCAGCCTATTAAGAGAGGTGTGAATAGGGATGTATAATGTTTCCAGATCTTTTTTCCCCCTATACAGTGAAAATAGAGGAGCGGCTGGCCGAGTGGCTAGAACGCTGGACTCTCCTTTGGGAGACCCGGGTTCGAACCCTCGGTAAGGTGTAGGATTTTTTTTTCTGTCGGGGGCGAAAAGAAAATCCCAACCTTCACAGCTCGCGGCGACTGCACTTGCCAGGCGGTCATAATTTCTCAGGCTCAAAGACCCCTCTGCAATACACCGCAAGGTACTACATTGGCAGTAAATGACAGGTTTTTTGTGTGTTTTTTTTTTACAGTGAAAATATGTTGAGACCTTTCGCAGATAAGAGCGGCGCAGAAGTTCACTTGTGTTCGGCTACACATTTTCTTATTTGGCCCCTTTCACAGCTGAACTTCAGTCGCCATCCTAACAAAAAAGGATTTGTGTTTTAATATTATTACATTTTATAATTTCATTTGTGTTCCCTTTAGATCTGATTGTGTTACTCCTGGTGAAGATTAATATAATCGAAACGTTGTTCATTGTGTCTTAGCATACTTATTTTTATTTCATAATTTTTTGTTGTATTTTGAGGGGGATTTCCTCCTTGTGATTTACGTTTAAAGTTGTCGAGTCCGTTGTAAGGCATGCACACTGTGGCTGTGTTTGATATATCTCACTTTTCTCGCAGTAGTTACGCGTATCTAACTGAAATTATTTCTTATTGTTATATCCTGCTGCAGCCGTGGCTTCTATGATCGATTACTGAAATATTCGATCGAGCTTGCTCTGCTGTAGACAGGTGAAATCAAATCAAATCAACTTTATTAGGGTTACAAATTGGGCGCGCAGGCCCGTCTTACATTCGGCCCTTCCAATCACTCGTCTTTCATTCATCAAGAGCATTATACATTTACATATGAAGAAAAATAAACATTGTGAAATGAATGTTGTAATGTTGTAATGAATGTTCTGGTGAGGGATTGTGTGGTGGCTGCGGGGATGTGGTTTTATAGAAGAATGATGAGAGCACCGGAGAAGCGGCTGGCCGAGTGACTAGAATACCGGATACTCCTTCGGAAGACCCGGGTTTGAATCCTCGGTAAGATGCGGTTTCTTTTCTGTCGGAACAAAAAGAAAACTCTAACCTGCACAGTTCGCGGTGACTGCCCTAGCCAGGTGGTTTTCATTCCTCAGGCTCAAGACGCCCCCCCCCCCCCTTCCCTGTCATACACCGCAAGGAAATATATTGGCAGTAAATGGCAGTTGGCAGACAGATGAGAGCACCGTGACAGGATAGAAAGAGCAACGAAGATATCCTGAAAGAAGTTAACTCACAAAGAGAACTGGTTACTCACATCAGAAATAGACAGTCAACATACTGTGGGCATGTCATGAGAAGGGAAAGCTTGAGGTTGTCGCCTCATCTGGAAGGATAAGAAGATGGAGACCAAGAAAGAAGATGTTGGACAATTTGATATCATGGCGAGGAGGAACATCGGTATCAAAAATGATTGCTAGCACGTGTGGTAGAGTGCTGTGGAGAGACGTGATCACCAACGCCACACGGCATGGACTATAAGAACAAGTTCTTCTGTGTGGTAGTGACTCTTGGATGTAAAGGAACAGATTAGGAAGAGCTTGGAAGCAGCAGCTGTGGGTGGTTCCTGGGACGAATGCTGCCAATACTTTGGACGACCAGGGTAACTGGCAAGGAGTGCCTGGAATAAGCAAGTGAAAATAGGACACACATTGTGGACACCTAGAATAAAGAGACAAACGCTGTTGATTAGTCCTCTAAATAGAATAGAGGACCTGAAGGAGGTTGTGGCCATTGGGAAAGGTATCATTAGAACAGGCGGATGCAGACCGGGAGACATGCTTGAGTCTCTAAGACAACGACATGAAGGAATGTCGCTGATATGAGTGCTCCGAAATATCAAGAACTGCTGAGGATGGAGACGGAGCGCTTATGGGAATGTCCCGAATGCTGTGATGTCGGTTCCTAAATCAATCAATCAATCAATCGATCAAGAACTGAGGCATGAGAGAAATAAAATGAGACATGGAATCAAAGATCATCACCATTACATTCTGGAATTTTCACACTTGTTTCGTCTCCTTCTCCAGTAGCCAAATAAGATTTAAAGTGCTGATGAGAAAGGACATCTTTATTGGTAAATTACAGATGGGTAAGAGATCTCAGGGTCGGCCTCTACTACGATACAAAGATGTGTGTAAGCAGGACATGATTGATACAGGCATTGATAATGGACATTGGGAGCAAGTCGCCGTTGAACGTGTTGCATGGAGGGCAAAGATCAGAAATGGAATAAAGACAAAGGAGAAAATTATTGCAGATAAGTCACACACCGAGCGTGTGAGATGTAAGATGGTGCATGATGGTGGAAATGACCACGTGTTCACATGCACCCACTGTGAACGAACATTTACAGCGCAAATTGGCCTTATCAGTCACATTCGCTACCGCCATAGGTAAAAATTATTATGCCTTTTTAAAGCACAAACTATCGTCTGTCAAGACTGGCAAGGTGCCAATGTGTGTGTATGTGTGTGTGTGTGTGTGTGCGCGCGCGCGTGTGTGGTGTGCGCGCGCGTTTGTGTGTGTGTGTGTGCGCGCGCGCGCTGATGACACCAATGGCAGTCGGGTGGAACTTGTGTCTGCATTACCCTCCATGCGCTGAGTGTCCTACAGACCCTCTACTCTCCACTCGCTCCCCGCTGAGTGAGCCTTTCCAAATGTCGGTCCCTTTCTTCCCTGCATTCCTCTCGATCCCAGACATTCTTCTCCATATCAGACTTGTCATAATATAGCTCGCATCTCAAATAAGTGACAGCTGTCAGTCTAACAGCCTGTTCATTTCACAAATAGTCTGGGGAGAAAATCCATGATATCCTCTCGACCTAATTTTTCTGATAGATCCGTGGAGAGACATGTATAATAGTCCAAGCAACAGAAACCCAGTGCCCAGATAGTCGCTGTGTGGTGGTTGTGTGGTGGTGTGTGGTGGTTGTGTGATGACTGTGCGGCGGCTGGGTGGTGGCTGTGTGGTGGCAGTGTAGTGACTGTATGGTGGCTGTGTGGTGGCTATGTGGTGATGGTGTGAAGTACATTTTCACAATTTTGTTGATGGCATTATCCAGTATTGAAACGTAGAATGTTCCAGGTTGAGCAACTCCCAGAAGGCCTGATTCCAGGTCACACGGAATTACAATGCACCAGTAGCGTCTGTATTCATTAAATAAATTAGTTTGAAACGATACGCAGTTAATGGCAGAACAAACAAAATAATTTTTGTTCAAAGGATCACAAATTGGGCACGCAGCTTCAGCCCTATCAGCCACTCATCTTTTTGCACATCAATTATTTATATACAGGGTGTTTGTAAAGTTTCACTACACTTTGTATGTGGTGCAATTTTGAAAGATTAAGTACATGACGTCATCAAATGTTCTAATACGTTCATTAAATTAGTTACAATAGTTACTGCTATGGTCTAACGCTGTTTTGGGGGAGCTAGAATGCAAGACAAGGACAGTGATGTTAAAATTAGCAACTTGGAACGTTAGGACGTTAAACGACGACGGAAAATTAGAGAACATAAAACAAGAAATTGAAAGGGAAAAAATTAATATTTTAGGTATGTGCGAAACGAGATGGACAGGAGCAGGCATCAAGATAGATGAAGATTTCAAGATTATTTATTCTGGAGGTAGAGATCGTCATAGGGGAGTGGCAATTATTTTTGACCGGAAAACATCAAAATCTGTTCAAGGATATTGGGCCGTGTCGGACAGAGTTCTACTAGTTAAATTAAGTGGCAGACCTTTTAGCATAAATATTATTCAAGTATATGCCCCAACAGGAGAATCCAGTGAAGATAGTGTAGAAGAATTTTATAATGACATAGAGTCTGCCTTAAAGAAATGTAAAAATTCAGAAATAAACATCATAATAGGGGACTTCAATGCAAAAGTAGGAAATCAAGGGGATAGATACACAGTAGGAAACTATGGTTTAGGAGAGAGAAATGAAAGAGGATACAGACTCGTAGAGTGGGCAAAAGAACAGGAAATGATTGTAGGAAACACCTGGTTTAAGCAACACCCTAGAAGATTATGGACATGGAGGAGTCCTGATAGCAGGATTAGAAACCAGATTGACTACATTCTCATTAGCAGAAGATTTAGAAACGCGCTAACAGTAGCAAAAACAGTTCCCAGTGCTGATTGTTATAGTGACCACAGATTACTCACAGGAACATTGAGGATAAAGTTGAAGAAAGTCAAGTATATAACAGGAAACACTAAATATGATTTGTGTACATTGAGTAATGACAAGGAAATACAAAACAAATTCAACATAGAAGTACAGAACAGATTTGAAATATTGTCTGATCTAGAGATCCTATTCCAGGATGTGGATGATCAATGGGAAATGTTGAAGAATTCAATCAATGTGGCTGCAGAAACAACTATTCCAAAATTAAAGAAGGTGGGTCGTAAGAAATGGATGACTGAAGAAATTTTACACCTAATGGAAACAAGAAGACTCAACAAAAATAATTCTGTCAAATATGAAGAAATTCACAGACAAGTCAGAAAATTATGTAAGGAGGCAAAAGAAGCATGGCTTGAGGAAAAGTGCTTAGAAATTGAAAACCAACACAACAGTCAAAATACCAAATTAGTGTACAAAAGAATTCAGGAACTTACTAATAAAAGAACAAGTACATCAACAGGGTGTCTAAAAACTGAAGATGGCAAAATCATAATAGAAAAAGACCAGATTCTACATGTATGGACAGATTATGTGAAACACCTTTATGATGATAACAGAGAGGAACAGTATGCTATTAGATTTAATAATGAAGGACCGCCAATTTTGGAGATGGAGGTTCGAAATGTTCTTAAGCATATGAAAGCTGGCAAGGCCCCCGGTGCAGATAACATCACAACAGAAATGATTAAAGCTTTAGAAGAATTTGGACTAGAGCAAGTCACCAGACTGCTGAACACATTATATGATACTGGAGATATACCTCCTGAATTATGTAACTCTGTATTTATTGCAATCCCAAAGAAATCAGGAACCTTGGAATGTGATCAACATAGAACAATTAGTATAATGAGTCACATCACAAAGATTTTGCTAAGAATTATCATGCAAAGAGTGAGGAAGAAGATACAACCTGAAATAGGGGAAGAACAATGTGGGTTTGTAGAAGGAAAGGGTACAGTAAATGCTGTGTATATGCTGCGAACAGTAATTGAACGTGCTATAGAAGTAAACAAGGATATACATCTGTGCTTTATTGACTATACAAAGGCTTTTGATAGCTTTAGACATGTCAGCATGGTGGATATGCTTGCAGATCTACAAATTGATGGGAAAGACATTAGACTTATAAAAAACATATATTGGAAACAACAAGCTGCAATAAGGATTGATAATGAAGTGGGACAGTATCAGCCAATTAAGAGAGGTGTTAGGCAGGGATGTGTGATGTCTCCAGATCTTTTTTCCCTATACAGTGAAAATATTTTCAGAAATGTAGAGGATATAAATGGAATCAGCATTGGAGGACGAAACATCAATAACATTAGATATGCAGATGATACAGTATTAATTGCAGACAATGCGCAGGACCTGCAACAATTAGTAGATGCGGTTGTTGTACACAGTGAGCAACTGGGGTTAGAATTAAATTGTAAAAAGACTCAGGTTATGGTCGTCACTAGGAAGAAAGAAGTGCCACAATGTAATATACAAGTAAATGGAAATATTCTTCAACAAGTGAATCGGTACAATTATCTTGGAACAGTCATAACATCTGATGGGAGATGCCTTGAAGAGATTAGAACAAGAATCGCCATGGCGAAAGTAGCCTTTAGCAAGATGAAAAACATTCTGACCAATAAAAAGATGTCAATTGAAAGAGTGTTGAGGGGATACATAGAGCCTGTTCTTTTGTATGGATTTGAAACTTGGACAATGTGCAGTCAAGCTGAATAACATCTGATGGCTGCAGAAATGTGGTTTCTGAGGAAAATGCAAAGAATACCATGGACAGACAGAAAAACCAATGACCAAGTACTACAGGAGACAAATGAACATCGTAAACTGATTAGAGAAATTAGACGTAGACAGTCAACATTTTTTGGACATGTTATGAGAAGAAATGGATTGGAGAACTTGGTGAACAGACCAAGAGGAAGACAGAGAGGAAAATACCTGGATGGCTTGGCCACATGACATGGACGAGACAGGAACACTGAGCTGATCCACGACACTGGTGATCGAGTGAAATGGCGAGTCATGACCGCCCACGCTTTCCGGCATGGCACATGATTGATTGATTGAGAATGCTTACTATAATGTTGGGAACAGACTGGCAGACATAGACAGACACACAAACAAACATACACAGATGATCGACCGACCATCATGTGCGCACCCACCAACCCATCCATCCACCCAGTCGCGCGCCCACACACCCACACTCCCACCCCACCTCCACCGACGCACAGACGGACAGACGGACGGACGGACGGACAGACAGACAGACAGACAGACAGACAGACAGACAGACAGACAGACAGACAGACAGACAGACAGACAGACAGACAGACAGACAGACAGACAGACAGACAGGCAGACGTAATAGACATTCACGCTACATTAATACACACATAAACAAATATACATTAACATTCACACACACACACACACACACACATTTACAGACGCACTGTCAAAACTGTCAAAAACACACATTTTCACATATACGTACATTTACACAGCTACACATACACTCATTTACACAGTTGCACACACACAGGTACACAGTCGCAGATACACACATTTACACGGTTACACATACAAACATTTACACAATTACACATACACATAATTATCCAAATTACACCTTCGCAAAAGCAACACCTGCGAAATGAGATGCCTGAGGAGAGCTGCCAACCTAACAATCCGAGACCGAGTAAGAAATGTTACTATCAGACAAACTGTGGGGTCAACACCTTGTGCCACATTTATTGAAAGTCAGAAGATCAAGTGGTTTGGCCATGTCCTTAGAATGTAACATCAGCAACTACCATCACTGGCCTTACATCAAAGATCATCTGCGATGAGACCACGAGGACGTCCAAGAAGACAATGGATTGACGACATCAAAGACATTGTACAACCACACGGAATGACACTATCCAGAGCCGCCCACCGGGCGCTGGAACGCAAATTATTCCTCCAAACGATGCTTGACGGCAGATGTTTTTTGATGATGATGATGACACATACACATTTACGCATTACACGCGTTTACACAGACACACACACATTAACATATACACACGAATTAGTTTACACGGTCACACATATACACGTACACACATTTACATAGTCACACATTTACACATACGTACACATACGTACGCATATATATATACATTCAATCATACACACATTTACATAGACTCGTTTACACAGACACACACATACACATTTAAATAGTCACACATACGCACATTTACACAGTCACACATGATCATCATCATCAACATTGGCACCTTGTCGTCTTGACAGACCATAGTTTGTTACATTGTGCTATAAAAGGTGCATAATAACTACAACCAATGGCGGCAATTATTCAGATTTTGTCCTAGCCTCAAGCACCTAATGAAGCAGGCAGGCTAATTGGCCGGATGTTGCCCAGCTTGAGGCGGGCGGTAGCTGATCAGTGACACCTATAGGTGTCTCCCATCGTCGCAGGCAACCCGTGGCGCCCCATGTCTACGCCAACTGACAAGGACTTATAACCCGTAACTGCTACCTCTCGCTTTGATTCCGAGACCGGTTAAAACCGGGGATGGAGTTTACCTTTCCAACCACAAATCTTAGGCTGAAATATAGAGACCATGTGTTGCCCATGCGGCACGATCCCAGTATCGGCCTGCCTAGTTCACTCCAGAGGAAAGATAACATCAATACACCTGGAACAAGACAAGCTGCAGAAGCTGTTGGATCAGTAAAGCAATGCTCTAACTATCCGCCTGTCGGAGCTTCGATCATAGACCAACTGCCAACCAAGGCTTAGGGCCTGGTCTGCCCTGCCATAACATTTAGTCTTTACGTTGCATTTCCTCGCACCAGGTTAAGGTTTGTACCCCCCCCCCCCCCCCAATTGCGCTCTCCGCCCGAATCCGTTGGCACAACGTGCGGTGTCGGGTTTGGTAAGCGCCGCCCAACATTCGGCGCTAACGGAAAGCAGGTAGTAGCGTCTACTGTCATACCGTAGCTCAGTCTTATCTGACTAATACCTGACACCATACATTTACTCAAACACAGCTACCCAAATTTACACATACACATACTATTCACACAGTCACCCATACACATATTTACACACACACACACATACATTTATACATACCTATTTACAGAGAGAGAGAGAGAGAGAGAGAGAGAGAGAGAGAGAGAGATGACAACTGTGGGAGTGTCATTAGACTGTTCTAACAACCCGTGGCAGTGACGTCACCATCACATCTGTCAGCGCCAGTCCCACGATCTGGGCTGGCACGGTGGTGGGTCTGGACCCTGCTGTGGGTCTGTGGGTCTGTGGGTCTGTGGGTCTGTAGGACTGTGGGTCTGTGGGTCTGTGGAGTGTTAGGGATATCACATGTGTAGGGGGGGGGGGGGGGGGGGGGGAAATTGGTGGCCTGTTTTTCTGTCCCGTAGAGAACCACAAGAGCTGGGGACGAAGTCTCGTGTGACCATGTGCGTTCTAACTGTAAAACCAAAGTGCTCACTAAATTAGTATACTTAACAACAACAAAAAAATTAAGAATAACAAGAACACAAACAAAAACAACATAAACAACAACATCATCATCAACAATAATTAACAACAACAACAACAACAGCAACAACAACAACAACGAAGACGATGACGACAATAATAATAACAACAACAGCAGCAGCAACAACAACTCAATAACAACAATGACAACAACAACAACAACAACAACAATGACAACAGCAACAATAAATATGTCCCGATTTGCAACACATTGATATTCTACAAAAGGAGACTGACCACCATATTGCTGCATCTGTAGTTACATTACCGCCATCAACAATAAACAACGCGTGTAGAATCAGGTAAGGCCTAGGTAACAGCCAGTTACAAACAACATAAACCTATGTAACGATATCAGTGATGAGACAGGCACCAACTCAACCGGAACATAAATGTACTTGACACCGGTTCACTCACAACAGCTCAACCGTGGTGAGGGAATAAACATGCCCGCAAAACTAACATGCAATTTTACTTTCATTTCTGCATTACTTTCGCCATCGGCTTCCATCCCACCGCAAAACCTACACAGCGTTCGCCAATAGATTTACTGGAGATGAAATAACTAGGAGCAAAAACTTGTAATAACACCGTGCCATGGGCTGTGTGTGTGTGTATGTGTGTGTGTGTGTGTGTTGTGTGTGTGTGTGTTGTGTGTGTGTGTGTGTGTATTTGATTGACCGTCCTCCGTGTTCTTTAGATCATTGGGTGCAAAGCAACGCGCAGTGTGTTTATGGGTGATCGGCCACAAAAATATTCTTTGAACTATATTTTTTTATAGTTGCTGTTTTCATAGTTGCTGTCACTGAGGTCATTGACATAGATATTGTTGCTGTTGTTGTTTTTTTTCTGTCGTTGTTGTTATCGATTTATTTGGTTGTTTCGGGAAGTAGTCAAAGTGTACATCTCGTGCTCTGAAGGACGCTGGTTCGTTTTCAGATTGCATCGGTCAGACCGCTAGTGCAAACTTTCATGAAACCCCTGTAGGTCATCGCGGAAGCTACGGAGTTCCTACTGTGCGATGCTTTTGGGCTTGCCGTTCTGCACAATGAACAGGCAGATAGATTGGCTGGGGCCGCATGATTAAAGCGTGACTTAATGCATGATAAGGTAGATGTGGGGAAGGTCATCTGGGAGCATGTAAGTAGTACATAAGAACAGATCGACTTTCCTGGTTTAGAAAGAATACAGCAGAAAGGGGTGGCCAGAATCCCTACTCAGAGGTAAAGCAAGAAGGGCATATAATCAGATTTTAATGGGTACCATTAGTATTGGAACTCTTAGCTGGCTGTAGAAGATGAGACCCAGAGCATATGGGAATGCCCAGAGTGCAATGATGTCGGTTCTGGACCGAGCTAGATATAGTAAAACTTAATGCAGTAAAGTCGATTTAACCACCAACCAACAAATCCACACAATATTCCACAAGCCACAAATATATAAACTTGCCCACCCATTCACCAACCCACCTCTTTCGAATGCTTGCATGCACAACGAAATTGATACTTTACAAAACAGATCAAGTTAATCTAAGCGGAGATACTCTAGTTCGAAAACTACAGTAAACAGCATAATCTCCCTTGATAGTAAAAAAAAACAAAATGAGCTCACGGCAGGTGAATTACTTCAGGTGCCACGAGCAAACAACATTTGCAAGTTATCTATGTATCCAAGAAACATCAAGTGTATAATCATGGGAGCACTTTCTGGTCAAGGCACTTACCTGTTTGTGCGCGCGGTTGAGGAACTCCTCAGGTAGGCACAGGAATAGACAACAGGTCACCTGGAAGGAAAAGGCATTCCACATGACATGGGGTTTTACAGGTAGTCGAGAGGCGGTGGTGAAATGGTGCCGAGAAAATATGTGTGTGTGTGTGTATATATATATATATATATATATATATATATATATATATATATGTGTGTGTGTGTGTGTGTGTGTGTGTGTGTGTGTGTGTGTGGAGAGAGAGAGAGAGAGAGAGAGAGAGAGAGAGAGAGAGAGAGAGAGAGAGAGAGAGAGAGAGAGAGATTGAGAGAGAGAGAGAGAATTAGATATAGTTATATTGAAAGAATACGAGAATATTCAGTAACAATTCATGAAAGTAATCAAATATATTTAACTGAGAAAATTTGCAAAGATCAAATAAGTAAAAAAAAAACAGGGAAATTAACAAAGAGATGCAAAGAAAGACAGAGAAGAAAGATATATATATATATATATATATATATATATATATATATATATATATATATATATATATATATATATATATATATATATATATATATATATCATCATTGGCACCTTGCCGTCTTGACAGACGATAGTTTGTGCTCTAAAAAGGCATAATAACTTTTAACTATGGCGGTAGCGAGTGTGACTGATAAGGCCAATTATAAGGCCAGTGGGTGCATGTGAACACGTGGTCATTTCCACCATCATGCACCATCTTACGTCTCAAACGCTTGGTGTGTGACTTTTCTGCAATAATTTTCTCCTTTGACTTTATTCCATTTCTGATATTTGCCCTCCATGCAACACGTTCAGCGGCGACTTGCTCCCAATGTGCATTATCAATGCCTGTATCAATCATGTCCCGCTTACACACATCTTTGTATCGTAGTAGAGGCCGACCCTGAGATCTCTTACCCATCTGTAATTCACCAAAAAAGATATCCTTTGGTATATATATATGAGCTTGAACGGTCGAGTAACAAATAATAATGTAAACAGGTGCGTACCAGGGGTAGACAACAATACAAGTTGGAAAATAGCATTGACAGATGGCGTAGAATCAGTTTGTCGGAGTCTACAACCAGCACGAGAGGCCGAACATATTGTGGATCCATTTCAAACAACTTTCTTCATGAAGACGGCACTTGATTGATGCATCGTTATCAGTGTTTTGCCGAAATTCATTGTTCGCCATTTCTCGTGATTAGTGGCGAACTGGGTCAAAAATATTGGTTGTTATAACTGAAAGATCATTAACATATTTTAACATATTGTTCAATGTTTAAAGTAACCCGCTTCATCAGGGGCACAGAAGATTCACTGGCCATCGGGCAAACTAACACCCCAAGTAGTGGGGGATGCGACTTACACACGTATATTTCTGGCGGCTGGCGGCTGATGGCGGCTGAGAGTTATTTTTGGGGTACTGAGGGGAAAATTGGTGGGAACCGGGTGAACTTTTTTTTTGGCAGCGTGTGGGAACGGGTCTATTTTTTGGCGGGTTGTTTCTGTGAAAGTAATTAAGGTAAAAGTATTTTTAGTTGGTTCTGTAAAAGTACTGGAAAGAGAGGGTGTGAAGGGAAAGTTATTTTGGTTACGTAGGGTATATTAGTATGGTGTAGTGATGTATAAACTGGCAAGGGGGTGATGGGTCGTGGTTTCTACTCATGGGTTGGATATATGGTGGTGGCGTAGACATCTCATAATGTATCTGTTCACTAGGCGTGGTGAGTAATGTATAAACTGTCAAGGGTGTGATGGGTCGTGGTTTCTACTCATGGGTTGGATATATGGTGGTGGCGTAGACATCTCATAATGTATCTGTTCACTAGGCGTGGTGAGTAATGTATAAACTGACAAGGGTGTGATGGGTCGTGGTTTCTACTCATGGGCTGGATATATGGTGGTGGCGTAGACATCTCATAATGTATCTGTTCACTAGGCGTGGTGAGTAATGTATAAACTGTCAAGGGTGTGATGGGTCGTGGTTATACTCGACGAAGTAAGAGATGGTTACTATCATCTGAACAGTGTGATAGTAGTGAAAGTAAAGGGTGGTATATTCATCGATTACAAAGGAAATCTTATAAAGTTGTAATGTGGTAAGGTGTATTAGTGATCAAGTAGGAGTGATATAGGGGTGGTCATAAATGTAATAAGAGGTGTTCGCAGTTACACAGTGGTCAACCAGTGGTCAAGCAGTGGTCAAGCAATGGTCAAGTAGTCAAGTAAGGAAATTGTAGGGGAAAGTACGTATAGTGCAATGGTGGTGGGTAAAGTGAAGAGGAATCACTAGTAGTGATAATAGTACTACCAATATTAGCGATAAGAATATTAGCTGGTACGTTGTTAGAGATACAAGTCTCTTTTTTGTGGGGTGTGTAAAAATCATACAAAGAGGGGTCATAACAACCACAAAAACACCCAAGCTACACAATGTGATACACACAACTACAAAGACAACCAAACAAACACCACACATACATCACATACAGATACAGAAAGTACAGAACAAACCATAACCATTACTACTGTAACAACAACAGCTATACACAAGTACACACCCCATAATCAATTACACCCACAATACACACCTACTACAAACTCAAAGACACACACCCAAACCAATTACTACTCTGTCACAACAACAGTCTATACCACAAGATACAACACCCATAATCAAATACACAACACACATACAAGCACAAAGACACACACCCATACCATTACTACTGTCATCACACAAACACACATACAACCACAAAGTCAACCACACACACCTATAATCAAATACACAAACACACATACAAGCACAAAGTCAACCACACACAGTCATAAAACAACCACTCAAGTACAGACACAGGAAACCATACCGTACGATTCCCTGAGACCATCAACACGCACGTTTCAGGGCTACGTTCAAGAAATCGTAATGAGAAAAACACGCGGTGGTACCACTAACCCCTTGCTATGAATGGGGTGAGCATCGTGGTATTATTGGTTGTTTCAAGTGGCTGGCTTTTTTTCTTCTTCTTTTTCGAGAGACAGCAACAGTGACATATATATAAAGAGAGAGAGAAGAAAAACTATACAATGGAACAAAAACATAATAAAATAGAGAAACAAATAATAACATTTTCAAATGGCTTTTATTGGTATACAACATTTAAAAATGGCTTCGTTTACGATCCAAAGGGAGCAGAGGGACTTGATTATTGTAGAAAGATGTCTGGTCTTTCAGAGGCTTGTCTTGACTGTCGGTAGATTGATATAGATGGAGTGTCGTTGTTCCTGTGTCTTGAGAAACTGTCACCGCTTTCAAACTGTTGTCTAGTTGTCTGGGCATATCAACAGGTCTTGACATGAATAACCACTTGGGTGTAGACATCTTGATCGTTGTAGAAACAAAAAGACGAGTGGTCGTCTCAGTTTATAACGACGAATTTATCTAGTTTTAAACAGTTCTGGACTTGTCTTTTTTAACCACGGAGTAACCAATCGAAACACGAGACGGTCGTTCACGTGTTGTCTGTGTCCAAATGGTTGCAGGATACGTGACAGGCTCGAGCCACGACATTTCATCAATAAGAAATACAACGCATACAGACCACAAGTACTGTTATTAATGTCTTGTAACATACGGGTATTGTACACGGGTGATCTGTCCGAGTTTCGTTGTATAAAATGGATAATGTCGGCGTGTAATGGTGGCAAGCCAAACGAATCGAAATATTCAAACTGACCTAGACCATTAAAATATAGGGCGATCCAATGTGAACCAGAGTAAGCACTGGTGTCAGTATTGACGATCAAAGCAGCTGGCTGTGTTCTATCAATGTGTCTAGGCAAATGATCTCTAGCGCATACGTTGACTAGTGGAAGGCGACGAACAAACAGATCAGACATGAGTAATTGTCTTAGTTGTTGGGTATCCATTATGCTATGTAATCTGTTAGCACTTGTCTCGTCTTGGAAACTTCTAGGACCGAATCGAGTTCGGCGTATACGATGACTTGTAGAGGTACAGTCGTTATAACGTCAAACTTTAGTTCTACTGACAATGGGCCAGATTTCGCCATTTCAAACTGTTCTCCATCTAATATACTGGGAGTCAGATCAAAACTATAGAGACAATTCCCTTGACTATAACTTTCATAATTTATACCATTCCCGACATCCTTACCGGTCAGACCAAGGGCCAAGTTGGTACCATGGAAAGCTCGCGTGTACTGACCTGTAGTATAATTCATGGTTAAGGGTTTGCCTGTAACACTACGCCCATCTACCATCAGACTCAAGTAGTTTAACTGATAATGATTGAATATGAAGGGGTTCGTATTCAGCTCGCCATTGAAGCAGGAAGCATTCACTAATCCGATCACCACCCGGGTCGGTGTCTGGCTGAGGAAAAGGTTATCTTGTGTGTGGGAAAACATACCTTTAGGGATAGAAAAGGTCTTTACCACGACCCTTTTAAAAGGATACTTGGCATTGGATCTCAATAAGGCTTTTTCATGGGCCAGAGAGATAGCTGGATTTAACTTAGCTTTCCTCACCAAGAGGGCGGCGTAAGTAATGACACTTTTGTACCCACCATTTACATCCGTGGCAATCAAATTAAAGACGGATTTTGATGGGGTTAGTTTGATTTTAATATCGACACCATTCAACATGTACCGGTCCTGATTGAAAATGTCGGAATGTAGGCGCCCCATCATATCCAGAGGCACACTATAGCTGGCTAAAGATCTTCTTTTGGCTAGACCTGTATTGGTATCACCCTTTGTGTCTGCCATGTGCAAAGGAGTATCTTGATAGTATAGAGCTGACGTCAGATGACTCTTTTTGGCCTCTTCACCAGTAATTCAGAAGAGCTTCCAAGTAGGCCCGGTACGGATACGAATTTTCACTCGGTGAAATAAGAGTGTCGTTCAGGGACACGTCTACTTGAGAAAACAAACTATGCAAATAATAATTTATCGGACCGACTTCGGCTGTGTTTGGTAGGTCGTCGCCATTGGGCAGTGTAACTTTGGCTCTCACGTGCAGAAAAGTATTAAACAAATCAATGTAATCTTCACCGACACCAGAAATGGTGAATTCGATGGGTGCCCCATAAGCTAACGTGGCCAATGGATGAATCTCCACAAACTGTCCCTCTTCCACGGCTGTCTGGGTGGGAGGTACACTAAACAGATCCAGACCAGAATGCAGACACTCACACGACTTGGGATGAATTAACGCCATTATGAGAAAATATCCGAATGTCCCGCTTGGTGGTGATGTGTCTTATGACTCGATGGCTTTCTGACTGTTGGTTTTATTCTTTTACTGGGCTGACCTGGCGGGGCGGCTCGTTTTCGTTTCCTAACCCCACTACCTGATTGGCTGATGTGTTGAGCTGCGCCTTGGAGTAGTCGTTGACCAGCATCTCTGGCGTGTTCTTTGAAGGACTCACCAACATTTCTACCAGCTAAGGCATCTTGAGCCACTTGCAAACCCGTCCCCAGTCCTTCTCTCAATAGGGCTTTGCCACCAGTCTTCAACCAAGGAAGAATTGTGCGACCAAGACCACTAAAGAAACTACCAATTCCATGACCTCGCTGACTTCGACCCCCCACAAAAACAGGGAGACCACTTCCAGCTTGATTGCAGAAATAGTCCTCATACAGTTTGGGGTTGCGTTGGATTGGTACGTGCCTAACCATGGTTAGCCCAGATCAAACCGTTTGGTTGTTCGAAAATGTAACGTCACTACTGAAGTTCCACCTGTAAATGGGATAGGTTTCCCCTGCTCGTCGGTTATAAGAAGTTCAATCGTGTCAAATGAAAATCGACTGAGGGGTACGTAATGTGGCTTGTCATACATCCTAAATACCGAGGTGGTAGATCTGTCTAGAACAGGTAGTGTCCTCAGTAATGGTACCATCACATCACCAACCACCCGCGAGGTGACAATATCGGAATAGACGAAGACATTTTTTGTGCCCTGGTCTAAATCCACTTCACCCACACCAGACAGACTGGGTTCAGTCTCGGTGACATGTGTCGAGGGAAACTGTAATATTTCTGCCAACTTGTCACTAAGTCTAACTTCAGCCCCCTGTTCATATAACTGGAAACGAGCCTTATTCGAAATATCGTTATAAGAGAACATCATTCGGTTATGTTCTTGTAAGGCATCATCGAGACGCAGCCATTGCAGTTCATTGATAAATCTCTCAGCTTCGAAAAGCAATCTATTCAATTCTCCAATGAATTTTTCTGTTGATTTGTACAGACCAGGCGTCAGCGTAATCGTCATCGGTGGTTCATCTAGGTCTGGAGGTGGAAAGTACTTTATCCACACCTCATCTTTCAAAATATTAAAATAGGTGTTGGGAAACTGAATATCAACCAAACCAACTTCGTACTGGGAGGTGAGCTCAATAGTTTGTGGTAGTTTGACAAAGAAATGTCCGGCGTTATTTTGGGGGTATATTTGTAATGACGCATTACTCGTCAGCGTCACGTAGAAACTCATATTAGTCTATTCGAGGTCTGAGTGCTTCCTGATTCGAAAATGTAAAGTTAGTACTGAAGTCCCATCGTTGAATGAGAGTGTTTTACCCGTATCGTCAGTTAAAAGTATTTCCACCGTGTCGAAGGAGAATCGACTTAATGGTACATAATGTGGCTTATCATAAAGACGAAACACTGAAGGTGACAGTCGGTCCAATATAGGAACAGTCCTTAGTAAAGGAACCATGACGTCTCCAACTGGTCTCGCGGCTACGAGATCGGAATAGACGTAGATATTTTTAACTTCGTTATCCATCTCTAATTCTGTATTACCGTATAATAAGACATTATCGTCTGATAGAGTCGAGCTTGGAAAACCCAATATATTCTTCAATCTGTCACTAATTTTTGCCTGGGCGCCTTTTTCAAATATTTTCATCCCGACTTTTTTCCAAGGTGCACCTAGCATGAATTTGATGTTTACTTTCTCGTCTAGTTGGGTTTCTACACACAACTTATTCAATTCCTCGATGAAAGTTTCAGGGCTGCTGAACGGACCCGGTGGACATACAAGGGTTATAGGTTCCATACCACTACCTTTAGGTGGAAAGTATTGGAACCAAATTTCACCAGGCAAACCATTAAAATACGAATTGGGGAACTGAATCTCGACCAGGGCCACTTCGTATTGGGTCGTTACATCAATGGTCTGCGGCAACTTGACAAAAAAGTGACCGGGTTGGTTGTTGGGAAATACCTTTGGTCCAGAATTACTCGGTAAAGTTACGTAGAAACTCATCGTTTTTCTAATTTAGGATTAGGTAGCATATAGCCCAAACAACTACTCATTAGAGCTACCCACAACTTGCCGTCTGGTGCGTCTGCGCTGCCTTGAGTCAGATTGAACAAAGACACGGCAATTACGGCATATATAACCACCATTTGACACAGAAATACAATCTCTGGCCTCGGTACACGTTGTCCAAAGAATGACCAGATCGATGTTCTTTCCCCCTCTGTCGGTTGTGGGCGCACCCCCATAGTTTCCACCCTGTCTTCACTCACACCACTAGTCTCCATAACTAGCTAGTTGCGTGTCAGCTATCCAACTATTGAATGAATTGGGATAACCAAACCACTTCACTAAATACTCTTTCCCACCACCTCTCCTGGGTCTTTCTTGTAAGATTGTTTCGATACGATACACTTGCTTGTCTCCAACTAGTTGTATTTCTTCTCTGTAGAACGAGCCCTGTAGTTCCTGTCCCGAATCGTCTTTTACCACATAGGTCACTGGACTGGTCTGGTTTATGCGACTGACGGTAAACAATTCTTCTGTCCACGAGGGCATATACCCTTTTTTAAAAGGTTGTTTGGGTTGAGCCAGTCTGACTCGATCCCCAGGTGTAAAATACACTTTTTTCGATACGTATTTCGGCTTATATAAGTTATTCCACACCTCTTCTTGATTACTATAGTTGACTTGCACAGGGGCCATGCGAATACTTCTGTGATACGAACCATTGTAGTTCTGGATCAATTTATCTATCACGTCGACGTAGCGCAGTGTATTGGTCTTGGTGAAATAACGCCACATTTTTTTCTTTCAGGGTTCGATTGAATCTTTCCACTATCGCTGCCTTCACATCTTCATTCTCGGTGGTAAAGAAGTGCACACCTCGATCTTTCAGAAATTTTAAGAAGGTCCGATTAACGAATTCCGAACCTTTATCGCTCTGAAAATTTATCGGTTGGCTATCACCAAAGATTTTACTCATAGCCACCACCAGAGCTTTCCCTGTTTTCTTCTGGATCGGGATAGCCCAAGCATATTTACTAAACACATCGATACAAGTCACTAGGTACGACATCCCATCATTGTATCTTTGTAATAGTCGCATATCTATCAAGTCGGCTTGAAATTGGTGCTTTATACCACCGGTTATGGTCTGACGTCTCTGGAAGCGGCGACGGATCGGTTTATGTAACGTGTAGGTATCCTGATGACGTAACCATTTATCTATTTTCTTCAGGTTAGTATTTCTTTTTAAGGCGGCGGCTCCACCATAGGCCCCCGGCTTCTTAGGGTCATAGTAATATTTTCTTAATTGGGCGGCCATTTTTGCCACTTGGGGGTAGGTATCCTAGTCTTCTTCTTGCTTCGCCTGAGTTTGTAAGGTGGTGTGGTCTCGACAATTTTGGGCTCGACTACTTGAGCCGGTTGAATAGGTGTTGGTTGAAGAGGTGTTGGTTGAAGAGGTGTCTCGGCTACTGCTGTCGGTACACTGGTGACTTCAGGTTTTTGTTCCTTGATATCTACTAGTCCCAGAGGCTTGTGTCTGTACTGTTCGAGTCGATTCAGATACCTCTGTAGTGTTTGCTGATAGGCTCTGGCCTTGTCACGAGGTGGTAGATCTTCTGTTTCCAGGACTTGTTGCATCTGACGATCCAAATCCTGTAGACTATCATTTAGTGTGTCGGGTGGTACATAGGATTTTTCTAGCAACCGGGGATCGATCAAGATCATCTTCTTGGCCATTACAAACCCACCACGCTTTTCAACACATTTAGTATGGGGCCTAGTAAGGCGCCTATGAAACCACCTTGTTGTAGAATCTCTTTCCTTTTCTTGAGCGATAATTTCTTATGAGTGAGTGCTCTCAGACTGTCTTTGTGTCGTTGCAGACGCTTCTTCTGAGCTGGTGTCAGGGGAACATTACCTTTTAAAACGTTGTGACAGCATTCACAAATTGATTGGACGAGATCCGGGGAAGCTGATTTCATTACTGCCTTCACAGTGGCTGGGTTGGTCTGACCCAAGAACCGTAACATACCCTCATTACGTTTAAGTCGGTTAGACATGTTATTTGGGGACGTAGACGACTTGATGCTGGTCGGGAAATATATGACTTCGTAAGCGGAGCTGATCCGGTGTTTCCTGTCGCAGGTCAAATAACAAATACCCGTGTGGAAGCCGATGTCGCGTCTTTAAAACTCTCTTGGACATATGACACACGGCCTGGATACATCTGTTTGGCCAGATTGGTAATCTGAGACCCGTCTCGAGGATTCTTAAACACCACTAGGTAGTGCGAATTCAGACTGATAGTTCTTTGTTCTTTATTCTTACCAAATAGGTTCTGTACTATATACATAACACTGAGGTTGCGATGATGACTGCCTTTAGTAAATAATTTAGTCACTCTGTCATCTGTCTCAGACATTAGATCATCTATGACTACTAACCGACGTCTATCCCCTGTCCATTTTTCCATATCCGGCAGACCTTCATTAAATTGAACACCCTTCATACTTTCATAGATGGGTTGCCATTCCCCATAACACCATATAATTTCCTCTGGAAGGGGGTCTACCATGGCTGGTAGATGGGCCAAGAACTGTTGGACAAAGACGGTTTTACCACTCCCTGTTGGGCCCGCAATCAAGGCCGTAAAAGGATGTTTCCACCTAGGATCCATGAGTATTAATAACCACCTATCTAGTCGCATTGGTGTTTATAAACGTATCGGGTGATATTATTAGACCATTTGACCACCAACTGCACGCCAGTGGGTCTCTGGTAGCTATTGGTATAATAATGATGGAACCAATGGTCGAGTTGACACAAGTTCACACTGAGGTGGTGAGTATGGCGTTGACTATTATTAGTTCCTACAAGCCCACAAAGACCAATAACTCGAGGTTGTGTCGCTTAGTACGTCAGATAGCCAACCAACATGATGTGTTATTTACGAGACTAGAAGTCTGTATCAAGCCCGAACACGTTTTCCCGGTCTTTGTTTCAATCGCTGACGAAGTCTTTGCCGATAACATCATCAATTACGGGAGAATAATGATGGTTTTTACACTTGGTATGCGTCTGGGTAAGCATTTGGTTAATAATTCTTACAATACAGACGTGAGTGTCCAGGACCTAGGAGGAAAGCTTCGCTACATCTGTAGGCACGTATATGACTGATAAACTACATCGTTGGATACTGGGAGGTGGATGGCGTAATTTCTATACTTGGTTGCAAGCATCAGTTGAATAAATACATAATACATTTCAGTATGTGTCTTTGATTCATTGTCTGTCAGTGTTGATGTCTCTCGGGACAAGAAGTAAAAACAAAACCAATAAAGAAAATCAACAAAAATCTTGGTTTCAATATTATTCACCAAATATGTGTGTTATTCATGAAAATAGTTTAGTGATATAAGAAAACATCAATGACATACATGATTAGTGACAAAAATATAAAACAATGTAGTTGGGGGATGACCTAGACATCAAACTATCGGGAACTCGGGCATATGAAAGAGGTAAAAACATATGCCAGCTACTGTCTCTAGTGTATATTTAGTATCTGCACGTTGTTGGATGGCATAGGAATGAATGTCATGTTCGTGTACTGTTGTAAGGAAGGCATCAAAGTCGTATATGTTATTTATTAGCGCTGGAAATTCTAAAACAGAAGAATTATTAAATGAGGCATGATAGAATCTAAGATCTTGTGTTCCTCTATCTCGTAACACTAAATGAAAGCTAAAGTTGATCTTAAAGCGACTAATTTGAGCGTTGAAAATCTTATACAACGTATCTGTCCAGTTGATAGGCTTTTGTATCTCCGGGCTGATAAAGAAGGTATATGTCGATAACCACTTGTTAATCTTGTGATGTGTCCTGATAGCTTCCCAATTTTCTCTATATATTTGTTGAATATCGGGTGGAAGGATGTGTAGTGTCTCTGGTTCCCCGGCTGCTAAGATGGCAGCTTCGTCTTCTACCACTTGTTCAAGAATATTTTCGTCTGGTTGTATCTGACTGTTAGTTATATTGGTTTCAGTTGTTGGTGTCGTCGAGGTTGTTGGTGGTGTTGTCTCTGAAGGTGAAGAGGTAGTTGTCTCTGGTTCTGATGTATCCATAGGCCGGTGATGACGTATTCGTATGTGTTTTTATAGATTGTCTTTTCTCTTGAAACGTTGTCCACAGATATGACATAAGTGTGGTTGGTCTTTCCCCTCGTGAATAGTCCGAATGTGACGATTAAGGGTATACTTATCACAATAGGCTTTGTCGCACACTGAACACGTGAAAGTAGATCTGGTGGTCATATTGATAAACTAGTCACAAGTCATACTTTCGCTTTTTTACAACCGCAAAGAGTTCTGGTGTATACAATGTTTCAATGTTTTATCAGAGGCCAACGACACGAATAAGGCTCACACTAACCTGTTTCACCGCTGTAGCTAGCCAAGTCACTACGTGAACAATAGCTGGTTACTACACGAACACTGCTCACACCAGCCTGAAGCACCTCTGTAGATACCTAAGTCAGCCCGTGAACTGGTACTGAGCTCACAAGAGACGCCGTCTATTTTATACACTGGTTCTGCACACGACGTAGCTGACGTGGCAGTTAGACAAGCTATTCTCACGCCTGCTTCCCTACACACCGATGACTCATACTTAATGACTTTTGCATATGGCGTTGATGACGTAGGGGCTTCTCGGACATCCGCGTTCTTTACCAAGAATTTATGGTTTGTGATATTCTTGTAGGGCCACGATTTGTTTTATGGCTGTGTGTACTTGTGTATAGCTGTTGTTGTGACAGTAGTAATGGTCTGGGTTGTCTGTATATGGTTGTCTTTGTGTCTGTACTTGAGTGGTTGTTTATTTGATTATAGGTGTGTACTCGTGGCTTCCGGTTTCAAGATGGCGACGGACGGTCGTGTTGTTTTGTGTTCGTTAACTTTTTCGCGTAAGGGATGGATTTATTCATTTCTTGCGTGTAATTGGTGTGCCAGGATGTAAAACCAGGAGTTTCTACTCAAGATCTGCGCGGGTGCTACGGAGTTCGTGCATCGAGCGAAGCCATCCTTGAGTGAATTTTCAGCAGCGTGTGTGGTTCTCAATCAAAAGTCTGTGTTTACGTTTTTTCAACATGGCGGAACAACGTGTGTTTTCCGAACGATCAGCAGTCAACATACCGAAGCGGCGTGGTAGCCGCGCAGGGAAAAAGAAGCCAGGTAAGCGCGGTGGCTTGAGACGTTTTAGACTCAAGTGTCACCGTCTAGGACTCAGGAACATCCGTATTCTATATTGGAACTGTGCCAGTGTAAAACAACGGGGCTCTATTTTAGAAACCCTAGTTTACAGGAACGACATTGTAGCACTCCAGGAGACGAGACTGGGCGATCAGCTACTCCGAATTGCCGGCTTCAAAGGTTTCTATAACAGACGACATCTGGGAACGGCGATTCTCGTTCGCGACAGCATGGTGGCGTCAGAGCTAGACATGTCCAGTTGGAACAGTGACGATATACAAATACAGGCGTTGAGAGTTCATTCCAGTATACCATTCGTGTTGGTTAATGTTTATGCCCGCAATGCGAGTATGGACGCCCAGAAGTGGCAGTGCTTAAGTGGCATATTAGGCCACGAGAGAAATGTTATTTTCTGTGGTGACTTCAACGCTAAAGGCAGATCATGGGGAAACACTTCCTCCAATACACAAGGGGAGGAGCTCGAGACTGCACTGGAAACCATCGACCTGGTTTGTATCAACAGTGGCTGTGTCACCAGGACAGCAAGCCGTCCAGGCGATGAGGACAGTGCTATTGATCTGGCGCTAGTTTCACCTTCACTCACTACAGTGTGTAGATGGGGTGTCCTAGGACACCATGGCAGCGACCACCACCCATGCAGCATATTGGTGGAGAAAGGCAGAACCAGGCAGCACAAGCTAAAGGTAAAGACGTTCCAGTATGACAGTACAGGGCAAGATGTGGTGAGTAAAATAAGACGTGACAAGCGCAGAACGTTTCAGGGCAGGAAGAAAAGGAAAAAAAGCTGGGAGCAGCCACCGTGGTGGAGTTTCGAGGTGGAGAAGGCTTGGGTGGATAAGCGTAGTGCTGTAAGGAGATGGCAAAATGCCAAGAAGAACAGAGCTGGTCATCCTAGTCCCTGCTTGCACTTAGAAAGAGAGATGCACACAAAAGTAAGCTATTTCAAAAAACTGGTCACGGTGGTTAAAAGCGAAAAATGGGCAGAGGTGTGTCAAAGAGTAAGCACAGACAAGTCACTGAAATTGTTCTGGCGACTACATAAAAGCATGAGTGGTGTAGTCAAGAATAAGAGCATTTCTGACTTCCAAGGTGCTGACCTCATCTGGCAGAGGACTGACGAGGACAAGGGCAAAGCCCTCTTTGAACGCTACCTTGAGCAGAGCAACCAGACAGACATGGGAGGCCGGAATCTGGCCAAGGAGGTCACCTCAGACAGATGCAAGGCCCAGAACACTTCGGATGAAGAAACAGTGACAGTGAAAGAAATCAAGGCTGTGCTTCGACGATCAAAAAACAGTGCTCCAGGTCCTGATGGCATAAGATACGACGACATAAATAGGTGTACCGACAATGAGCTAGAGAAACTAGCAGACATGTACAACAACAGTATAGGGAGTGCTAGCATCAAGGAGGAATGGTTACACAGCTATCTGATTCCCTTGCCGAAGCCTGACAAAGACCACAAGAAAATTCAGGGATATCGAATTATAACCATGCAGAATACAATAGGCAAGCTGCTGGAGAAGGTAATTGCCAGGAAAATATCAAGCCAACTAGAGAGGCAAGGTGTTTTCCCACCTACCCTGGGTGGGTACCGTCCAAAAAGAGAAACCTGGACCAATGCAGCAGTCTTTGCCCACGATGTCTATGAAGGTTTCCACTCAGGCACTGAAACCGTTGCTGCAGCGATTGATCTTGAGGACGCATACAACAGAGTACCACTGGATTTTTTAATGTTTCAGCTTCTTGAACTAAACGTAAGTCCATTCCTCCTTAGTTGGATCGCTGCAGCTCTCTTCCAACGGAAAGTAGTTTTTAGATGTGGCAGTTGGACTTCGGAACCAACAACAATATATCCTGGCCTACCACAGGGATCACCATTATCTCCGGTACTGTTCAACGCCTACACAGTGAGAATCACCAGTGAGCAGATCACTGGACCTGGCAGGACATTGTCATATGCCGATGATGTTTTAGTGTATCGTCAGGGTAAGGATAGAGAGGAGGTTGCTGTGGAACTACAAACCGAACTCAATCGCATAAGTACTTGGTGTGATGAAGCTGGGGCAATGGTCAACCCAACAAAGGCAACAGTGACTTGGTTCTCGTTGAATAATCATATTGTCAACAATCCAACACCAACTGTAATGCTGTGTTCAGAGACGGTGGAAAGAACGCAGGCAATGAATTACCTGGGGATACGGTTTGATCGAAGCCTTGCTTATAATGTGCACATAGACCAGGTGATAACAAAGGCCAAGCGGGGTTTGGCAGCGATGCGGGTGATGGCGGCAGCAAACTGTGAGCAGCGCCATCTATGTCTTCTGTACGAGGGGCTGGTCATGTCTGTTTTGGAGTATGCAATGGCAATCCTGACTCTCAGCCATAAGCAGATAGAAAGGATGGAAAGGATACAGAATGAAGCTATGCGCATTATTCTTGGATGTACAAGAGATACAGCATGCAGGGCGATGCGCTACCTTCTTGATTTTCCAACCATTGAAGAGAGAATGCAAGTTTGCAGGGCACGTGCCTACCTCAGAATTAACGCAAACACACAGCATCCACTGCATAGTGAAATTAGGAAGGTGAAGGGCAGCAGGTTAAAAAGAGGACGGTCGTGGATGGGTCAAGCCGAGGACATTCTTCAACAGGTGTGTTCACTTGAGGACTTAGAACCTGGCGAGGAGTGGGTGCAAGTGCCAACAGACTTCTGCACATCCTTTTCAGTTTGCATCCAACTAGATAGAAAATGCAGACAAGAAAATCCGGCTGCTGTGGAGGCTGAAGTACAAGCGTTGATTTTCGAGAATTCGCTAGACAGTGACGCGGTCATCTACACAGATGGGTCGGTCGTCCGACATGTGAGAAGCTCATGGGCCTTTACAGCTCGGGCCGGAGGGAGAATTGTGAAGGAGGACTCTGGTGCTTTCACTGAAACCACAAGTAGCCTGACCATGGAAGTCATGGCAGTAAGTAAAGCAATAACATGGCTCGAGACACAGACATTCACTAGGGCTTGTTTCCTTAGCGACTCAATGAACATGATCAAGAGGATAGAGGAGGGGTCGATCCGAAGAGAATGGTTGCTACCTCTGAAGCGGTCTCGGCTAGCAAAGATTAGTTTCATCTTCGTGCCAGGGCATGCGGGAGTACAAGGAAATGAGCGGGCTGACAAGCTCGCAGGTGAGGCTACTGTTGAGGGCGGACGCGCCATGGACCAGGCTGACATTCTGAATGCTCTACGAGAAGTGAGACTTTTGCAAGAACCAAGTGATGACTGTGAATCTACAACAATGGCCAGACTGCGAGAGCAGCAAATTAAAAGAGGTGTGGCCAAACAAGAACACTACGCAGGAAGCCAAAGAAGATTGATAAACCAACACAGAACTGGCGTCGTTAGGCGCTACACGCTGCGGGATTTGCTGAGGAGGGGATCCGAGCACTTATGGACTGAATGGTCCGATGTGCAACGAGGATGATCTGTCGACTAACTAACTAACTAACTTGTGTATAGTTGTTGTTGTGACAGTAGTAATGGTATGGTTTGTCTGTACTTCTGTATCTGCATGTGTGTATGTGTGTGTGTTTGGTTGACTTTGTATTTGTGTGTATCAAGTGTGTACTTGGGTGTTTTTGTGGTTGTATGACCCTCTTTGTATAATTTTTACACACCCCACAAAAAAGAGACTTGTATCTCTAATAACGCACCAGCTAATATTCTTATCGCTAATATTGGTAGTACTATTATCACTACTAGTGATTCCTCTTCACTTTACCCACCGCCATTGCACTATACCTACTTTCCCCTAGAATTTCCTTACTTGACTACTTGACCACTGCTTGACCACTGCTTGACCACGTCATCGATCACTTTAACCAGTACCATAATCTTAGGCACATCGTCCTCTACAATTTAAGTGGTCAATCGACCACTTGACCATTAATTGACCACCACTTGACCACTACTTAACCACTAATTTACCACCCTTTAAGTATCACCATATCGTTACAATCACTTTTCCCCTAAAATTTCCCTAAAATTTTCCTTACTCGACCACTTGACCACTACTTGACCACTGCTTGACCACTTGACCACTGCTTGACCACTAATTTACCACCCTTTAATCACCACCATATCATTACAATTACTTTTCCCTAAAATTTCCCTAAATTTTTCCTTGCTTGACCACTAATTTACCACTCTTTAATCATCACCATATCATTACAATCACTTTTCCCCTAAAATTTCCTTACTTGACTACTTGACCATTGCTTGACCACTGGTTGACCACCCTTTAAGCATCACAATATCATTACAATCACTTTTCCCTAAAATTTCCTTACTTGACTACTTGACCCTTACTTGACCACTGGTTGACCACTGTGTAACTGCGAACACCTCTTATTACATTTATGACCACCCCTATATCACTCCTACTTGATCACTAATACACCTTACCACATTACAACTTTATAAGATTTCCTTTGTAATCGGTGAATATACCACCCTTTACTTTCACTACTATCACACTGTTCAGATGATAGTAACCATCTCTTACTTCGTCGAGTATAACCACGACCCATCACACCCTTGACAGTTTATACATTACTCACCACGCCTAGTGAACAGATACATTATGAGATGTCTACGCCACCACCATATATCCAACCCATGAGTAGAAACCACGACCCATCACACCCTTGTCAGTTTATACATTACTCACCACGCCTAGTGAACAGATACATTATGTCTACGCCACCACCATATATCCAACCCATGAGTAGAAACCACGACCCATCACACCCTTGGCAGTTTATACATTACTCACCATGCCTAGTGAACAGATACATTATGAGATGTCTACGCCACCACCATATATCCAATCCATGAGTAGAAACCACGACCCATCACACCCTTGACAGTTTATATATTACTCACCACGCCTAGTGAACAGATACATTATGTCTACGCCACCACCATATATCCAACCCATGAGTAGAAACCACGACCCATCACACCCTTGGCAGTTTATACATTACTCACCACGCCTAGTGAACAGATACATTATGTCTACGCCACCACCATATATCCAACCCATGAGTAGAAACCACGACCCATCACACCCTTGCCAGTTTATACATCACTACACCATACTAATATACCCTACGTAACCAAAATAACTTTCCCTTCACACCCTCTCTTTCCAGTACTTTTACAGAACCAACTAAAAATACTTTTACCTTAATTACTTTCACAGAAACAACCCGTCAAAAAATAGACCCGTTCCCACACGCCGCCAAGTTCACCCGGTTCCCACCAATTTTTCCCTCAGTACCCCAAAAATAACTCTCAGCCGCCATCAGCCGCCAGCCGCCAGCCGCCAGAAATATACGTGTCTAAGTCGCATCCCCCACTACTACCCCAGCTAACCCCACTATTGGACACGATCACTGGACTTTTGACCAGGGCAGTGTTCTTGTCTCGATTATGCCTAGTGACCATCAATTCACGTATTTATCTCTATGTCTTTCCCTTGCTCTTTTTCCCTTCGATTGTGTCAGCTGTCACTCAGTTGTCTAGTGTAGTCCTTCATATAATTGCCCAAAAGATCTTGACTGTCAACGAGTAATTTCTCTAATTATTTTGCGATTTTCATTTATTTCTTGAACGATTGTCTCATCCATTTTCCTGTCCTCTCGTGGTATTCTTGGAGGGCCTGCTCAATTGTTTTTTTTTTTTTTTCTGTCCTGCTGTGGTATTCTTCGTATTTTCCTCAGAAACCATCTTTTCACTGCCATTAGATGTTTCGATATTTCATTTTCAATTAACCACAAACAAACCGCGTAGTTATTTTTAGCGTTGACCTAGATCTGGTGGGATCGTCGATTTTCAGAATAGATATATCTGGATAGTTTGCAGCAAGATGTACTCAAAACCGCATGTCATTGTCTTCTCATACTGACCTCAGAAACATTAAAGATGAGTGCAGACAGGTGCGACATACGCAAAATACGACGAGTGGCACAAGATATGGATATACATTCCGACGACAGTGAGTGCCCTCTGGGCCCAGAAACATTTATTGCATCCACCGAACGGTCTAGCAGTCCACCACACACTCAGCCAGAAGTCTTCATCAACCCATTGAATTGATACGATTCTTTATTGCACAGTTTCTCATTTCTCACAAATGACCCTACCCCGTACACAAGTTACACAGTATATCAACACACCCGAACACCCACTATGGAATCACTCTGATGTCAAATTGGTTTCCCGAAACTCCCGGGATTCCTTTCTTTGCGATGAATTAAAAATTAAGTTCCCGATGTTTCTCAGCTGGTCTGCTTATTCTCCGTGATTCGCATGCACACAACAGTATAGATGCTATAGCACTTTATTGTAATTAATGGATTACGTTGGTTTAATTGCAAAGAAATCCGAAGCCACTTAGGTCATAAACCCATTAAGATTTCACCGCAGCAATGATGTTGACTGCTTTCAGACCGAATCAATACACCTATAAGCAATTATTGATCCTCCACTACATAGGCAGGAGAGAGAGAGAGAGAGAGAGAGAGAGAGAGAGAGAGAGAGAGAGAGAGAGAGAGAGAGAGAGAGAGAGAGAGAGAGAGAGAGAGAGTCGTTACCCCAGATTGTTAAGTGTATTGACTCGAATCCCATTAACTAACCTGAAAGTGTCGATTTTTGACGAAGTTATGATGCCGATTTTTGACCGAGATACGACGGCAAAATGTGATTATTCTGACAACCATCCATATTTTATTGTCATTTTCACTTCATTAAAACTGAGAGCACTTGTTTGTAATCATCTGCCGTGGGGGAAAGCAGAAACTGGTTTGTATGGTAAGCCGCAAGAGTAATTGCCATAATACGGATATTCATATAATTGTTTCGTTTCGCTTCATGATATTTTAATGAGCTTTGTTGTGAACACAATCATGGTTAGTGAATAAAGAGATAAGACTCACAATAAGGATAATGAAGAAATAAGAGTTAATATTAGGATACAGATGTACAGTAAAGATACAAATGAGATATGAATTAATATTAGGAAACTTAAAAGCTTAGCACTCATTTATCCTTCACCTTGGATGTTTCTGTGGGGCAGGAGTAAAAGAAGGTGAAATGAAGTCGACTTTTTGCGTTTAAATATATCCCTTTAAGTCCCTGTTAAATATCTTGTGTATGTGTATATTTGAGTGAGTGAGATACACAGAAGGGGGTGGGGTGGGAGTAGAAAGAGAGAGTGTGAGAGAGAGAGAAGAAAGAGAGAGAGAGAGAGAGAGAGAAGAAAGAGAGAGAGAGAGAGAGAGAGAGAAGAAAGAGAGAGAGGGAGAGAGAGAGAGAGAAGAAAGAGAGAGAGAGAGAAGAAAGAGAGAGATAGAGAGAGAGAGAGAGAGAGAGAGAGAGAGAGAGAGAGAAGAGAGAGAGAGAGAGAGAGAAAGAAGGGTGTACAGCGTTTTTGTTGTTCAAGAGAAACTTTAGATAGAGTATTAGGGGGGTATTAGGTCACAAGAGAGATGGGTCGGCAAATAACAAGTTTAATTTATACTTAGCTTTGCTTCTGCTACCTTCAACTTAACTGGCCCTCCAGTCCTTCCTTCCATCCATCCATCCATCTATCAGTCCATTCATTCAACCATCCATCCCTCCATCCGTCCATTCAAGCATCCATCCATCCCTTCACCCATCCATCCATCCATCTATCTTTCCATTGTATATATCGAAATGTTTATCATCAATACTTTTGTTCCCTGAATAATATCCGTCCATCAAACAATTTATTGAAATGAAAATGTACAATGCATCCATACGCTAGTTTATCGGCAATCCTTTAATTCATTAACACATATAATATCATATGTCCGACTACTAACATGTATTATCGATGAATTCACGATCTAAGTTGTGAAAATTCAACCTCTGTCAGTTCAACTGTTCAACTATCCACAAAATTAGTCTAGTCATCCAAATACAATTATCCATCTATTCAAAGCCAATCATCCACCAATACGTTCATCCGCTATTTGTGTCTAGAGCATTACGTGATGAGAAGAGAGGCATTGGAGAACATCGTGACAACTGGAAAAATCAAAGGGAAAAGAGTCAGAGGTCGACCACGAGAAATGATGCTGGATGGACTGAGACGGTGGAATGGGGGAATATCATCAACAGAGTTGATCCAGAAAAAAAATGTGCACTACGGCAAAAGTCCAACTCCTGGCCGTCTCGTGGCGGAACTGTTTAACTAACAGGAGAAGGGGCGGTGGCGAGTCTCTGGCACCGAAAAATAACCAGAATGCTCTAGATGTGTATGCACGTACATGAATGCGCAGACACGTGTGTGCGTCCTGCGCATCTAAACGGGAGTAAGACCAAAGTCTGCTCTAGTAAAGGAAAGGTGCTGAAGACGGGGGAAACAAGCCAGGAGGAGCACCACAGAAATCAGGATGCCACGCAATTACGCAAGCGAACGAAAGAAGAAAAAGACGAAGAGGAAAGGAACTGGTTACAACACCTCGTTATGTCATAGCCTAGATTGTGTTAAAGTCTCACACTTCACTCCCCAAAAGGGAATGTCAGCAATGAGGGCTACCTGTAAACTAACATATTACAACTGGTGGGATCGCGCTGATAGAGTGGTTAAGGGTACTGCCTGTGGGTCGAGTTGTTATGGGCTTCTCACAGCCGTAGGTGCTAGAATATATGAGGACACGAGCACTGGATAAACGATCTTCTTTCTTCTCACTGCCGAAGGTGCTAGAATATGTGAGGGCACCAACACCGGGTGCGGGGGTGTTCTTCATACGGCCGAAGGTGCTAGAATATGTGAGGGCACGGGTGCGCGATGTTCTTCTCACGGCCGAAGGTGCTAGAATATGTGAGGGCACGGGTGCGCGATGTTCTTCTCACGGCCGAATGTGCTAGAATATGTGAGGGCACGGGTGCGCGATGTTCTTCTCACGGCCGAATGTGCTAGAATATGTGAGGGCACGGGTGCGCGATGTTCTTCATACGGCCGAAGGTGCTAGAATATGTGAGGGCACGGGTGCGCGATGTTCTTCATACGGCCGAAGGTGCTAGAATATGTGAGGGCACGGGTGCGCGATGTTCTTCATACGGCCGAAGGTGCTAGAATATGTGAGGGCACGGGGTGCGCGGTGTTCTTCATACGGTCGAAGGTGCTAGAATATGTGAGGGCACAATACCGGGTGCGCGATGTTCTTCTCACGGCCGAAGGTGCTAGAATATGTGAGGACACCGGGCGCGCGATGTTCTTCTCACGGCCGAAGGTGCTAGACTATGTGAGGACACCAGCACCGGGTGCGCGATGTTCTTCTCACGGCCGAAGGTGCTAGAATATGTGAGGACACCGGGTGCGCGATGTTCTTCTCACGGCCGAAGGTACTAGAATATGTGAGGACACCGGGTGCGCGATATTCTTCTCACGGTCGAAGGTGCTAGAATATGTGAGGGCACCAACACCGGGTGCGTGATATTCTTCTCACGGCCGAAAGTGCTAGAATATGTGAGGGCGCCGGGTGCGCGATGTTCTTCTCACGGCCGAAGGTGCTAGAATATGTGAGGGCACAATACCGGGTGCGCGATGTTCTTCTCACGGCCGAAGGTGCTAGAATATGTGAGGACACCGGGCGCGCGATGTTCTTCTCACGGCCGAAGGTGCTAGACTATGTGAGGACACCAGCACCGGGTGCGCGATGTTCTTCTCACGGCCGAAGGTGCTAGAATATGTGAGGACACCGGGTGCGCGATGTTCTTCTCACGGCCGAAGGTGCTAGAATATGTGAGGACACCGGGTGCGCGATATTCTTCTCACGGTCGAAGGTGCTAGAATATATGAGGGCACCAACACCGGGTGCGTGATATTCTTCTCACGGCCGAAAGTGCTAGAATATGTGAGGGCGCCGGGTGCGCGATGTTCTTCTCACGGCCGAAGGTGCTAGAATATGTGAGGGCACAATACCGGGTGCGCGATGTTCTTCTCACGGCCGAAGGTGCTAGAATATGTGAGGACACCGGGTGCGCGATGTTCTTCTCACGGCCGAAGGTGCTAGAATATGTGAGGACACCAGCACCGGGTGCGCGATGTTCTTCTCACGGCCGAAGGTGCTAGAATATGTGAGGACACCGGGTGCGCGATGTTCTTCTCACGGCCGAAGGTGCTAGAATATGTGAGGACACCGGGTGCGCGATATTCTTCTCACGGTCGAAGGTGCTAGAATATGTGAGGGCACCAACACCGGGTGCGTGATATTCTTCTCACGGCCGAAGGTGCTAGAATATGTGAGGGCGCCGGGTGCGCGATGTTCTTCTCACGGCCGAAGGTGCTAGAATATGTGAGGGTACCAACACCGGGTGCGCGATGTTCTTCTCACGGCCGAAGGTGCTAGAATATGTGAGGACACCAGCACCGGGTGCGCGATGTTCTTCTCACGGCCGAAGGTGCTAGAATATGTGAGGACACCGGGTGCGCGATGTTCTTCTCACGGCCGAAGGTGCTAGAGTATGTGAGAGCACCAACAGCGGGTCCGCGATGTTCTTCTCACGTCCGAAGGTGCTAGAATATGTGAGGGAACCAACAACGGGTGAACGATGTCCTTTCTTCTCACAGCCGAAGGTGCTAGAATATGTGAGCTCAATGGTCTATTTACAGGACATCGATGTCAACACCAGCATTTTACTGCTGTTGTTGATGTGTTGGCAAGATTTACGTTCAGTAGTTTGCCATTGCTTTCTGAACGACCGGCTCCCATACCAACATGTTAACACCCCAGCGCGACACGGTCTGCTGCCAAATCGGTCACCGCTGTGTTTCGAACGAGTGGTAAGCGGCCCACGAATCGCGTTCGAAAGCACTAAAGACCATAAAATAAAGAAAATTGAAATATTTTAGTCACTTGTCACAGTAATGACAGTTTTTAGAGAACAATCACGAAGGGGTATATGCCCGGGAAGAGAGGAAGAGGAAGGCTAAAGAGAAGATGGGTGCTGGATGTGGCAGATGATCACCTGATGGGTATATCGGACGCGTGGCATCTTGCTTATGACCGAGAAGTTTTCCGGACGGTTTTAATGGCAGCAAAGTTCTGCAAGGACACGCAAGTGACTGAAAGAATTAATGGATCGACTTCAGTGCCCCGAGTTTAATCTCATAGTGGTCGGTCTCTCTCAGCTGAGCAGCCTGTGGAAGGCGTCGCACAAAGTACGAACTCCGTAGCTTCCTGGACGACCCCAGCGTTCTCCGAAAACAGCTGCACCCACCAACCGAATAACGGGGTACTTGAAAGTGGGTTAGTCGTGTATGAAGCAGGTCACGTGCACTTGTGCGCTTTCTATAGAACCAGACTTCTTTCATTGCCGAATATAAGCGAAAAATAATGAACAGATTACAAAAATATCTCTTTCCTGCCGAAGTTCAATTTACTGTTTATTTTCAGCAGTTAGTAATTTACAGACTCCCGCCACCGCAACGCACTTTGCACATTTTCAGTAATAATATTATTTAGTTTCCACATTTCCTTTAAAAACTGTCAATTGGCCGTAACTGCGGAATGCCAGGAAGTGCGTTCAGCAGAGAATAAAATGGCGAATCATAAGTGCGAAATGATTGGAGATTTCAGACGTTAATACTCGTTGAGAAACTATCACCTGGTGTCTATTTATCACTAGATTTTATCCTATGGCTGTTTCAAGATGCTGAAAGTTGCATGCTCTTTACATGACGTCGGAGTCAACCCCAGCATTTTTTTTGTTGAATTTCTAGGCTAGTTTGCTTTCAGTAGTTTGCCGTTGGTTTCTAACGACTGACTCTTGTACCATAGTTTGAAAACTAGCGCAAGGCAGTCTTCTTCCAAATCTTCACATTTACTTTTTCTTACTTTTTTTTTCTGCCTTATTAATATTATGTATGAACTGTCTTAGTGCCCTCAAAGAGTGTCTAATGTGATATTTTTTCTGTTACGCAAGCATAAAGACAGATGGACAGAAGAAAAGCAGAAAAAGAAGGGTTGAAAACTATGAGAAATAACTTGAAGAGAGTAGACGACGAGAATTAAGGGGGAGAAAGAAGAATACAGATAGATAAAGGAGAAGGTAGGAATCATAAATAAAACAAATGAAGAGGAAGAATCACTGAACAGAAAGACACGGATTAAGTAGAAGAATTGTATACGATTTATAATAAATTAGATTATACAGGCTTCTTTATATCATTTTTGCATCCTCTGGACTCATCGACTGGTCCATTGATAGCTGACGTCAAACAAGATGCCTGATCGAGGCCACAGGAGGAGCAACTTGAAGAGTAATCACCTGAGACAGATTCAAAGTGTACTCACCTGTAAGTGTCACCTGTAAAAACTACAGCAAGTGTTTATTTATGCGCGTGTTTTGTGAATCTTGTGATTGCCATTAGCCCTAGCAACATGGCAAACTAGACTAGACAGTAAACAATCAATTTGCGGGAGGTTACCATGGAGATCGGCATGACGTTATTCAGATGCATGCTGGGGCGAATTACCCAGACACCTTCACTGCCTTTTTCACTCAATCTACTCAGCTTTATCATGTTCACCACATGATAATGATGGTGATCATGAAGCGACGTCACTGCCCTTTAGACAAGTCTTTTAGCGCTCGGTCTATCCCATCACAAGAGTGTGGGTGGTGATTGTACTTGCAAGCTATGCCATTGGCTGCACCTTCTAACCACCCTCAACTGTTGTCATTGCGACTGTTTCCACACTAGATTCCACAAGAGTCGCATGCTCAACTGTTGTCATTTCGACTGTTTCCACACTCGATTCCACAAGAGTCCCATGCTCAGCTGTTGTCAATTCGACTGTTTCCACACTCGACTCCACAAGAGACTTCATAAAAAACAAAGTTGCTTAAAAGTCGACGGGATCGACTTCATCGCACCAGGTTTTATCACATATGGCTCAGTCTCTTTCCGGAGCGCGGAAAGCGTCGCACAAAGCACGAACTCCATAGCTCCAGCGACGACCCTCAGGAGTCTCCGAAAAGATGCACTCGTGAACCGAAGGACGCGGCCGGAATCGAACCCACAATCTTCGGAACACGAGTCAGATGGCTCTACCACTTCGCAACGGAGACTCCCTCACACAGAGAGACAAGAGTCTCATAGTCAACTGTTGTCATTGCAACTATTTCCACACTCGATTCCACAAGAGTCTCATCCTCAACTGTTGTCATTGCGACTGTTTCCACATTCGATTCCACAAGAGTCCCATACTCAACTCCCACTCCACCAATTCCATACTCAATTCCCTTCTTCGGAGTTCTATACTCAGTTCTCCACTCCACCAGTTCCATACTCTATTCCCGACAATACGGATTTCATATTTCATTTCCCACACCAACAGTTCCATAATGGATTCCCCAATCCAACAATTTTATAATTGATTCCCCACTCCAACAGTTCAAAAATCGTTTTCCCACTCCAACATTTCAAAACTATATTACCCACTATAACAGTTCCATAAAAGATTCTCCATTCCACTAGTTCCATACTCTATTCCCCACTCCACCAGTTTCATATTTGATTTTCCACTCCAACAGTTCCACACTCGAGTCCCCACTATAACAATTCCACAGTCGATTCCCCACTCCAGCAGTTTCATAATCGATTCCCAGCTCCGACAGTCCGAGTTCCATACTATATTCCCCACTCCAACAGTTCCATAATCGATTTCCGATTTCAAAAGTTCTACATTGTATTCTCCACTCCAAAAGTTTCATAATCGATACCCCACTCCAATATTTCTACACTACATTCCCCACTCCAACAGTTCCATACTATATCCCCCACTCCAATAGTTCCATACTATATTCAACACTCCAACTGTTCCATACTATATTCTTCCCCACTTCAACAGATTCCATGATCGATTCCCCGCTCCAACAGTTCCATAATCGATACCCCACTCCAATAGTTCCATATTATATTCCCCACTCCAAAAGATCCATACCGTATTCCCCACTCCAAAAGTTCCCTAATCGATTTCCGATTTCAACAGTTCTACACCATATTCTCCACTCCAAAAGTTCCATAATGTATACTCCACTCCAACAGTTCCATACTATATTCCACACTCCAACAGTTCCACAATATATTCCCCACTCTAACAGTTCCACAATATATTACCCACTCTAACAGTTCCACAATATATTTCCACTCCAACAGTTCCACAATATATTCCCCACTCTAACAGTTCCACACTATATTCCCACTCCAATAGTTCCACAATATAATCTCCACTCTAACAGTTCCACAATATATTCCCCACTCTAACAGTTCCACAATATATTCCCCACTCCAACAGTTCCACACTATATTCCCCACTACAACAGTTATACAATATATTCCCCACTCTAACAGTTCCACAATATATTCCCCACTCCAACAGTTCCACAATATATTCCCCACTCTAACAGTTCCACAATATATTCCCCCCTTTAACAGTTCCACAATATATTCCCCACTCTAACAGTTCCACAATATATTCCCACTCCAACAGTTCCACAATATATTTCCCACTCTAACAGTTCCACACTATATTCCCCACTCCAACAGTTCCACAATATATTCCCCACTCTAACAGTTCCACAATATATTCCCACTCCAACAGTTCCACAATATATTCCCCACTCTAACAGTTCCACAATATATTCCCAACTCTAACAGTTCCACAATATATTCCCACTCCAACAGTTCCACAAAATATTCCCCACTCTAACAGTTCCACACTATATTCCAACTCCAACAGTTCCACAATATATTCCCCACTCCAACAGTTCCACACTATATTCCCCACTACAACAGTTATACAATATATTCCCCACTCTAACAGTTCCACAATATATTCCCCACTCCAGTTCCACAATATATTCCCCACTCTAACAGTTCCACAATATATTCCCCCCTCTAACAGTTCCACAATATATTCCCCACTCTAACAGTTCCACAATATATTCCCACTCCAACAGTTCCACAATATATTCCCCACTCTAACAGTTCCACACTATATTCCCACTCCAACAGTTCCACAATATATTCCCCACTCTAACAGTTCCACAATATATTCCCCATTCTAACAGTTGCACAATATATTCCCCACTCCAACAGTTCCACACTATATTCCCCACTACAACAGTTCCACAATATATTCCCCACTCTAACAGTTCCACAATATATTCCCCACTCCAACAGTTCCACAATATATTCCCCACTCTAACAGTTCCACAATATATTCCCAACTCTAACAGTTCCACAATATATTCCCACTCCAACAGTCCCATACTATATTCCCCACTCCAACAATCGTATACTATATTCCCCACTCCAACAGTACCGCACTATATGCCTCACTTCAACAATCCCATACTCTAATCCTCACTCCAACAGTTCCAGACTCGAATCAGTACCGTGTACAATTGGCAATTACTTGCTTACAGTCGAGAAACATCTAATGTCAGTGGAAATGTGTTTTCTGTGGACGATGAAGAGAATATCATGGATAGATGGGAAAACAAAAAAGTAGGTCCTACAAGAAACCGAAAATTAAAAAATACCGACATTTTGATTAAATAAATTAGACTCAGGTATACTGTATTTTTTTTTTAGCAGGTTAGGAGAAGAAATAAAATAAACAATTTAGTGACAACTGGCAAAATTATTGGGAAGAGAGCAAAGGGACGACAAATGACATAATCGGGACATGAATGCAGTGCTGATGAAAAACTCTGGCTATCGAGTGAGATGGTGAATTATGGCTGCCCACACATTTTGATGATGGTAATGACGAAATGGTATGCAGTCAAGATATTTCTGGTTTCTCACTAAATTATGAGTCAACGAACATATCACCAATATGTCACAAAGATACAGAAAAGATTCAATGGATATATTATCAATATGTCACAAAGATATAGAATGGAGACAACGGATATATTAAAAATATGTCACAAAGATATGGAATCGAGTCAACGGACATATCATCAATATAGCACTGTGATATAAATTCTCACAACCGTCAACAGCGCGATTAATATTTCCTCCACTACAAACCTATTTTACGACAATACAACCAATAGCGACATTGGTCTGAAGAAAAGGATGAAAGAAAAATTTGGATTGGCTGCGACGCCACAGCGTAAGCAGGATGGAACGACAATACATGTGGCATGCAAGGCGGAAAAACGGTCTGTTTTTTTACCAACCGAAACACGGGACAGGAGAAGATCTGATGCATCAGATGGAGTGATAGCATCTTCAAAATCAACTCACCAAAGATAACTTAAGTCTGAGTTATGAGATGAGGAAAGCATTCGCCTACAAGCAGACGTCGCATTTGAAAAACCGAATCCAAGGTTATATCTTGAAACCAGTCATCGACGTGTTTGAAGCCATTCAATTAGCATGAAGGTAAGTACAATGCTATACTTTATATTACGTTAGTAAGTGATCCTTTCCCAAGAAAAAGTTAGTAAGTGGATGTGGTAACCATGTGGTTAGTTCTTAAGAAATTAATTAGGAGAGACTAGTACTTTATTCAGATATCGTAGTTCATAAATAAATGGTTCACGAGGTTTAAACAAAAGTCGCTTAAAAGTCGACAGGGTCGACTTCATTGCACCGGGTTTTATCCCATATGGCTCGGTCTCTTTCCGCAGCACGGAAAGCGTCTCACAAAGCACGAACTCCGTAGCTTTAAGTGATGACCCACAGGAGTCTCCGAAACATTTAACTCGTAAACCGAAGGACGCGGCCCGGAATCGAACCCACAACCTTCGGAGCACGAGTTAAACGGCTTGACCACTTCGCCACAGATCTAACTTATTTAATGTGTAAGCATTAGACCTAGGTTGTAAAATTTAGTTCTTAAGGAATTAAACTATATCAGCAGTGAGTAGAAGTGTGATTAACTTAAGATTTAGGAAACTAAGAATACTTAGTTCAATAAGAAGAAACTATTTTACATGTGCCAACACTGGTAAGAGAAATTAGTGTATTGTGTAACAGAAAAGTACATGGGCACGTGAGATATAAATATATTTCTATATGTATCATAATTTTGTGTGTTGGGAGAAAACACTCATGTGGTGAGTCAAGTGTATTTTCATTGTTGTTAAACATGTGGATTTATCATTTGTGATGCACATAATAATACCTAATCATCACCCCTGCAAGTGTGGTTATGATTCATTATGAATGAATGTGGATTGGGTGTATCACATAATTCTATGTAGCTGATGAGAGCATACATGTGGTGATCCATGTGTAATTTCATTATTGTTAAACATGAGGAATCATCATTTGTGAAGCTCATAATTATGCTTATTGATCATCCATGCACATATGAATATTATGTCTGATGAATGATGAGAATGAGTGAGATGAAGAGAAATGCTGAGGAGTATGAACCATCAATCAATCTCATGATGGAAGGCACTTTGATGTATAATGTTCTGTCTATCAGAAGAGAACATGTTAATGATAACCCATACACTCATTAATAATTTAGTGCACTCCTAAGCATGATACCACTCTGTATTTCATATCACTCATGTTACAATAATATGATGAGATGAAGAGAAATGCTGAGGAGTATGAACCATCAATCAATCTCATGATGGAAGGCACTTTGATGTATAATGTTCTGTCTATCAGAAGAGAACATGTTAATGATAACCCATACACTCATTAATAATTTAGTGCACTCCTAAGCATGATACCACTCTGTATTTCATATCACTCATGTTACAATAATATGGTTTTGTGTCCTGTATGACACCACTCTGTATTACATATAACTCAGGTTACAATCATATAGTTGTGTGTCCTGAATGATGATGATTATAATAATTATGATGATAATGATAATGACGATGATGATGATGACTAATGAGGCAAAGGCCTATTACATAGATGGTGAAGAGGAGGGAACATACTCGCCTTAAAATATTTGATTAGAAAAGGATTCACCTGAAAGTAATACAAGTGATGTTACCATAATATACTTATATTGTTTGGTTTGTAACAAAATACTCATTGCAGTGGGGAATGTTTTTGAAACCCTTAATGTGTGAGTCTTGCGAAGCGGTTTGTGAGCCCGTTTACCCGGGTTCGAAATACAGCGGTGCTGGTTTTTTTCGAAAAAGGTATAGGGACCGGCCGTTCAGAAAGAAATGGCAAACTACTGAACGTAACACTTGCCTAGTACATCAACCGCAGCTGAAAATGCTGGTGTTGACTGCAACGTCCAGTAAGGGATACGCAACAAAATTAAAATGTGTGAGACCTTTTTCTTGTAAGGGAAGGAGATCTAGAGAAACTAATTATGTACAGAAGAGAAGGGAGAACATAGTGTCAAATTCCAAATCAATCAAGGTATTACTCAACCTATAGACCACGGAGGACAGGCATGGGAGAAGATGACACTGCGTATCTGCTAGTCTTAACCAGGAACGTCATATAATGACGGATTGGATGGAGAACAACAAGTTATATTGTGGATAACTAGTTGAGAGCACCAAGCCTCTTTTCCTACCACTGTTTATTTTCCTAGGATCACGATTCTTTTATGTATTTTTCTTTGTGGTTTTCTTGAAAGCGTACAACGTTTCATTTCTGATGTTCATGGTGATGATATCATTAGATTTATGATTGATGCTGAAATTTCAGGGAATGGCTAGGTCCATCAAGATCCAGACCTGGCTTTGTGAATGTAGTAGTTTGACTAAGTGAGGCAGCTGATATCATCATCATCATCATCATCATCATCATCATCATCATCATCATCATCAAGTGCCGTGCCGACTGGCGTAGGACGTACATGACTCTCCACAGATCTCGGTCTTTGGTTTTCTAGATCAACTCTGCCGTTGATATTCCTCCATGCCACCGTCGCAATCTATCAAGCATCCTTTCTCGTGGTCTGTCTCTGTCTCTCTTCCCCTCGATCTTTCCAGTTGTCACGATGCGCCTCTCTTCTCATCACATCACCAACAAAAGCTGTTTGTCTTTTTTTATTGTTGTATATAATGTTCTAGTTTCAGCCAGCCTCTTTAAGGCATTCGTCGTTAGTTACTTTGGCAGTGCAGGCCAAATACTAGTCCAAAGCAACTTCCTGCAGATTTTCTCTACAATATAGGAAAGGTATCCCAGATAACTTAGTTCTATTTATATAAGGGGGGAGGGGGAAATCAACCATTGAGCCATAAACTTATCCTGGAACAAAGAACACTCAAGAAAGTATAACATACATTCTACACTGACTGATGACGATGGATTTTATAGTGGGCGCTGCCAGGGGATATATACGTGTCAAAGACCTAGGGAATACCACCTACATGAGAAGGGGAGGAAAAGGATATAAGAGGATATATGATACAATCCCTACTGGGAGTGGGGGTAACAAGGCCCTACCCAGGGAATAGAAAAGACAACGGGAACGAGTGGGTGAACAGGTCTCCACTCAGACACACCAGTGTCAACCTGAGAAGTGAGAACTCTGGTCGGGTTGTAAGTACACCCGCCCAAAGAGATGTAAGGAACTCGTAAGAGAGTTTACCCGTGGATAGGCCACGTGAAGCATGCTGTGAACCGCAGCACGCAATCCTAGGGATCTTCGTGATCCATCCGCGCGTGGTGTGAATGCCACGGCTGAGTCTTGTCAGACGGGGACTGACTGTTTAGATGAACACATCGGCCAGGGCGATGTAGTTTTGTTATGTAGATACCTGTTCATATGTAGATGCCTGTGACGTAGAACGCCCTGACAGCTGCGTGTGTAACGGACACTACAGCTCAGCGCTGTCAACTGTGCTTGTGTACATTACTACAAGTGAGATGTCAGCCTCACAAGAATTATAGATCATTTATATTTATTTATTTCGAAGTTATTATGGTTTAAACAGTTCATTTGAAGCATTTATTTTTCTTTTTGTATTTATTTGATAGATTTGTTCACGATGGCACTGAAGCTAATAGGCAAATAAGAAAGCATATTCTACACGTCATTATCATAAATTAGAAAATAGTTAGTTGACGAAAGTAGAAGATATTACGACAAAGACGGACATTAACTAATTATTTACGAAACATTCATTCATTTAGGATCATATCACATCAAATCGTTCACATCAACCATACCACATCGGTTTGTTGGGGGTATTGCAAATTGGTTGTATATTTTTTTGCAACTATCTGGTTTTCTCTGATATTTGCAAGTTGCTAATTAGTGCTGCTCTGTAAACCAGATACAACAAGTACAGCGCAGAACAGTCTGTGCGTGCCAGGCAATAGAGGTCACTGACATCAACTTGTTAGCCAGGCAATAGAGTGTCACTGACATCTGCTGATTCGTTTCGGGAAATCAGATGAGTAATTTTTCTATGTTTTGGCAACATTGTTAATAATAACGCATCTTCGTTTTTCAGCCTATACAATTTTTCTACTTATTTATTTACCAACTTGAATTAAACTCATAATAGTAGAAAGTACTCGCAAATACACTCCATCATGTCGACTTTAGGGGAATGTATTCAGGCAGGAAAGGAGTTAGGATATACGGGAGAGAAGTTGGAACAATATGCAGACCAAAGATTTAAACTAGCGAAAGATACAGAAAGGGAGGAGCGCATGCATGAAAGACAACACCAGAAGGATATGTTAGAATTATCAGAAGGCACCAAACAGAAACAGTTAGAACACGATAAGGAGTTAAAACAAAAGGAAATAGATTTAAAGCAAAAGGAAATAGATTTAAAGCAAAAGGAAATAGATTTAAGACAAAAAGAAATAGAGGAAATGGCTAGGGTTAAGGAGAAACAAATTCAGGTTGAATCAGAGACACAGTTAAAGATGAAAGAAATGGAAGTAGACTCACACATCCAGATCACTTCCACAAAATTAAAAAGTCAGGAAGAAGAAAATAAATTCAATAAATATAAAAACATCATCACACCCTTCTGTCAAGGCGATTCAATATCTGCCTGGACAGAGAATATCGAGTTTCAACTTAAATTCCAGGAGGTTCCCTTGGAACATTGTGACATTGGTTAGTAAAGAGCTATTGGGGAACCAGAACCAAGTTACCAGTAGTCTTTGACAAAAAATTAGACACACTAATTTTTCTTTTTAACTGCTTGCGTTACACAAGGGGTTGAAGGGTTGTAACGCAACACAGAAGGGGGGAGTGTGTGTCAAAGACCTAGGGAATACCACCTGCATGAGAAGGGGAGGAAAAGGATATAAGAGGATATATGCTACAATCCCTACTGGGAGTGGGGGTAACAAGGCCCTACCCAGGGAAAGAAAAGACAACAGGAACGAGTGGGTGAACAGGTCTCCACTCAGACACACCAGTGTCAACCTGAGAAGTGAAAACTCTGGTCGGGTTGTAAGTACACCCGCCCAAAGAGATGTAAGGAACTCGTAAGAGAGTTTACCCGTGGATAGGCCACGTGAAGCATGCTGTGAACCGCAGCACGCAATCCTAGGGATCTTCGTGATCCATCCGCGCGTGGTGTGAATGCCACGGCTGAGTCTTGTCAGACGGGGACTGACTGTTTAGATGAACACATCGGCCAGGGCGATATAGTTTTGTTATGTAGATATCAGTAGTGCTAGTGCCTAGGACTGACTTTGATAGAGTGAATATTGTATATTATTATGCTAGTAAATACTGTGTGAATCAATGATGGCTCTACATTTTGTGAGCGCCAAGCTGAATTAAAATGTGTAACTAATCCTCTTGTACGCCTTACGAGTTTGTCGTGTGTTGCAAGAGAAGTATCCAGTAATGCTTGTCAACTTCGGTTGTTGACAATACGTAGATAGAGATGAACATGTACATGATCTTGTTTTTGTTTTATGCATTGATTGTTGTATTTTTTATGACATTACTGATCAATATCACCATTTAAGTGTAATAAATCTGAAAAATAAGGGTCATTGTCTCTTTTGAGAGTTGTCTTGTCGTAGCAAAATTGTTTTAATTAACAACCCTAGATTAATAATTATTTAGTTGTTAGAGGAGAGGCAAAGAACCACCAAAAGGATATTTTTGGTATTCAGAGAAAAAACTTTTCATTGTTTTCCTGGAGATATTCCTTGGTTCTCTGAAACTCTATGTATGCTCTCAAGCCACTGGGCCAGTAACAGCTAAAGTAATTATAACGGGCAGGATCACATTGAGAAAGAGGAACTTGAGTATCCTCTATCTCTTTGGGGTTTACCCAACCTCATACATCCGACAATAACAAAGATATAGAATGGAGACAACGGATATATTGCCATTATGTCATAAAGATATGGAATGAAGTCAATGGACATATCACCAATATGTCACAAAGATGTAGAATGGAGTTAAAGAACAATATCATTAATATGCCACACAGATATAGATTGAAATAAACGGACAATATCCCCAATATGTCACACAGATATACAATGGAATCAACGGACAATATTACCAATATGTTACAAAGATATAGAATGGAGTCAGCGGACAATATTACCAATATGTCACACAGATGGAGTTAACTGACAATATCACCAATGTGTCACAAAGATGGAGTTAACTGACAATATCACCAATATGTCACAAAGATATAGAATGGAGTCAGCGGACAATATCACCAATATGTCACAAAGACTTAGAATGGAGTCAAATTTATTTTGTGTTACTGTTGTCGCTACTCTAACCAGAGCAGGTATAACGATTGTTAGACGTCACTCATTTAATACGAATTCTGGGGACAAAACAAGTTAGTTACATATTCTAACAGGACGTTGTGGTCAACCCCAGCTTATTTAGCTGTTTGATTACTAGGCATCTTTTGCTTTCAGTAGTTTGCAATTATTCGAAGTAGTCGAAGGGATAAGAGAACCTGCCATTAGACTTCCGATGCGCTGACGGCGAGGTAGCGTGTTCAATCCCTAGGAAGTGATTAAGATGGACCTAATTTTGTTTACTTCTCGTTGTGAAAGCAATGGCAAACTATTGAACGTAAAATTGCCTACAAGATCAACTCGGGGTTGATAGCACATGCTGCAAATAACTTGAAACATTTACAGGTCTGCTTCCGAATCGTCTGCGAATGGTGTAGAAACCTCGACTCGACACGTCCGGGAATTGTGAAACGCGTACACTACTCCTAAGCCACAGAGCCGGTGTTCAGGATATAACAAATATTTATGTAATAAGGTCGTGACCTGATTCACATCTGTCATTCTGATGGCGTTGTTAACTTAGACAAACCTGTCCTCTGACGTACTCACGCTGGATGTGCGGTTTGAAACGCCGAGCAGGTACCGGAAATGACGCAGCCAGTATTCCTTGTTGAGAGTTACCACTCGTGGAAAGAGAGTTACCTCACGTGGAAAGAGAGTTACCCAGGGTGGAAAGAGAGTTACCCCGCGTGGAAAGAGAGTTATCCCGCGTGGAAAGAGAGATACTCTGCGTGGAAAGAGATGCGCGTTTTGTTTTCGCATGTTCTTTACTGAACATTGCAGTCAACCTCAGCATTTCAAGGCCTTTTTAGTAGAGCATTTTTTCTTTTGGTATTCGTTCGTTTTGAACTTTACGTAGTCCACATGGCGTGATACAACCTATATAGAATCTGTTTTGCTGTAAGGCAGTGAATGTTGCAATGTAATTGAACATATTAGTATTATTAGAAAGACCTTGGAAGCAAAAGAGATGTGGTTCCTGAGATGAATGTTGCGAATTCTTAGGACTGCCATAGTAACTAACAACGACTGTCTGAAAGAGGCTAATGAAACTTGAACATTATATACAACAATAAGAAAGAGATGGATGGCTTTCTTTGGTCATGTGATGAAAAGAGAGGCGTTGGAGAACATCGTAACAACGGGAAAGATCAAGGGGAAGAGAGGCAGCGGCAAACAAAGAGAACTGAAGCTGGATGGACTGAGACGGTGGCACGGAGAAATGTCATCAGCAGAGTTGATCCAGAACATCAAAGACAGTTATATGTGGATAAACATGAACGTCTATGCTGGCAGGGCAGTTGATGATGATGATGATGATGATGATGATGATGATGATGATGATGATGATGATGATGATGATGATGATGATGATGATGATGACGATGACGATGACGACGACGACGATGACGATGATGATGATGCTTAATGATAACATAAATATCTACATGTCAATATTCAGTAATTCCGTGTTTTAATTACGGAAATTGTTGTCAGTGTAACAACCTTTTCTCATTAATCACATCTATGTAACCTCCTCGTCCCAATGGGTGATAATTACAACCGTTGGCGGATGCCCCACAGCTTGCCGTGGCACCGTCCGTTGTCCTGCAGCAATGTCGACGCGGCCCACTGAGACCACCCGCACCCAGTGGCCAGATTGTGACAATAATATGACAGCGGTAAATGGTGTTGTGTCCAATATGACATATGCCATCACCGTTGGCAACCAGCAACACCTTTTGTTCGACCGCAATTGAAAACGGTGCGCATAATTTGCATTGAGACTCGACTTTACTGCAGCGCTTCTCAAATTGTCACAGGCTACTGCCCCCTCTCGTATTCAGGTTTTCCTACACCGCAGCGCTTCTCAATTTGTCTCAGGTTACTGCCCCCTTTCGTATTAAAACTTTCCTTTACTGCAGTGCTTCTAAAATTGTTTCAGGTTACTACCCATTCTCATCATCATCATCATCATCATCTTCCACTTCTGCCGTCAAGCGTCGTGGGGAGGAATAATTTGCGTTCCAGCGCCCGGTGGAAGACCAAGAGAGACCCTGCGTAGAACCATCATCAGAGAAGGCTCATTCAATGGCCAAGTGAACATCCAAGATCTACAACAGGTGGCAGAGAATAGGACGGGAGAAATGGCAAGAGACTAAGAGTCTTTCAGCACACCGTGATGTGAGCGACGTCCTCTAAAACACCTACAGCATTGTAATGATATTTTGGTCAGATTCTTCAGGCGTGATCAAAACACCTTCTACATTATAATGATAATTTGGTCAGATTCTTCAGGCGTGATCAAAACACTTTCTACATTAAAATGATAATTTGGTCAGATTCTTCAGGCGTGATCAAAACACCTTCTACATTATAATGATAATTTGGTCAGATTCTTCAGGTGTGATCAAAACACCTTCTACATTATAATGATAATGTGGTGAGATTCTTCAGACATGATCAAAACACCTAATACATTATAATGATAATTTGGTCAGATTCTTCAGGCGTGATCAAAGCACTTTCTACATTAAAATGATAATTTGGTCAGATTATTCAGGCGTGATCAAAACACATTCTAAGTTATAATGATAATTTGGTCAGATTCTTCAGGAGTGATCAAAACACCTTCTATATTATAATGATGATTTGGTCAGATTCTTCCGGTGTGATCAAAACACCTTCTATATTGTAATGATGATTTGGGCAGATTCCTCAAACGTGATCAAACACCTACTACATTATAACGCGTGGTTACACACCCGCTTCACACGCGTGATCCGGGACTGTTTCCGGATCCGGTCAGGGATATGCACTACTGACGAGCTCAAATGAGGGCGAAACTCGAGTATAGTGCTTCCATATTGACGTGGATAGGCCTTAGGTTCATACCAGAATGCGATCGGCGTTGCCAGTAGTGGGTTGTGCTCAATATTTAAATGATAATATGGTCAGATTCTTCAGGCGTGATCATATCACCTACTACACTATAATGATGATTTTATCAGATTCTCCAGAGGTGATCAAAACACCTGCTACCATATACTGATGATTTTATCAGATTCTTCATCTGTGATCAAAACACCTGCTACCTTATAATGATGATTTGAACGTATACTTCAGACGTGATCACAAGATCTACTATATTATAATAGTGATTTTATCAAATTCTCCAGACATGATTAAATCACGTACTACATTATAACGGTGATTTGATCAGATACTTCAGACGCTATCAAAACACACTCAAATTTTTCAATACATTTTATAACCAAAAGAACTCAGTGTGCGTTTATCAGTTTATCCAGCAGTGTCAGCAACGCTGTTAATTGACTTTAAATAAAATATGTGTTGTTTGATGACACGGGGCTTGCAATGGCCGTTCCAATAGAGTACAATACCAGAAAATCAAACATCTTTGTTACTGGCCGTTGTTCATCCGTGTTGGGGTTAGTGAAAATGCACAGGGCAAACAGACATGTGGATATAGGCTGGCGCGCTCGATCTGGCAGCGGCGATATTTGTCAATATTAATTTTGAGATAAACAAACCGAGTGTGACGGGAATTGAAGATAAACAGTTCATGATGGCATGATCTGGGGTAGTCTGACCTGCCGATGGCGTGCCATTTATTTCAGATCAATAACCTAACAAGGGGAAGCCGTGGTAATGTAGGGGCTAGTCGCTCGGCTGCCGTAGGGGTGGGCTGGGGTTTGATTCGCGCTGGAGTGGGTTCACGTTTTAATAAATTGACCTGGGCTGCGTTGTTAATCTAGCGTAAACTGGGTACTTGGAAATTCTATGGATATAAATGCGTTCGGGATGATATTGAAAACCTCACCTACGAATGCGGATTGATCGCTGAAAATGTGTGCCTACAACCATAATTCGCCTTTACTTTGTTGCATTTCCTTTACAGGACGTAGGAATCAACTACCTGGGCAAGTATATGTTCAGTAGTTGCCACTGCTTCTGAACGACTTTCACCCATACCAATTCATAAAAAATCAACGCACGGCGGTCTGCTGCCAAATCGTCTGTATCTGTGTTTCGAACGCTGTATGCGGGATTACTGAAAAGGAACCTGTTGGTTTACTTTATTTCACAAGGGCGGTGGCGTAGTACCTTGACGCTCGCCTGCTAGCACAGAGGTTATGGGTTCAAATCCACGGGATTTTAAATGTTACATGGGGTGCTAGGGCGACCAAACCTAATACGGCTTAAGGTCATTAAGCATGTAGTGCTAGATCCATATTTGTGTAGACCAACCGGCCCTGGGTGGCTGATGTGGTCTGTATCACGCCGGACGCTTTTACTTCCCAATGCATGTCGTGGTAGCTGTTGTAGGTTAGTTTGATTTGGGAATGTTAATTTAAAACATCCGTCTTAGATGCGAACTCGAACCCCGGAGGCAACCGTCTAGCTACGTATGTACAGCGGGTCTCCATTGACTGTTGCACACACATAATAAAAGCACTAAAATAGTAAAGACCAAGAGACAAAGATTACTGCAATCACTGATAGAGTCAGTCCGACGGTGGAATAGCAGAGGTATCTATCATCAGGGTTGCAGGGTAAACCGACTGTGTCATGGCGTTGAATCAATGATGAGCATTCGTTTCCCGGGTGATATATATTTGGCTCCACGGTTGAAAGTGAGCCGTTTCCTAACATTAATCTGACCGTGCATGAAAAAGGCTGTATAACCATTGGTGATTACCGTTGTGTCGTTACTGTTTTTGGTTTGTGCTGTTGTGAAATGTTGTTTTGTTATTCTTTGCTATTGAAAGGTTGTGGCCGAAACTTCCTCCGTTTTAGTAATTATATTCTTCTAAAGTAGATTTCAAACATCTACGCTAACAAAGAAAGTATAACAAGCAATGCGAATAGTGAAAATAACATTGCAGAAAATTGGAATTTCCTGAAAGAGACCTTGCTAAATGTGGCAACAAACACAGTCAGCTACGTACAAAGGCAGAAGAAGAAGTAGCTAAGCGATAACACCTGGGCGAAGATTCAAGAAAGAAAGCAAGCAAAACTAACACTTCTTTCTACAAAAGACACAGCTTCATATGAAACCATAAGCACAATTACTCCATGCTGGATAAAGAGGTGAAATCAAGCGCACGAAAAGATAAACAGACCTTTATATACAGCTTGGCCGCCGATGCCGAATCGGCTGCCAAAAGGGGAAACAACACAGCCGTATTCCACATCATGAAACAGGAATCGGCTGCCAAAACTGGAAACAACAAAGCCGTATTCCACATCATGAAACAGGAATCGGCTGCCAAAACTGGAAACAACAAAGCCGTATTCTACATCATGAAACAGGAATCGGCTGCCAAAACTGGAAACAACAAAGCCGTATTCCACATCATGAAACAGGAATCGGCTGCCAAAACTGGAAACAACAAAGCCATATTCCACATCATGAAACAACTATGCAATCATTCACCTACACCAAACAAACCTATCAAAGACAAACAAGGTAAACTACTGTTATCCGATGACCACCATAAACAACGATGGGCAGAACATTTCAAAGAAATATTAAATAGACCGCAGCCTGACAGTGTTCCCAACCTGGATGGAGAAACCACCATGCCACGACTAGATGCCTCCTGTGAGTCATTCACCATGGAAGAGATTAAAGCAACCATCAAAAAACTGAAGAACAACAAAGCTGTTTGTGAAGACGACATCTCAGGTGAAATGCTCAAAGCAGCAGATGAGAATACCTTACAACGTTTGTCACAGCTGATCAATGAAATCTGGCAAAACGAATCCCCACCACAATAGTGGAAGGATGGTGTAATTTTTTAAACTGCCAAAACAAAGGTGATATGTCTGATTGCAATAACTGGCGTGGTATCACCCTACTGTCAGTACCAGGAAAACTTTTTTGTAGCATGTTACTTGAGAGATTGAAAAAGTCTATAGATGAAAGGCTCAGAGAAGAACAAGCTGGCTTCAGACCAAAACGGTATTGTATAGACCACATTTTCATCCTTAGAATAATCATTGAAGACTCTGTAGAATTCCAGTCGAAATTAATCACCAACTTTGTCGACTTTCAAAAAGCCTTCTACAGTATCCACCGTCCTTCACTTTGGAATCTACTTAACATCTATGGTTTTCCTACCAAATATACCAACATCATAACATCTTTCTATAAGGAGACACGTTGCTGCGCGAGAACAGAAACAGGCAACTCTGACTGGTTCTCGGTGGAAACGGGGTGAAACAGGGTTGTGCCTTGTCACCGATGATCTTTGGAATAGCTATCGATTGGGTGTTGCGCAAATGCACAAACAACACAAATAGGGGTATCCATTGGGTTGACAAAATTCTAGAAGACCTGGACTTTGCCGACGACATCGTACTTTTGAGTTCAACACACTCAGATGCCCAAGAGAAAATAAACCATCTCCAAAATGTTTCAGGACAAATTGGTCTCCAAATTAACACCACAAAAACAAAAACTATTGATCCGACCAACAGTTCAGCGACACCAAATTAAGCAACCATGTTCTTGAAAACGTCAACAGCTTCATATACCTAGGAAGCAAAATGACATCTACAGAGGACTCTACACCAGAATTAGTATCTAGAATCGCACTGGCATTTGATGCCTTCAATAAACTGTCAAACATCTGGAAGTCAAAGTCACTCAGCCAACATACGAAACTTAAAATCTTCAATTCTTGTATGATTCCAGTGCTAACGTATGGATGTGAGAGTTGGAGATCAACGGTAGCTTTAGATAAAAAAAAATTAGACAATTTTGAGAACAAATGTCTTAGAAGAATTATAAACATCCAGTGGACAGATTTCAAAACTAATGCGCAAATAAGACAAGAGACTAAGCAAGATATTGTATCCAATTTTATAAGAAAACGCCGTTGGAACTACATCGGCCATGTACTCAGAATGGACAAGACAAGACTCCCCTACCAAGCCCTCATATGGTCACCAGTAGGGAAAAGAAAACGGGGAAGACCAAGAGAGACCCTGCGTAGAACCATCATCAGAGAAGGCTCATTCAATGGCCAAGTGAACATCCAAGATCTACAACAGGTGGCAGAGAATAGGACGGGAGAAATGGCAAGAGACTAAGAGTCTTTTCAGCACACCGTGATGTGAGCGACGTCCTCTAAAACACCTACAGCATTGTAATGATATTTTGGTCAGATTCTTCAGGCGTGATCAAAACACCTTCTACATTATAATGATAATTTGGTCAGATTCTTCAGGCGTGATCAAAAACACTTTCTACATTAAAATGATAATTTGGTCAGATTCTTCAGGCGTGATCAAAACACCTTCTACATTATAATGATAATTTGGTCAGATTCTTCAGGCGTGATCAAACCACCTACTACATTATAATGATAATTTGGTGAGATTCTTCAGACATGATCAAAACACCTACTACATTATAATGATAATTTGGTCAGATTCTTCAGGCGTGATCAAAGCACTTTCTACATTAAAATGATAATTTGGTCAGATTATTCAGGCGTGATCAAAACACATTCTAAGTTATAATGATAATTTGGTCAGATTCTTCAGGAGTGATCAAAACACCTTCTATATTATAATGATGATTTGGTCAGATTCTTCCGGTGTGATCAAAAACACCTTCTATATTGTAATGATGATTTGGGCAGATTCCTCAAACGTGATCAAAACACCTACTACATTATAACGCGTGGTTACACACCCGCTTCACACGCGTGATCCGGGACTGTTTCCGGATCCGGTCAGGGATATGCACTACTGACGAGCTCAAATGAGGGCGAAACTCGAGTATAGTGCTTCCATATTGACGTGGATAGGCCTTAGGTTCATACCAGAATGCGATCGGCGTTGCCAGTAGTGGGTTGTGCTCAATATTTAAATGATAATATGGTCAGATTCTTCAGGCGTGATCATATCACCTACTACACTATAATGATGATTTTATCAGATTCTCCAGAGGTGATCAAAAACACCTGCTACCATATACTGATGATTTTATCAGATTCTTCATCTGTGGATCAAAACACCTGCTACCTTATAATGATGATTTGAACGTATACTTCAGACGTGATCACAAGATCTACTATATTATAATAGTGATTTTATCAAATTCTCCAGACATGATTAAATCACGTACTACATTATAACGGTGATTTGATCAGATACTTCAGACGCTATCAAAACACACTCAAATTTTTCAATACATTTTATAACCAAAAGAACTCAGTGTGCGTTTATCAGTTTATCCAGCAGTGTCAGCAACGCTGTTAATTGACTTTAAATAAAATATGTGTTGTTTGATGACACGGGGCTTGCAATGGCCGTTCCAATAGAGTACAATACCAGAAAATCAAACATCTTTGTTACTGGCCGTTGTTCATCCGTGTTGGGGTTAGTGAAAATGCACAGGGCAAACAGACATGTGGATATAGGCTGGCGCGCTCGATCTGGCAGCGGCGATATTTGTCAATATTAATTTTGAGATAAACAACCGAGTGTGACGGGAATTGAAGATAAACAGTTCATGATGGCATGATCTGGGGTAGTCTGACCTGCCGATGGCGTGCCATTTATTTCAGATCAATAACCTAACAAGGGGAAGCCGTGGTAATGTAGGGGCTAGTCGCTCGGCTGCCGTAGGGGTGGGCTGGGGTTTGATTCGCGCTGGAGTGGGTTCACGTTTTAATAAATTGACCTGGGCTGCGTTGTTAATCTAGCGTAAACTGGGTACTTGGAAATTCTATGGATATAAATGCGTTCGGGATGATATTGAAAACCTCACCTACGAATGCGGATTGATCGCTGAAAATGTGTGCCTACAACCATAATTCGCCTTTACTTTGTTGCATTTCCTTTACAGGACGTAGGAATCAACTACCTGGGCAAGTATAATGTTCAGTAGTTGCCACTGCTTCTGAACGACTTTCACCCATACCAATTCATAAAAAATCAAACGCACGGCGGTCTGCTGCCAAATCGTCTGTATCTGTGTTTCGAACGCTGTATGCGGGATTACTGAAAAGGAACCTGTTGGTTTACTTTATTTCACAAGGGCGGTGGCGTAGTACCTTGACGCTCGCCTGCTAGCACAGAGGTTATGGTTCAAATCCACGGGATTTTAAATGTTACATGGGGTGCTAGGGCGACCAAACCTAATACGGCTTAAGGTCATTAAGCATGTAGTGCTAGATCCATATTTGTGTAGACCAACCGGCCCTGGGTGGCTGATGTGGTCTGTATCACGCCGGACGCTTTTACTTCCCAATGCATGTCGTGGTAGCTGTTGTAGGTTAGTTTGATTTGGAATGTTAATTTAAAACATCCGTCTTAGATGCGAACTCGAACCCCGGAGGCAAACCGTCTAGCTACGTATGTACAGCGGGTCTCCATTGACTGTTGCACACACATAATAAAAGCACTAAAATAGTAAAGACCAAGAGACAAAGATTACTGCAATCACTGATAGAGTCAGTCCGACGGTGGAATAGCAGAGGTATCTATCATCAGGGTTGCAGGGTAAACCGACTGTGTCATGGCGTTGAATCAATGATGAGCATTCGTTTCCGGGTGATATATATTTGGCTCCACGGTTGAAAGTGAGCCGTTTCCTAACATTAATCTGACCGTGCATGAAAAAGGCTGTATAACCATTGGTGATTACCGTTGTGTCGTTACTGTTTTTGGTTTGTGCTGTTGTGAAATGTTGTTTTGTTATTCTTTGCTATTGAAAGGTTGTGGCCGAAACTTCCTCCGTTTTAGTAATTATATTCTTCTAAAGTAGATTTCAAACATCTACGCTAACAAAGAAAGTATAACAAGCAATGCGAATAGTGAAAATAACATTGCAGAAAATTGAATTTCCTGAAAGAGACCTTGCTAAATGTGGCAACAAACACAGTCAGCTACGTACAAAGGCAGAAGAAGAAGTAGCTAAGCGATAACACCTGGGCGAAGATTCAAGAAAGAAAGCAAGCAAAACTAACACTTCTTTCTACAAAAGACACAGCTTCATATGAAACCATAAGCACAATTACTCCATGCTGGATAAAGAGGTGAAATCAAGCGCACGAAAAGATAAACAGACCTTTATATACAGCTTGGCCGCCGATGCCGAATCGGCTGCCAAAAGGGGAAACAACACAGCCGTATTCCACATCATGAAACAGGAATCGGCTGCCAAAACTGGAAACAACAAAGCCGTATTCCACATCATGAAACAGGAATCGGCTGCCAAAACTGGAAACAACAAAGCCGTATTCTACATCATGAAACAGGAATCGGCTGCCAAAACTGGAAACAACAAAGCCGTATTCCACATCATGAAACAGGAATCGGCTGCCAAAACTGAAAACAACAAAGCCGTATTCCACATCATGAAACAACTATGCAATCATTCACCTACACCAAACAAACCTATCAAAAACAAACAAGGTAAACTACTGTTATCCGATGACCACCATAAAGCAACGATGGGCAGAACATTTCAAAGAAATATTAAATAGACCGCAGCCTGACAGTGTTCCCAACCTGGATGGAGAAACCACCATGCCACGACTAGATGCCTCCTGTGAGTCATTCACCATGGAAGAGATTAAAGCAGCCATAAAAAACTGAAGAACAACAAAGCTGTTGGTGAAGACGACATCTCAGGTGAAATGCTCAAAGCAGCAGATGAGAATACCTTACAACGTTTGTCTACAGCTGATCAATGAAATCTGGCAAAACGAATCCCCACCACAATAGTGGAAGGATGGTGTAATTTTTTAAACTGCCAAAACAAAGGTGATATGTCTGATTGCAATAACTGGCGTGGTATCACCCTACTGTCAGTACCAGGAAAACTTTTTGTAGCATGTTACTTGAGAGATTGAAAAAGTCTATAGATGAAAGGCTCAGAGAAGAACAAGCTGGCTTCAGACCAAAACGGTATTGTATAGACCACATTTTCATCCTTAGAATAATCATTGAAGACTCTGTAGAATTCCAGTCGAAATTAATCACCAACTTTGTCGACTTTCAAAAAGCCTTCGACAGTATCCACCGTCCTTCACTTTGGAATCTACTTAACATCTATGGTTTTCCTACCAAATATACCAACATCATAACATCTTTCTATAAGGAGACACGTTGCTGCGTGAGAACAGAATCAGGCAACTCTGACTGGTTCTCAGTGGAAACGGGAGTGAAACAGGGTTGTGTCCTTGTCACCGATGATCTTTGGAATAGCTATCGATTGGGTCATGCGCAAATGCACAAACAACACAAATAGGGGTATCCATTGGGTTGACAAAATTCTAGAAGACCTGGACTTTGCCGACGACATAGTGCTTTTGAGTTCAACACACTCAGATGCCCAAGAGAAAATAAACCATCTCCAAATGTTTCAGGACAAATTGGTCTCCAAATTAACACCACAAAAACAAAAACTATTGATCCTACCAACAGTTCAGACGACACCAAATTAAAGCAACCATGTTCTTGAAAACGTCAACAGCTTCATATACCTAGGAAGCAAAATGACATCTACAGAGGACTCTACACCAGAATTAGTATCTAGAATCGCACTGGCATCTGGATGCCTTCAATAAACTGTCAAACATCTGGAAGTCAAAGTCACTCAGCCAACATACGAAACTTAAAATCTTCAATTCTTGTGTGATTCCAGTGCTAACGTATGGATGTGAGAGTTGGAGAATCAACGGTAGCTTTAGATAAAAAAAATTAGACAATTTTGAGAACAAATGTCTTAGAAGAATTATAAACATCCAGTGGACAGATTTCAAAACTAATGCGCAAATAAGACAAGAGACTAAGCAAGATATTGTATCCAATTTTATAAGAAAACCGCCGTTGGAACTACATCGGCCATGTACTCAGAATGGACAAGACAAGACTCCCCTACCAAGCCCTCATATGGTCACCAGTAGGGAAAAGAAAACGGGGAAGACCAAGAGAGACCCTGCGTAGAACCATCATCAGAGAAGGCTCATTCAATGGCCAAGTGAACATCCAAGATCTACAACAGGTGGCAGAGAATAGGACGGGAGAAATGGCAAGAGACTAAGAGTCTTTTCAGCACACCGTGATGTGAGCGACGTCCTCTAAAACACCTACAGCATTGTAATGATATTTTGGTCAGATTCTTCAGGCGTGATCAAAACACCTTCTACATTATAATGATAATTTGGTCAGATTCTTCAGGCGTGATCAAAACACTTTCTACATTAAAATGATAATTTGGTCAGATTCTTCAGGCGTGATCAAAACACCTTCTACATTATAATGATAATTTGGTCAGATTCTTCAGGCGTGATCAAACCACCTACTACATTATAATGATAATTTGGTGAGATTCTTCAGACATGATCAAAACACCTACTACATTATAATGATAATTTGGTCAGATTCTTCAGGCGTGATCAAAGCACTTTCTACATTAAAATGATAATTTGGTCAGATTATTCAGGCGTGATCAAAACACATTCTAAGTTATAATGATAATTTGGTCAGATTCTTCAGGAGTGATCAAAACACCTTCTATATTATAATGATGATTTGGTCAGATTCTTCCGGTGTGATCAAAACACCTTCTATATTGTAATGATGATTTGGGCAGATTCCTCAAACGTGATCAAAACACCTACTACATTATAACGCGTGGTTACACACCCGCTTCACACGCGTGATCCGGGACTGTTTCCGGATCCGGTCAGGGATATGCACTACTGACGAGCTCAAATGAGGGCGAAACTCGAGTATAGTGCTTCCATATTGACGTGGATAGGCCTTAGGTTCATACCAGAATGCGATCGGCGTTGCCAGTAGTGGGTTGTGCTCAATATTTAAATGATAATATGGTCAGATTCTTCAGGCGTGATCATATCACCTACTACACTATAATGATGATTTTATCAGATTCTCCAGAGGTGATCAAAACACCTGCTACCATATACTGATGATTTTATCAGATTCTTCATCTGTGATCAAAACACCTGCTACCTTATAATGATGATTTGAACGTATACTTCAGACGTGATCACAAGATCTACTATATTATAATAGTGATTTTATCAAATTCTCCAGACATGATTAAATCACGTACTACATTATAACGGTGATTTGATCAGATACTTCAGACGCTATCAAAACACACTCAAATTTTTCAATACATTTTATAACCAAAAGAACTCAGTGCGCGTTTATCAGTTTATCCAGCAGTGTCAGCAACGCTGTTAATTGACTTTAAATAAAATATGTTGTTTGATGACACGGGGCGTGCAATGGCCGTTCCAATAGAGTAGAAAACCAGAAAATCAAACATCTTTGTTACTGGCCGTTGTTCATCCTTTTTTGGGTTAGTGAAAATGCACAGGGCAAACATACATGTGGATATAGGCTGGCGCGCTCGATCTGGCAGCGGCGATATTTGTCAATATTAATTTTGAGATAAACAAACCGAGTGTGACGGGAATTGAAGATAAACAGTTCATGATGGCATGATCTGGGGTAGTCTGACCTGCCGATGGCGTGCCACTTATTTCAGATCGATAACCTAACCAGGGGAAGCCGTGGTAATGTAGGGGCTAGTCGCTCGGCTGCCGTAGGGGTGGGCTGGGGTTTGATTCGCGCTGGAGTGGGTTCACGTTTTAATAAATTGACCTGTGCTGCGTTGTTAATCTAGTGTAAACTGGGTACTTGGAAATTCTATGGATATAAATGAGTTCGGGATGATATTGAAAACCTAACCTACGAATGCGGATTGATCGCTGAAAATGTGTGCCTACAACCATAATTCGCCTTTACTTTGTTGCATTTCCTTTACAGGACGTAGGAATCAACTACCTGGGCAAGTATATGTTCAGTAGTTGCCACTGCTTCTGAACGACTTTCACCCATACCAATTCATAAAAAATCAACGCACGGCGGTCTGCTGCCAAATCGTCTGTATCTGTGTTTCGAACGCTGTATGCGGGATTACTGAAAAGGAACCTGTTGGTTTACTTTATTTCACAAGGGCGGTGGCGTAGTACCTTGACGCTCGCCTGCTAGCACAGAGGTTATGGGTTCAAATCCACGGGATTTTAAAGGTTACATGGGGTGCTAGGGCGACCAAACCTAATACGGCTTAAGCTCATTAAGCATATAGTGCTAGATCCATATTTGTGTAGACCAACCGGCCCTGGGTGGCTGATGTGGTCTGTATCACGCCGGACGCTTTTACTTCCCAATGCATGTCGTGGTAGCTGTTATAGGTTAGTTTGACTTGGGAATGTTAATTTAAAACATCCGTCTTTGATGCGGACTCGAACCCCGGAGGCAACCGTCTAGCTACCTATGTACAGCGGGTCTCCATTGACTGTTGCACACACATAATAAAAGCACTAAAATAGTAAAGACCAAGAGACAAAGATGACTGCAATCACTGATAGAGTCAGTCCGACGGTGGAATAGCAGAGGTATCTATCATCAGGGTTGCAGGGTAAACCGACTGTGTCATGGCGTTGAATCAATGATGAGCATTCGTTTCCCGGGTGATATATATTTGGCTCCACGGTTGAAAGTGAGCCGTTTCCTAACATTAATCTGACCGTGCATGAAAAGGCTGTATAACCATTGGTGATTACCGTTGTGTCGTTACTGTTTTTGGTTTGTGCTGTTGTGAAATGTTGTTTTGTTATTCTTTGCTATTGAAAGGTTGTGGCCGAAACTTCCTCCGTTTTAGTAATTATATTCTTCTAAAGTAGATTTCAAACATCTACGCTAACAAAGAAAGTATAACAAGCAATGCTGAATAGTGAAAATAACATTGCAGAAAATTGGAATTTCCTGAAAGAGACCTTGCTAAATGTGGCAACAAACACAGTCAGCTACGTACAAAGGCAGAAGAAGAAGTAGCTAAGCTATAACATCCTGGGCGAAGATTCAAGAAAGAAAGCAAGCAAAACTAACACTTCTTTCTACAAAAGACACAGCTTCATATGAAACCATAAGCACAATTACTCCATGCTGGATAAAGAGGTGAAATCAAGCGCACGAAAAGATAAACAGACCTTTATATACAGCTTGGCCGCCGATGCCGAATCGGCTGCCAAAAGGGGAAACAACACAGCCGTATTCCACATCATGAAACAGGAATCGGCTGCCAAAACTGGAAACAACAAAGCCGTATTCCACATCATGAAACAGGAATCGGCTGCCAAAACTGGAAACAACAAAGCCGTATTTCACATCATGAAACAGGAATCGGCTGCCAAAACTGGAAACAACAAAGCCGTATTCCACATCATGAAACAGGAATCGGCTGCCAAAACTGGAAACAACAAAGCCATATTCCACATCATGAAACAACTATGCAATCATTCACCTACACCAAACAAACCTATCAAAGACAAACAAGGTAAACTACTGTTATCCGATGACCACCATAAACAACGATAGGCAGAACATTTCAAAGAAATATTAAATAGACCGCAGCCTGACAGTGTTCCCAACCTGGATGGAGAAACCACCATGCCACGACTAGATGCCTCCTGTGAGTCATTCACCATGGAAGAGATTAAAGCAACCATCAAAAAACTGAAGAACAACAAAGCTGTTTGTGAAGACGACATCTCAGGTGAAATGCTCAAAGCAGCAGATGAGAATACCTTACAACGTTTGTCACAGCTGATCAATGAAATCTGGCAAAACGAATCCCCACCACAATAGTGGAAGGATGGTGTAATTTTTTAAACTGCCAAAACAAAGGTGATATGTCTGATTGCAATAACTGGCGTGGTATCACCCTACTGTCAGTACCAGGAAAACTTTTTTGTAGCATGTTACTTGAGAGATTGAAAATGTCTATAGATGAAAGGCTCAGAGAAGAACAAGCTGGCTTCAGACCAAAACGGTATTGTATAGACCACATTTTCATCCTTAGAATAATCATTGAAGACTCTGTAGAATTCCAGTCGAAATTAATCACCAACTTTGTCGACTTTCAAAAAGCCTTCTACAGTATCCACCGTCCTTCACTTTGGAATCTACTTAACATCTATGGTTTTCCTACCAAATATACCAACATCATAACATCTTTCTATAAGGAGACACGTTGCTGCGCGAGAACAGAAACAGGCAACTCTGACTGGTTCTCGGTGGAAACGGGGTGAAACAGGGTTGTGCCTTGTCACCGATGATCTTTGGAATAGCTATCGATTGGGTGTTGCGCAAATGCACAAACAACACAAATAGGGGTATCCATTGGGTTGACAAAATTCTAGAAGACCTGGACTTTGCCGACGACATCGTACTTTTGAGTTCAACACACTCAGATGCCCAAGAGAAAATAAACCATCTCCAAAATGTTTCAGGACAAATTGGTCTCCAAATTAACACCACAAAAACAAAAACTATTGATCCGACCAACAGTTCAGCGACACCAAATTAAGCAACCATGTTCTTGAAAACGTCAACAGCTTCATATACCTAGGAAGCAAAATGACATCTACAGAGGACTCTACACCAGAATTAGTATCTAGAATCGCACTGGCATTTGATGCCTTCAATAAACTGTCAAACATCTGGAAGTCAAAGTCACTCAGCCAACATACGAAACTTAAAATCTTCAATTCTTGTATGATTCCAGTGCTAACGTATGGATGTGAGAGTTGGAGATCAACGGTAGCTTTAGATAAAAAAAAATTAGACAATTTTGAGAACAAATGTCTTAGAAGAATTATAAACATCCAGTGGACAGATTTCAAAACTAATGCGCAAATAAGACAAGAGACTAAGCAAGATATTGTATCCAATTTTATAAGAAAACGCCGTTGGAACTACATCGGCCATGTACTCAGAATGGACAAGACAAGACTCCCCTACCAAGCCCTCATATGGTCACCAGTAGGGAAAAGAAAACGGGGAAGACCAAGAGAGACCCTGCGTAGAACCATCATCAGAGAAGGCTCATTCAATGGCCAAGTGAACATCCAAGATCTACAACAGGTAGCAGCGAACCGCCAGACATGGAGAGCCATGACTTCTGCCCTATGCGCCGCCTTAGGCTCAAGAGGAAAGACTAACTAACTAACTAAAGTAGATTTCACAAGATGCAGAATATTCTCCGCAATTTAGCTTCTTTTTTTCAGTCCAGATGAGTTAAAAAGTTCTTAAGAGCTATATCGAACCATTCCTTATGTAGGGATGCGAATCAAGGAGGCTTAGCGGAAAAGTGAGGTATTCTGTGGAAGCTGCGGGGATGTGGCTTTATACAAGAATTATAACGCCGTGGACTGATATAAAAGGTAATGAAGATATCTTGAAGGAAGTGAGCTCACTAAGAAAACTGGTCACTCACATCA
>JACEFZ010007617.1:0-192500 GCA_014155875.1 Cepaea nemoralis | reverse complement strand
AGAGGGGAAGGAGAGGGAGAGAGGAGGGAGAGAGGGGAGGGAGAGAAAAGAGGGAGCGAGGGAGAGAGGGGAGGTGGGGAGATAGAGCAGGGAGGGAGAGAGGAGAGAGGGGAGGGAGAGAGGAGGGAGGTAGAGAGATGAGGCAGGGAGAGAGGAGAGAGGGGAGGGAGAGAGAGGAGGTAGGGACAGAGAGGGGGAGGAAAAGATAGGAGGGAGGGGAGAGAGGAGGTTGGGGTGGGGGGGGGGGGGAGATCGAGACAAATGAATGCTTTGTATTAACACACTAATCAACAAAATACAACGCAATCAGTATGAGTTATAACCAGAAATTAAATCTGAATGAAAGAGCACTCGGTGCTCGGAGCTCCCTGCATACACAGACCTGGCAGACAAGACAAGTCTGCAACTGGCGCGGACCGTTAATTTAACTAGAACAATGTCGAGCTTGGCACAGACGTCGTCTGCAGGCAGTAAACAGGTCAGCTAGACACATCTTAAGTGGATATTGTTCTTCTCTCATTTGACGTCCCAAGTGTTTGTTCTGAGGCGTGAAAGACGGAGAGGCTTATCCTTTGGCTTGCTCAGTAGAAGCGGGCGCGTCAGAGTAGTTGAGCGGAGGCTATATACGAGGGTTTGACTCCTGTGGTCGTCATCTATGGAGTGGGACAGACAGAACTACAAAAATTAGATTTTTAAGAGCATGCAACTTTCCCATTGCAACATACGCCTGTGAGACATGGACACTTACTAAACAAGCTGAACAGCGCATACATGCCTTTGAATATAAATGTTATAGATAGACGAGTTCTAGGAATATCTTGGGTAAAGAAAAGAACAAATGCATCCATACTTCAAGAGTTGAATATTGAAGAAGGTTGGCTATTAAAGACGATAAAACAAAGAAAATTGAAATATTTCGGTCACTTGAAACGTCACGAAAGTTTGGAGAGAACAATAATGGAAGGGTATATGCCTGGGAAGAGAGGAAGAGGAAGGCCAAAGAGAAAATGGGTGCAAGATGTGGCGGATGATCTCCAGATGGGTGTATCAGACGCGGGACATCTTGCTTATGATCGAGAGGTTTTCCGGAAGGTTGTTATGGGAGCGAGGTTCTGCAAAGGACATGCTACTGAATGAATGAATGAATGAATGAATGAATGAATGAATGAATGAATGAATGAATGAATGGTTGTCATCTAGCTAAGTGAGGATAGACAGGCCGCGTCTTCCTCCGTAGAAATTTTTTCCCCTCTAAGCAGTTTCTTGCCACGTTATCTGTCATTTATTGGGGTATTATCTTTGCTCTTTGTCATAAGAACAGTTTAAAGATGGCCGCCCCACTTTTGACATGCATCAAAGAGTAACAGCGTTCAGTTATCAGTTGTTGTTGTTTTTTTAATCAGTGAAACCTATAAAAATACATCTTCGAATGAAGGTCCAGTGTGGTGATGCATTCCTGTGAGTCCAGGAAGTGTATGAGTGGATTATGTAGTTTCAAAACGGCCTGACTTCTGTGACAGTTGTACATTACCTGGTCAGGCACACCGAGTAGTGACCAAGAGAATTTTATTTCACACTAATCCAAGCACTTTATCTGCGATGGAGGACTTGCACTGAACGCAATGGTGACTACATTGAGAAATGATAAATTTGTTCTTTGTTTTTTTCAGAACACACACACACACACACACACACACACACACACACACACACACACACACACACACACACGCACGCACGCACGCACGCACACACAAATAAAACCATTTAAGGTTTTCATTTGAAGCACCCTCGTATCGATTATCATCTATGCTAACACAGTCAAATATACTCATTTCCGCAAAACGACAGATAATAAATAACCGAGTAAAAATATGATATTAGACAGACAGTGGGATCAAGACAATTTGCCACATATACTGAAAGACAGAATCAAATGGTTCGGCCATCTCGGTAGAACGCAACACCATCAACTACCAGCACTGGCGCTACATAAAAGAAGATTTGATACGAGAGCAAGAGGACGCCTGAGAAGAAAATGGATTGACGACATCAAAGACATTGTACAGTCACACGGAATAAAACTATCCTGTGCCACCCATCGGGCACTGGCACGTCATCTATTCCTCCCCACGACGCTTGACGGCAAGAGTGGAAAGTGATAATGATGACGACTAATAGTAATGACCAGACACTTTAGAATCAAGACAAATACAATATAGGAGGCTGGTGCCTTGCTGCTGTCAGTCAGTCAGTCAGTCAGTCAGTCAGTCAGTCAGTCAGTCAGTCAGTCAGTCAGTCAGTCAGTCAGTCAGTCAGTCAGTCATACTTTGCTGGGATGGTCACTTGACTCGCATGCCAGATCACAGGCTCCCTAAACGAATTTTTTTTTACGGCGAGCTGCGTTGTGGTAAACGCTCCCAAGACGGTCAGAGAAAACGCTTTAAAGAAACTGAAGATCTCACTAAAAGTTGTAAGAATTCATCTTGACACCTTTGAGGCTTTTTGCCAAATACCGAAATTCGTGGCGTACATCATAACGCAAGGGTGCAGTCACTTGTGAAGCAACCAGGACTGCAAGAGCTGTAAAGAAAAGGCAGGACAGAAAAACCACTGCAGGAGATCCTCCTGCTGGAACGTCAAGCATTCTTTGTCCACATTGTCAAAGAACATTTCGAGCCAAAATAGGCCTTATCAGCCATCTTAGAACTCACGGCTCCATACTTTCAACCCCACTGGATGAATTGAATGGTCATCATCATTCTGGATGGACAAATGTCACGGAGAAACTGCAGTTTAGTGATTCCTTGATAACTTACATATCAAAATACAATGAAGGAGGAGGGTTAACAATTGTGTACTTCATTCTGAGAGGAGGATAAATTACAGATCATTGACCTACGAATATAAAAATAGGATACAGGTGTTCGCAGAGTTCATTGCCTGACGATCGGATCGTACCGGGGAGATCGCGTTGGGGGAAAATGAACGGAGAAAACGATCAACGAGTTAGGATGCTTTGAAGTATTCGCGTACGGGGAACTCAGGGAAACAGCGTAACAACGGATGAAACGAGCAAATAGTCACTACGTGATTTTACCGCCTTTTGATGGGCAGGATACGTCAAGAGACGAGTGTTGAGGTATGAACATCAAACACTAACGGAGGATGGGCCACTCGTTATAAATAGTAGAAAGTGGGGTTTCTTGATTAGTGTGTGTTCCAAACTGGACAGAGATATCTATTACTCCCAGGTGTGGAAAAGAAATTATAGTCCCGTATTGTTTAAGGCAATGGTATATTATTGCCGATGTGCTTAATTATTAATTTCGATTCCGGGAGGATAAGTGAATATATAAGGTATTATAACCTTAGCGTAATAGTAGCATAAGGAAATAGATGTGTGTGCTATAGCGTTTACCATTGCTTTCTATTAGTGAATAGTTTAGACTTTGGTGAATTCATATGTCTTATGTTGGTGGTGTTTACTTCGGAAGCCTTGTCATTACTGGCTGGAGAAGGACACTTGCATAAGTAGTATTAAGTGGCAGACGCCTATCACTTGATATGTTATACTTCTCACAGGTTCCAACTCCCATCCGGATATATCAGAGAAGATAGACACATACTTCTTGTGTACAGGAAAAGCTTTGTTGATAAACTCAAGGCATTTCATTTGTGGAGAGAGTAAATACCACAACAAACCAAGGAATAACCTAGACAGGGTCTAATACGAAATAAAACATACCTTTAAAGGAACTTTGAAAAAGAAGAAAAGAATATCCAGATAACCAAAGTAATAATGGATAAAGAAAGATAAGTTTGCAGAAAGCAAAGCAAAATAAAACTACATACGTCTTGTACGCATAGTTAAGAAACAATAGACAAGTCAAAACATTGCTACTCATTAGAGACAATATGCAGAACTGTGGTGATGTGGTTTTTTCGGTATGGATAATTAATTTCATGAAACAAACTCGGGCGAAGTCATAGACTTACTGGAATATTATTACGTTACGGTGATCCAGTGGTGAACAGTTTTGTTTCGTTCAATAACGGATTTACCATCAGACTCAAGCATACGGAGCATCCAGGGTGAGACCTGTCCTGTTTTATGTGATGTCCTGTGGTTTTGCAGAATGATTGGGCGAGATGTGATACCGCTGCTAGACATTACGAGTTCAGTCTTGCACCAACAATAGAATACACTACCTACTACACCTACACAGTCCATACATACACCAGACATAGTTTTTATTAATAAATATTTTATTAATCGTTGAAAGGAACTGTTGTCGGAGTATGTGTTGAGGGAATAATAGAGAGAGAGAAAGGCATAGATATATGGAAGGGAAGACAGAAGGGAGGAGTGTAGACAGAAGTCATTCAATAATTCCAAAAGATAATAAACTTGAAGATGTGCTTGTTGATTCCACTTTCCTCCCGGCAAAATAAGCGACAACAAACAACAACAAAAATACAGTCAGTCAGTCACACAGTCAGTCAGTCATACAGTCAGTCAGTCATACAGTCAGTCAGTCAGTCAGTCATACAGTCAGTCAAGGGAAGTGCGATTAATATTGCCAAAGCTCTTGTATTTTCACAGATTTGAGCAAGATGAATTCTAAATAAAAATGATAAATAGCAAAACATGAAACAGCGATATGTCAGCAGAGAAAGCGCACGAGCCAACGTTAGACGGAGTCGAGTGGGCTATAAACAACCACAGAACCAACGCTAGACGGAGTCGAGTGGACTGTAAACATCCACAGAACCAACACTAGACGGAGTCGAGTGGGCTATAAACATCCACAGAACCAACGCTAGACGGAGTCGAGTGGGCTATAAACATCCACAGAACCAACACTAGACGGAGTCGAGTGGGCTATAAACATCCACAGAACCAACGCTAGACGGAGTCGAGTGGGCGACAAACATCCAAAAAAACAACACTAGACGAAGTCGAGTGAACGATAAACATCCACAGAACCAACACTAGACGGAGTCGAGTGGACTGTAAACATCCACAGAACCAACACTAAACGAAGTCGAGTGACGGGTAAACATCCACAGAACACAGACTAGACGCAGTCGATTGGACTATAATCATCCACAGAACCAACACTAGACGCAGTCGAGTGGGCGACAACCATCCACAAAAACAACACTAGACGAAGTCGAGTGAACGATAAACATCTACAGAACCAAGACTAGACGCAGTAGAGTGGGCGGTGAACATCTACAGAAAAGTGAAATCACCAGGATGTGATAACAGCATTGCAGAGTTTATCCAAGCTGACCGGTAACATTCATTGTCACCTTGGCACCTTGCCGTCTTGACAGACGATAGTTTGTGCTCTAAAAAGGCATAATAACTTTTAACTATGGCGGTAGCGAGTGTGACTGATAAGGCCAATTTGCGCTGTAAATGTCCGTTCACAGTGGGTGCATGTGAACACGTGGTCATTTCCACCATCATGCACCATCTTACGTCTCAAACGCTTGGTGTGTGACTTTTCTGCAATAATTTTCTCCTTTGACTTTATTCCATTTCTGATATTTGCCCTCCACGCAACACGTTCAGCGGCGACTTGCTCCCAATGTGCATTATCAATGCCTGTATCAATCATGTCCCGCTTACACACATCTTTGTATCGTAGTAGAGGCCGACCCTGAGATCTCTTACCCATCTGTAATTCACCAAAAAAGATATCCTTTGGTATTCTACCATCATCCATCCTCCTAAGATGTCCTATCCATCTAAGTCTACGAAGACTGAGCATGGAATAAACTGTCACACAACCTGATCTTTCCAATACTTCAGTATTTGTGATTTTGTCTTGCCACTTAATACCAAGAATTCTTCGCAGACACCGCATATGAAAGCTGTTTAAATTGTTCTCTTGGTGTGAGTAAGTTGTCCAGGTTTCACTGCCATAGAGAAGAGTACTAAGGACACAGGCTTGATAGACAAGGACTTTTGTTTTGGCAGTAAGCTTCCTGTTCTCCCAGACTCTTTTTCTTAACCTGTTCATTGTTGTTGCTGCCTTACCAATCCGGATGTTGATTTCCTGATCTAGGGATAATTTGCTATTTACCACTGATCCTAGATATGTAAAATGGTCTACTATCTCTAGTTCGGCGTCGTCAATAAAGATTGATGGTACCCCATGTGCACCTTGTGACATAATCTGTGTCTTCTTTTTGCTAATTGTTAAACCAAATTCAGAACAAGCATTGGAGAATGCAGATAGTAGACATTGCAATTCTTCCTCAGAGTGGGTCGTAACTGCAGCATCATCTGCAAAAAGCAACTCTCTGATCAGTACCCTCCTAATTTTGGTCTTAGCCTTCAATCTCTGAGCATTGTAGAGGCCGCCATCTGAGCGTGAGTGAATGTATATACCACCATCCTGATCACGAAATGCATATTTCAGTAGAAGTGAAAAGTATATTCCAAAGAGGGTGGGAGCTAGTACACAACCTTGCTTAACTCCACTCTTGATTTCAAATTCTTCAGAAGTTGCACCATCAAACTTGATTATACCCTTCATGCCTGTGTGGAACGATTCCACAATGGACAGAAGAGTTGGTGGGCAGCCAATCTTCTTTAGTGCCTTGAACAGACCCTCACGACTGACCAAATCAAATGCCTTTGTGAGGTCGATGAAGGCAATAAACAGTGGTTGATTCTGTTCACGGCATTTTTCTTGCATTTGTCGCAATGAGAATATCATATCAGTGGTAGACCGGTTCTGTCGAAAGCCACACTGTGATTCGGGGTAGACTTGATCTCCTAGGACTTGAAGTCTGCGCAGAACAATTCTGGCAAATACTTTTCCAACAATACACAGAAGTGAGATACCCCTATAGTTGTTACAGTCGCTCCGATCACCCTTGTTCTTGTACAGCGTTATGATGTTTGAATCTTTGAAATCCTGTGGGACTTGTCCTTCACGCCAGCATAGCTCTATTAGCTGGTGGATCTGTAGAGTGAGTGTTTCTTGCCCACTCCTGATAACCTCTATTGGAATCCCATCCTTACCTGGAGCCTTGCCAGATGCAAGTTCATTTATAGCACACTTAACTTCTGTTATGGTGGGAAGTGTGTCCAGATGGTCAAGAGTTGGTAGAGCCTCTATGGCATTTAAGGCATCATCCGCTAGTTTGGTCTCACTTGAGTAAAGCTCCAAATAGTGCTCTACCCATCTGTCCATCTGCTGTTTCTTATCAGTGATGACTTCTCCAGTCAAGGTTTTCAGCGGTGCACTTCTTTTGATCCCTGGACCACAGGCTTTCTTTATTCCTTCATACATGCTTCTTATGTCTCCCTTATCACTTGCGATTTGAATGGACTCACATAACTTGATCCAATAATCATTTGCACACTGCCTGGCAGCCTTTTTGCACATCCTTCCTAGCTTGCCTTAGCTCACTCAGAGTGTTACGCGTTGGTCTTTCCTTGTTTCTTAAGAGAGCTTTCTTCTTCTTATCAATCAAGGGCTGCAGAGTCTCGCTGTTGGCCGCAAACCAGTCCTGCCTCTTATGATCCACAGTGCCGTAAACCCCTACGGCAGTTTTATAAAGAGTTTCCTTAATTTGACCCCACTTTTCATTTACTGTACAATTTTCTGGTGTATCAGTGAAAGCGTCTTCAAGTTGCTGTTGAAACTGAAAGCACTTTTCAGGATCATGAGTGTTAATAATATTAATCCTGGGGCTAGATTTGTGTTTAGCTGTGTAGATTCTCTTTGGTCTCAGTCTAACTCTTGCAACAACCAAAGAATGATCTGTATCACAGTCAGCACTGTGGTAACTACGAGTCAATGATATATGGTTCAGATGTTGTCTCCGTGTGATGATGAAGTCAGCTGGTGCCAATGGCCGGATCTTGGATGTTTCCATGTGACCTTATGCATCTCTTTTGTTTTAAAAAAAGAGTTTGTAATACATAGGTCATTACTGGTGCAATGCTCCAGCAGCCTTTGCCCATTTTCATTCATGCGACCGATGTTGTATTTTCCAAGGGACACTGGCCATGAACTCGAGTCCTTGCCCACACGAGCATTGAAATCACCGAGCATATAAATGTAGTCAGATTTTGGAACTGCCTTGATCACGGAGTCTAACTCCTCATAGAACAAATCCTTCACATCATCAGAGGAATCGAGTGTCGGTGCATATGCAGTAATAATGGTGGCAAACCCACAAGAGGTTGCCAAGCGCAGGGATAATAGTCTTTCATTTCCTCCTGCTGAATTTCAATCATTCCCAGTAGCGAATTCTTCACTGCAAAGCCCACACCGTGTTGCCTTTTTTCTGCCTGCCCTCTACCCTTCCAGAAAAAGGTGTAGTTGTTTTCCCTGAGTGACCCTTCCTCAGCGAGGCGAGTCTCCTGCAGGCCAGCAATATCAATGTTAAGACGATTGAGTTCGGCATCAATCACAGACGTTTTCTCACATCGTCAATATTGGTCAAGTCAGTGGAAAATCCTGGACACATGGTTCTCACGTTCCAGGTTGCAAGCCGTAGCTTGAGATTTCTATTTTTATTTTTGTTTGTACCTGGTGCATTGGTTTTACAGCCTGCGATTCAGATTTTGTCCTAGCCCCAAGCACCCATTGAAGCAGGCAGGCTGTGGCGGATCAGCACCCAATTGGCTGGGGGCTGCCCAGCTTGAGGCGGGCGGTAGCTGATCAGTGACACCTATAGGTGTCTCCCACCGTCAGAGGCAACGCGTGGCGCCCCATGTCTACGCCAACTGACAAGGACTTATAACCCGTAACAGTTGCCTCTCGCTTTGATTCCGAGACCAGTTAAGACCAGGGATGGAGTTATTGCCTCTCCATAGCACAAAGCCTGGGCTAAAATATAGAGATCATGTGTTGCCCATGCAGCAGATCCCTCTCTCGGCCTGCCTAGTTCACTCCAGAGGAAAGGTAACACCCCTACATCTGGAACAAGACAAGCTGCAGAAGCTGCCGGATCAGCAAAGCATTGCTCTAACTGTCCGCCTGTCGGAGCTTCGATCCTAGACCAGTCGCCAACCAAGGCTTAGGGCCTGGTCAGCCCTGCCATGACAATTTTGTCTTTAGCTTGCATTTCCTCGCACCAGGGTAAGGCTTGTACCCTCCCAATTGTGCTCTTCCGCCCGAAGCCGTTGGCACAATGTAGGGTGTCGGGTTTGGTAAGCGCCGCCCAACGTTCGGCGCTAACAGAAACCAGGTAGTACCGTCTACTGTTATACGGTAGCTCAGTCATATCTGACTAAGACCTGACTGGACCGGTAACATAGTGTGAACATATATCGTGTGTGTGAACATATACCACATGAATGAACATATATCACGTGTGTGAACATATATCACGGGTGTGAACATATTTCCCGTGTGTGAACATACTTCACGTGTGAACATACTTCACGTGTGAACATACTTCATGTGTGAACATATATCACGGGTGTGAACATATATCACGGGTGTGAACATATCTCACGGGTGTGAACATATCTCACGGGTGTGAACATATCTCACGGGTGTGAACATATCTCACGGGTGTGAACATATATCATGGGTGTGAACATATCTCACGGGTGTGAACATATCTCACGGGTGTGAACATATATCACGTGTGTGAACATATATCACAGGTGTGAACATATATCACAGGTGTGAACATATATCACGGGTGTGAACATATATCACGCTCCACTCCCATGTCCCTCTGGAGGTCCGTGGGGTATTTATTAGCCGCCTGCCTCGCGCTCTGACGGTGTGGGTTTGAATCCAACCTACATTGTTCGGTTCTCGAGTGCACGAGGGGATCGCCGCTGGAGTTAAGGAGTTCGTGTGTTGTGCCACGCTTTCAGCGGACTGCCCTTAAGAAAGAGTATGAATTAACAAACAAAAAGGTACATTTAGCTCATGCGAAAAGATGAGATATACTAAACACGGACACAGTGTGCATAATTTACAATGGACCCTATGCAGGTGAAAACAGTGTGAACATTATCCAAAACTAGAAACAATTAACAAATATAAAATAACCCTGGCGGGGTGCGTCTCATTTAATTCATATTCGGCCTCTGCTCCCGTTCCCGTTCCCCAAAAAGACTACCCGGCCCGGCTTCGCCCAACTCTTGGCGGGGAGCGCCTCATTTAATTTATATTCGGCCAATGCTCCCGTTCCCGTTCCCAAAAATAAAAAATTGATTTTAAACTAACTAACTATTTCAGTTGCATCCGTGCGAGTGAGAACAACAACTGTTCATAACTAATTTCTGGTTTAATCAGAGATGGCGGGACATTTATTCGTCTGTTTCTTAAGCTCGTGGCATTTTCTTTCGTGCTGGAGGAAAATTGTGATTTTAAACTAACTAACTATGCCAGTTGGCTCCGCGGGAGTGAGAATAACATCTGTAGAAAATTTCATCTCAATCGGATGCACCGTTCGGGAACGCATAAAGGACACACAAACAAAGACACAAACAAACATTCTCTTTTATATATATCCATCCATCCATCCATCATGTGCCATGCCGGTAAGCGTTGGCGGTCATGTTCTGCCATCTCACTCGATCACCAGAGTCGTGGATCAGCTCCGTGTTTCTGTCTCGACCATGCCACAAGGTCAAGCCATCCAGGTACTTCCTTCTAGGTCTTCCCCTTGGTCTGTTCCCCTCGATCTTACCAGTTGTCACCAAGTTCTCCAGATCATTTCTTCTCATAACATGCCCAAAAAATTGTGACTGTCTACGTCTAATGTCTCTAATCAGTTTACGATCTTCATTTGTTTCTTGAAGAACTTGTTCATTGGTCTTTCTGGCTGTCCATGGTATTATTTACCCACACATATATATAATGAAGCAATAATTGTTTTTTTAAATATGTATATAGGACACAACAGACAACAGACGTTTCGATTCTAAGAATATTTTTCAAGGATAGGACAACACAAACAGATATGAAGAAAACAACATAAAATGTTAAAATAAACACAGCTCCTCTGTTGTCAAGAAGGCACACAAATGGTTCATCAGTTCGTGCAGATTTCCTTATGGCATTGATGCTTTCTGATCCATCCTTCCGTGCTCGATCACAGTCATATCCGCCAAACGACCGGATCTCTCGTTGCCTTTCACACCGAATGTCCCATTACACAGCTGCAACTCGACTAATTGTGATTAAATCTCAGTGCTAATTTTACAGTCAAATGACACATTCGAAAAATGGCATTTTTGTCTCAGAACTGAAATCCTGACATATAAATCCGTCAGTGTCAACCACTGACATTTTTTATCTCTTTTTCTTTGATATTTTCAGGACAATCTGTGATGTATTATGAAATACCAAGTTGGTCAGAACTACACGATTTAATCATTAAAACAGTACAAGAGAACTTTAGATAGAGAACAAAGCAAGTGACACGCAATACAAGCGCCCGAGACGACATATTTCTGTGAAATTCGATAAAGTGATTGTTCCCTCGAATTACAATGTCTTTTTTCAATGTTAGAATTGTCGCTGGCAGTGTTTGGGTACAACGAGTGTGGGATTTTATTTCAATGGCTACGTTTGGTTAAAAGCAATTACATGACACTTGAAAGACGCCCTTTTCAAATATTTTGACCACAACTGGAGCTAAGGGCATTGTCACATGCCTTGGGATGTGTTGAGGATATGGTGCTCGCCGTATACGTTTATACAGGGGCGGAGTGGCTAGGATTTCAACTTGCCTGGTGGGAAGTGGACCTTGTGGGCGCCTATTGACTCTTGTGCTGCCAGGTCTTTTTATAATCCATGCCTCGTAACGTTAGTGATAATGTCTGTCCACAGCCTCCTGTCTCGTGTACTGCCAATCTTCTCATAGTCCATGCCGTGTGGCGTTGGTGATCATGTCTGTCCACAACCTTCTGTCTCGTGTGCTGCCAATCTTCTTATAGTTAATGTCGTGTGGCGTTGGTGATCATGTCTGTCCACATCCTCCTGTCTCGTGTACTGCCAATCTTCTTATAGTCCATGTCGTGTGGTGTTGGTGATCATGTCTGTCCACAACCTTCTGTCTCGTATACTGCCAGTCTTCTTATAGTTAATGTCGTGTGGCGTTGGTGATCATGTCTGTCCACATCCTCCTGTCTCGTATGCTGCTAGTCATGTTTGATACCGACGTTCCTCCGTACCGTGATATCAAATTGCCCGGCATCTTCTCTTTTTTCATCTCCCCCCGCTTCTCTTGTCTTCCTTCCTTTCCGTTGTGACAACATACTCCAGCTTTCCCCTTCTCATGACATATCCGAACAATGTAATCTGTCTTCTTCTTTTATGAATTACCACGCTCTTATGACTCTTTCCTCATCTCGATTGAAAACAAAAAACAAAAACACAATAACTTGCAGAGAATATCCTCCACCTCGTGAAAAGCTGCAGTATATTTAAAAATGGGGCACAGGAAGACAAAAAGATGAATTCGAAAGTTCCATCGGACGGTCAATAAATCAAATAAATCATAGTCTACTGTTTTTGGTAGCTGATGGGTGTTGCGATGAATGTTGCGGTGATTGTTGCGATGAATGTTGCGATAAATGTTGCGATGATTGTTGCGATAAATGTTGCGATGAATGTTGCGGTGAATGTTGCGGTTAATGTTGCGATGAATGTTGTGAATACCGTGGACTGCAAGAGTTGCCAACTATCATTGCCTGGGAGAGGGTAAAAAGAGTAGAACAGTATATAGAACTAAAAGAAAGAGAAAAACGCTGGCGTAGGACAGGACACACGCTGAGGACACCTGAGGACAATATAACTAGACACTCTCTTGTCTGGAACCCACAAGATAGGACACACACTGAGGAAACCTGAGGACAATATAACTAGACACTCTCTTGTCTGGAACCCACAAGATAGAACACACACTGAGGACAATATAACTAGACACTCTCTTGTCTGGAATCCACAAGATAGGACACACACTGAGGAAACCTGAGGACAATATAACTAGACACTCTCTTGTCTGGAACCCACAAGATAGGACACACACTGAGAAAACCTGAGGACAATATAACTAGACACTCTCTTGTCTGGAACCCACAAGATAGGACACACACTGAGAAAACCTGAGGACAATATAACTAGACACTCTCTTGTCTGGAACCCACAAGATAGGACACACACTGAGAAAACCTGAGGACAATATAACTAGACACTCTCTTGTCTGGAACCCACAAGATAGGACACACACTGAGAAAACCTGAGGACAATATAACTAGACACTCTCTTGTCTGGAACCCACAAGATAGGACACACACTGAGAAAACCTGAGGACAATATAACTAGACACTCTCTTGTCTGGAACCCACAAGATAGGACACACACTGAGAAAACCTGAGGACAATATAACTAGACACTCTCTTGTCTGGAACCCACAAGATAGGACACACACTGAGAAAACCTGAGGACAATATAACTAGACACTCTCTTGTCTGGAACCCACAAGATAGGACACACACTGAGGAAACCTGAGGACAATATAACTAGACACTCTCTTGTCTGGAACCCACAAGATAGGACACACACTGAGAAAACCTGAGGACAATATAACTAGACACTCTCTTGTCTGGAACCCACAAGATAGGACACACACTGAGAAAACCTGAGGACAATATAACTAGACACTCTCTTGTCTGGAACCCACAAGATAGGACACACACTGAGAAAACCTGAGGACAATATAACTAGACACTCTCTTGTCTGGAACCCACAAGATAGGACACACACTGAGAAAACCTGAGGACAATATAACTAGACACTCTCTTGTCTGGAACCCACAAGATAGGACACACACTGAGAAAACCTGAGGACAATATAACTAGACACTCTCTTGTCTGGAACCCACAAGATAGGACACACACTGAGAAAACCTGAGGACAATATAACTAGACACTCTCTTGTCTGGAACCCACAAGATAGGACACACACTGAGAAAACCTGAGGACAATATAACTAGACACTCTCTTGTCTGGAACCCACAAGATAGGACACACACTGAGAAAACCTGAGGACAATATAACTAGACACTCTCTTGTCTGGAACCCACAAGATAGGACACACACTGAGAAAACCTGAGGACAATATAACTAGACACTCTCTTGTCTGGAACCCACAAGATAGGACACACACTGAGAAAACCTGAGGACAATATAACTAGACACTCTCTTGTCTGGAACCCACAAGATAGGACACACACTGAGAAACCTGAGGACAATATAACTAGACACTCTCTTGTCTGGAACCCACAAGATAGGACACACACTGAGAAAACCTGAGGACAATATAACTAGACACTCTCTTGTCTGGAACCCACAAGATAGGACACACACTGAGAAAACCTGAGGACAATATAACTAGACACTCTCTTGTCTGGAACCCTACAAGATAGGACACACACTGAGAAAACCTGAGGACAATATAACTAGACACTCTCTTGTCTGGAATCCCACAAGATAGGACACACACTGAGAAAACCTGAGGACAATATAACTAGACACTCTCTTGTCTGGAACCCACAAGATAGGACACACACTGAGAAACCTGAGGACAATATAACTAGACACTCTCTTGTCTGGAACCCACAAGATAGGACACACACTGAGGACAACCTGAGGACAATATAACTAGACACTCTCTTGTCTGGAACCCACAAGATAGAACACAGCTGAGAAACCTGAGGACAAATAACTAGACACTCTCTTGTCTGGAACCCACAAGATAGGACACACACTGAGAACACCTGAGGACAATATAACTAGACACTCTCTTGTCTGGAACCCACAAGACAGGAACACACTGAGAAAACCCGAGGACAATATAACTAGACACTCTCTTGTCTGGAACCCACAAGATAGGACACACACTGAGAACACCTGAGGACAATATAACTAGACACTCTCTTGTCTGGAACCCACAAGATAGGACACACGCTGAGGACACCTGAGGACAATATAACTAGACACTCTCTTGTCTGGAACCCACAAGATAGAACACAGGCTGAGATAACCTGGGGACAATATAACTAGACACTCTCTTGTCTGGAACCCACAAGATAGGACACACGCTGAGGAAACCTGAAGACAATATAACTAGACACTCTCTTGTCTGGAACCCACAAGATAGGACACATGTTGAGGACACTGAGGACAATATAACTAGACACTCTCTTGTCTGGAACCCACAAGATAGGACACACGCTGAGGACACCTTAGGACAGTATAACTAGACAGTCTCTTGTCTGGAACCCACAAGATAGGACACACGCTGAGGAAACCCGAAGACAATATAACTAGACACTCTCTTGTCTGGAATCCCCTAGACAAATGAAATAGCGGGATACCTAAAATCATACGGAGAAGAGAATTAAAGACAGAGATAAATAATGATGGGAGAATATGTATGAAGCTGCAGGGGATAGCAACAGATAGGATGTGTTAACGTGATTTGGCAGACGCCCCATGCCCCAATGGGAGATAAATGGCAGACAAAGAAGATCAGAAAGAGACTGGCAGTAAGTAAGTAATGTGTGATCATGTAACGAGATGGCAGACATGGAGGAACATCGTGATGGCTGGAAACATCAGTGACAGAAGGAACAGTTTTTTTTTTCAGTTTAGTCGACGGATCAACATCACGGCACACGGGTGTAACCCATAAGTACTCCGTACTACTCCTAACTCAAGCCTGAGTCCGGATAATCTCAGCTCAGTGCACGAACTCCGTAGCACGGCGAGGATCCTGAAATACTTTGCGAAGATTTTTAAATTGAAATTTTGCCCGGGCAGCGCCGTTAGCCTACTCTTTTTTCGATTTCCAACTGCCAAGGGATTTTTTTACGTTCGCAACAATACACACGGACGTCCAATCTCACTACCTAGAGACCTGGGGACATTTTGTTACTAGAAGTACACGTAAAAAATTCCCGGCCTCACCGGGGCTTGATACCGGAGCCTCCAGCACTCGAGTCGGACATCACACCTCGAGACCACTCATCCCCCAAAGATTCGGATTTGCACTGAGACAAATGATGCTTGACTGTCTAAGACAATTGCTCGGGGGGGAGGAGGGGGGAGGCATCAGTAGAACTGATCCAGACCACCAAATACCCAGAGATACATATATGCAGAGGCCATTTTGCAAGGCGCATGATACTGACGATGATGATGATGATGATGGTGATGGTGTTGGTGTTGGTGTTGGTGGTGGTGGTGATGATGATGATGATGATGATGATGATGATGATGATGATGATGACGACGACGCCGATGATGATGATGATGATGATGATGATGATGATGTTGATGATGATGATGATGATGACGCCGATGATGATGATGATGATGATGATGATGATGATGATGATGATGATGATGATGATGATGATGATGATGATGATGATGACGCCGATGATGATGATGATGATGATGATGATGATGATGATGATGATGATGATGATGATGATGATGATGATGATGATGATGATGATGATGATGATGATGATGATGATCATGATCATGATCATGATGATGATCATGATCATGATGATGATGATGATGATGATGATGATGATCATGATCATGGTGATGATCATGATCATATGATCATGATGAATAAACAGACAAACTGAGAAACATATAATGGCAGTAGAATAGTGGTTTCTGAGGAAACTGCAAAGAACACCACGAACGGACAGAAAAACCAATGAAACAGTTCTTTAAAAGCATAATAATTAAACACCCTAAACTGATTAAAGAAATTAAATGTAGACGGTGAACAATTTTGAACACTCGATGTGGAAAAAATAAACTTCGAACGTTGGTGACAACTGCTTTGTTGCTGGGAAAACAAAACAAAAGGAAGGCAAAGAGATACAATTCTGGACAATTCTGGCCACACTTGTCACATGATATAAACTGGAGAAGATGACAGACTTGGTCCAAGACTCTGGTGATGGTGACAGATCACGATCCATGACCGACCAGACTTATCGGCACGACATATGAAGATGATGATGATGTCTATTTGCTAGTCTCTGTCTCTATGTCATGAGTGTCTTCAATCTCCGAACGTATATCCCTCCATTCCCCACGCCCCTTATTTCCGACCTTCCAGCAAATACCACAATAAACATTCAATTCATTCACTAAGTAATCCCCAACCAGGTTCAATCCTTGACTAAGTTCATTCACTCAGTTATCTCGTACCAGGATCAAACTTACATACTGTTTACACGTCCGTTAGACAACATAATCCCCTTCTGTGCAGGAGTACTCTTTCCTCGACGCGGCTCATGGAGCCATGAATGCAATAAACGGTCAATCCGAGTGCAGCGAAGCAATAAAGTGATGTGTTTGATCGGAGGTTAAGCCAATCGATGTGGCCCTGAATAAATAAACCCTTGACATTGCCGGTAAATATGAGTGGATGGATCCAGGTAGTGCCGCCGGTGACTGATTTTCAGGTGTCGTAATTATGTTTTGCAGTTAGCGCATGGTTACCTAGTTAGTTAGTTGCACATCATTTACAGGACGTTTGCCGTCAACACCAGCGGTTGTTTCTGTTGTTGATGTCTTGGCAAGATTTACTTTCAGTAGTTTGCCATTGATTTCTGAACGACCGGCACCCATACCATTTCGTAAAAGACCAGCGCAACGCGGTCTGCTGCCAAATCACGGGCAGCTATTTTTTTTTTTAGATTACGAACCGCGCCCGTAACTACTTCGCCACGGAGACCGGTGGTTAGCTTAGGGGTATTAGCAATGGAGTTAAAAGAGGATCGGCTTCATTGCACCGGGTTTTATCCCATAAGAGTCGGTTTATTTCCGCTTGGAGGTCTGCCGAACACCTCGCACAAAGCAGGAACTCCGTGGTTTCTGAGGAAAATGCAAAAAATACCATGGACAGATAGAAAAACCAATGAGCAAGTCCTACAAGAAACAAATGATAACAATAACCTGATTATAGAAATTAGACGTACACTGTCAAAATTTGTTTTGGCACGTTATGAGAAGAAATACATTTGAGAACTAGCTGACAAATGGCAAGACTGAGGGGGGAAACAAGGGGTAGGCAGAGAAGTAACTACCTGGATGGCTTGACCACGTGGTATGGTCGAGACAGGGTCACAGAGCTGATCCACGACTCGGGTGATCGTGTGAGATGGCGAAACATGACCGCCTGCGCTTACCGGCATGGCTCATGATCATGATGATTCACATGTACAGTTTTACATGAAACAGCTTTCGTGCATTTATTCCATTTTGAGGAATGACCTCTGACCCGGTTAGTTTTTAACCAAACACCGCAAACTAACTAAAACTGTCTGAACAAAATCAAATCAAATCAAATCAAATCAACTTTATTTTTACATGAACATGTAACTAGGGGTCGGTAGTTTCGTTTCCCACGTAACAGTTCAATACATCAATGGAAATTAATTCACAGCAGGTTGTTCTGCAAACGGCGCGTTAGAAATGTTGATACAAGATGCGCTGCCTGCTGAGTCAGGGACAGATTTGCCATCTATTTCTAGGTGCATCCAGGCCAACATCAAGTGATGGCCTTATTACAACACAGATTCATGGTAGGAAACTGTTTCTGGGAGGAATTTGTGTGGGTATTCGCAGACAGAAGGAAAAGAGGAAGGAGGGGAAGGAGGAATGAAAGAAAGAAAAAATAACAGTAGGAGAGAATGAAGGAAGGAATGATTAGAATCAATGGAAATATAGATGGAAGAAAAGAAGGAATTGAAAAAGGACGGAGAGAAGGAATTGAGACTGGGCAGGAAGGAGGAAAGGAGACAGGAAAGAAAGAAGGGGAAAAGGAAGAACTAAACATAACAAATATGAAAGAAGGAGGGGGGGGGGGAGATAGAAATAGTAAACTAGAGAAAGAATGTTAATAGGAAGAAGAGAAGGAAAAACAGAAGACAGGAAAGGAAGAAGTTGAAAAGAAGGAACGAAGATTTTAAATAATAAGGAAGGGAGGGAGGAAAGAAAGAAACATTAAACGACAGAAAGCAAGGTAGAAGGAGGCAGGGTTGATCAGGAGAACAGGAAGAAATTGATAAGGATGGAGAGAAGAGAATAAAGAGGAAAGAGGTCAAGATGGAGCATTTTGAAGGAAAGAAGTAATGAAAACAAAAACGAAGAAAGGAGAAAAGAAACGACGTAATAATGAAAGGAAGGAAGGATGGATAGAAGAAGAGAAACAAAAATTGCTTTATACAAACACCTGACGATGAGCAAGTTTGTGTGAGTCACGACAAGGAATAAAGTCGGTGTGAGCTGACAGACGTAGAATTAATCAAACACAAAGTAATGAAAATCAACCATTTCTGAACTCAAACCTAGCAAGGTAATATATTATAATCTGTTTATAGTTCTCTCTTTACATATGGATTAATCCCATTACGGTTTTATGTGAAACAGCTTTTAAGCATTTACTCTTTTTTTTGTAAGATGAACTTTGGCCCGGTTAGTTATTAACAAAAAATGCACACTTTGAGTAAGACTGTCTGAACATGTAACTAGAGGTCGGTAGTTTCGTTTCCCACGTAACACTTCACTACATCAATTGAAATTAATTCACAGCAGGCTACTCGCTGATTTCGTTTGCCGTGTACGGAACCGGAAGGAGAATATGGCAAAGACATGCGCAAAGATAACATGCAGCAGGAAGTATGAGTCTATGGGATCATTGAAAACATGGAATACCTTTAGCAAATTCAATTAACGGCTCAAAACCAATTACATGAACCCACGGCAATCTATGGCAAGTAAAGCTGATTATAATGTTGAATGTAATGTTGAATGTAAATGTTGAATTTTTCTTTTAGACGAATTTTTAAATTGACCTGGGCTCGTTGGCTGACTCAGTCGAAAGTGAGTACCAGGAGCGCGGGCTAAAGATGTTTAAAGATGTTTACATATCCCCCACAAATATCACACTGTGATAATAAGAAGAGGAGGAGGAGGGGGGAGGAGGAGGAGGAGAAGAAGAAGAAGAAGAAGAAGAAGAAGAAGAAGAAGAAGAAGAAGAAGAAGAAGAAGAAGAAGAAGAAGAAGAAGAAGAAGAAGAAGAAGAAGAAGAAGAAGAAGAAGAAGAAGAAGAAGAAGAAGGAAGAGGAGGAGGAGAGGAAGAGAAGAAGAGGAAGAAGAAAAAGTCAAAGAGGAAGGAGGAGGTGGAGCAGGGCATGTCATGAGAAGTAAATTCGAACGGCGAGATATCAGCCACATGGCTTATCGGGTTCTGGTTAGTGTATAGAGCTGTGATTTTAGCACCATATACCCAACACACGCCTCGAGGTGTGTAGAGGAGTCCTCTACTGTACCCATATTTCGTTGTCCTCTACTGTACCCATAGTTCGTACTCCTGATTGTGTGTTGTTGATAATTACTCAATCATTCAACAATAATCAATTGTGTGTTGTGGATAATTAGTCAGCCGTTCAACAATAATCAATTGTATGTTCTAGATAATTAGTCAGTCGTTCAATAATAATCAGTTGTGTGTTGTGGATAACTAGTCAATCAATCAACAATCTATAGTGCGCGGAGTGGCTTAAAGATACAAGGTGTGCCTCTGACTTAAGCAATCGGGTACGATTCACAGTCTCAGCTGTATGTGTTTTCTTTTTTTTTTACACAAGTTGGAAATGACTAACTAACCTCTCCCTTCTAACTACTCCCTTCTAACTAACTATCCCATTCTAACTAATCACTCCCTTCTAATTAACCACTCCATTTTAACCAACCACTACATTGTAACTAACCACTCCATTCTAACTAACAACTCCAATCTAACTAACCACTCCATTCTAACTAATAACTCCAATCTAACTAACTACTCCTTTTTAACTAACCACTCCTTTCTAACCAACCACACCCTTCTAACTAATCACGCTCTTCTAACTAACCACTCTATTCTAACAAACAAAACCATTCCTTTTTATCTAACCACTCCCTTTCAACTAACCACTCCTTTCTAACTAACAACACCCTTCTAACTAATCACGTCTTTCTAACTAACCACGCCTTCTAACTAGTCACTCCCTTCTAACTAACAACGCCCTTTTAAAATACCACTCCCTTCTAACAAACCGTTCTCTTCTAACTAACCACGTCCTTCTAAATAATCACTCCCTTCTTACTAACCACGCCTTTTTAACTAACCACTCCCTTCTAACTAACCACTTCCTTCTAACTAACCACGTCCTTCTAAATAATCACTCCCTTCTTACTAACCACGCCCTTCTAACTAACCACTCCCTTCTAACTAACCACTTTCTTCTAACTAACCAAGCCCTTCTAACTAATTACTCCCTTCTAACTAATCACGCCCTTCTAACTAATCACTCCCTTCTAACTAACTATTCCCTTCTAACTAACCACGCCCTTCTAACTATCACTCCCTTCTTACTAACCATTCACTTCTAACTAACCCCGTCCTTCTAACTAACCACTCCCTTCTAACTAGCTATTCCCTTCTAACTAAACCACACCCTTCTAACTAACCACACCCTTCTAACTAATCACACCCTTCTAACTAACCACTCCCGTCTAACTAATCACTCCCTTCTAACTAACTATTCTCTTCTAATTAACCACGCCCTTCTAACTAACCACTCTCTTCTAACTAACCACGCCTTCTAACTAATCACTCCCTTCTAACTAACAACGCCCTTTTAAAATACCACTCCCTTCTAACAAACCATTCTCTTCTAACTAACCACGTCCTTCTAAATAATCACTCCCTTCTTACTAACCACGCCTTTTTAACTAACCACTCCTTTCTAACTAACCACTTCCTTCTAACTAACCACGTCCTTCTAAATAATCACTCCCTTCTTACTAACCACGCCCTTCTAACTAACCACTCCCTTCTAACTAACCAAGCCCTTCTAACTAATTACTCCCTTCTAACTAATCACTCCCTTCTAACTAACTATTCTGTTCTAACTAACCACGCCCTTCTAACTAACCACCCCCTTATATATATTCCCTTCTTACTAACCACGCCCTTCTAACTAACCACCCCCCTTATATATATTCCCTTCTAACTAACCACGCCCTTCTTACTAACAATTCACTTCTAACTAACCCCGTCATTCTAACTAACCACTCCCTTCTAACTAACTATTCCCTTCTAACTAAACCACACCCTTCTAACTAACCACACCATTCTAACTAACCACACCCTTCTAACTAACCACACCCTTCTAACTAACCACACCCTTCTAACTAATCACACCCTTCTAACTAACCACTCCCGTCTAACTAATCACTCCCTTCTAACTAACTATTCTCTTCTAATTAACCACGCCCTTCTAACTAACCACTCTCTTCTAACCACTCACTTCTAACTAACCACTCTCTTCTAAATAACCACACCCTTCTAACTAATCACTCCCTTCTAACTAACCACACTCTTCTAACTAATCACTTCCTTCTAACTAACCACACCCTTCTAACTAATCACTCCCTTCTAACTAACCACACCCTTCTAACTAATCACTCTCTTCTAACTAACCACTCCCTTCTAACTAACCACTCTCTTCTAAGTAACTACTCCCTTCTAACTAACCACTCCCTTCTAACTAACCACTCTCTTCTAAGTAACTACTCCCTTCTAACTAACCACTCCCTTCTAACTAACCACACCCTTCTAACTAATCACTCCCTTCTAACTAACCACACCCTTCTAACTAATCACTCCCTTCTAACAAACTATTCCCTTGTAACTAATCACTCCCTTCTAACTAACCACAATAACATGGCTCGAGACACAGACATTCACTAGGGCATGTTTCCTTAGCGACTCAATGAGCATGCTCAAGAGGATAAAGATGGGGTGTGTCCGAAGAGAGTGATTGCTGTCTCTGGAGCGGCCTCGGCTGGCAAGCATTAGTTTCATCTCTCCCTTGTGTTGCCGGGGCCCATAAGGGAAGCAAAGAATAGCAACACTGCAGCCTACCACGCATGTCGTAAGAGGCGACTAAGGAGGCTTGATGGTTCCGTCGCCCTGCTACTGAGTGAGTGCGTGGCGCGATACTGTGAGCTGTGAGGTTTCGTGTAAAATGCTTTTGAATCTGCCCGAGGTTTTTTGAAACGTGACTGCATGTTCGGAGCGATGGTAGATGGCTATGTCCCAGAGTTGACCGGTTTTTGCCTTATGCAGAAATGCGTGGCTGCTGGGCTTCTGGTTGACTGCCACTGCCATCGACGATGAACTGTATTTTCGTGGACTGTGTGGGTGAACATCTAGGAAACATCCAGATCGGAAAATGACTGCCGATTCCGTCAGAGATGAACTGGATGTTTTGTGGGGGACTATTGTGTTGACATTCTGGCAGCGGCATTATGCACAGTGTATCTGTGCGGGCTGTTGTTTGTCGAGACTCCTGTCTTTTCCACTTTTCACATTGGTCAGTGGGGAGCGTTTTGTGCGATATTCACTGGCACAGGAACGGAGCATAATGGGGACGACCCGTTGCTGTGAGGTTGGAACTACGACTAACTAACTAACTAACTAACTAACTAACTAACTAACTAACTAACTGGTTTCATCTTCGTGCCAAGGCATACGGGAGTACAAGGAAATGAGCGGGCTGACAAGCTCGCAGGTAAGGCAACTGTGGAGGGCGAACGCGCCATGGACCAGGCTGACATTCTGAATGCTCTACGAGAAGTAGACTGTTACAAGAACCAAGTGATGACCGTGAATCTACAACCATGGTCAGACTGCGAGAACTGCAAATTAAAAGAGGTGTGGCCAAACAAGAACACTTCGCAGGAAGCCAAAGAAGATTGATAAACCAACACAGAACTGATGTCGTGAGCCGCTACACGCTGCAGGATTTGCTGAGGAGGGGATCCGAGCACTTATGGACTGAATGGTTCGATGTGCAGTGAGGATTATCTGTCGACTAACTAACTAACTAACCACGCCCTTCTAACTAATCACGCCCTTCTAACTAACTATTCCCTTCTAACTAACTATTCCCTTCTAACTAACCACTCCCTTCTAAATAACCACATTCTTCTAACTAATCACGTATTTCTAACTAACACGCCCTTCTAACTAATTACTACTTTCTAACTAACTACTCCCTTCTAACTAACCACTCCCTTCTAACTAACCACTCCCTTCTAATTAACCACTCCCTTCTAACTAACCACTCCATTCTAACTAATCACGCCCTTCTAACTAACCATTCCCTTCTAACTAACCACTTCCTTCCACCTAACCATTGCCGCCATAATTTAAAATGTATTTCCACAGAAGCGCCCCCCCTTAAGCCATATACATGATTTTTCCGGCTCCAGCAGCCAGTCCACGATTGATTTGTGTCCAACCAACCGTTATTTAATAGTCTGGAATTGCAGGGAAATCTGACCTAACGGTTTTAGTATTTGATGTATACCAGACGTGAGTTCAGAACAATGGGGCCCTATGTGGCCATTACTGATGAAAGATAATAAACTGTTTCTTGGGATTCAGAGAGAACTAAGAAGAAAGAAATATATATTTTAGTTTGGCAAGTGATGATGAAAAGAGTAACGAAATGTTACACAGAGCAATGAATCGTGGAGTGAGAACGAACAAGTTAGGGAGAGATTAGAGGCAAAAGAGCTGAAATCCTTAGTTGCGGTTCCAACTTCCCAGCAAAGGGTCACTTCATAATGCGCCCTTCCTGTGTCAGTGAATGTCACACAAAATGCTCCTCACTGTCCTATGTGAAAAGTGGAACAGACATCAGTCTCGACAAACCAACAGTACTCACAGGCATACTTGCATAAGGCCGCTGTCAGAATCCAACACAACAGTCCGCCACTAAAATTATAGTTTATCGTCGATGGAAGCGGCAGTCACTAGAAAACCAGCAGTTGCATCCACATTACTGCATAAGGGAAACCAGCTAGTATCGCAACCGGCTGTCCGTTTTTGTTTTTTTTTAACATACAGTTCACAATACAAACAACCGCGGACAGATGCACAAGCACATCCACAGCTCACGGTGTCGCACCACGCACTTAATTCAGTAGCTGGATAACGGACTATGTTACTACCTGTCCAACGTGAGGTAAACAAGCCGTAGCCATAAGCAAAATCACCACAGAGGCCTAAACAACTGCCTATCCTCCATGTTGCACCGAAAGGTCAAGCGATGTCGTTTCTGAGACAAATGTGAATAGTTTGGATCTCGGAGTAACAAACAACGATTGTACTAGTAAGATACTAATGAAAGTAGAACATTATATACAACGGTCAGGAAGAGACAAACAGCGTTATGTGGCCATGTAACGAACGAACGAACGAACGAACGAACGAACGAACGAACGAAAATCTTTATTTTCAAAGGGTTAAGAATTGGGCACGCAGGCCCGTCTGACATTGTGATGAGAAGAGAGGCATTGGAGTATGCCGTGACGAGTGGCACGATCAATCGGAGAAGCGGCAGAGGAAAGCCACGAGACTTTATGTTGGGTGAGCCTAGTCCGTGGCATGGGGGGATAACACCGGATGAACTGATCTAGTTACACCAAGGAACCAGATGTGCGGAGAGACATTATAGACCTATGTCATTTGGCATGGCATATATAAAGATGATGATGAATGTGATGACGATGATGATGGTGATGATGATGATGATGATGATGATGATGATGATGATGATGATGATGATGATGATGATGATGATGATGATGATGATGATAAAGACGATCATGACGATGATGATTATCACGATAATGACGATACCTGTCGACTGGTTGCCTTAGAGCTCGAGGTGCGGTGTCATATGGCAACCAGGTTTCGAATGTCAAGTTCCCTAACGTGCCGCTGCCTGTGAAGGCTGAAGTAAAGGCGTCTCAGGTGCATGGTGCAAAGCCTTTTCACTCTTTCAAGTATGTCACTGTAAACACTGCTACTCTCATATCTTTAAACAATCGGGGAAAATACGCTCTTCTATCTCCCTCTGTCTCTCGCTGTCTCTCTCTCGTCACTCGATGTCCCTCTCTCTCTCTCTCTCTCTCTCTCTCTTCTCTCTCTCTCTCTGTGTCACTTGATATCTCATCTCTGTCACTCGCTGTCTCTCTCTCTGTCTCTATATCTATATATCTATCCCTCTCTCTGTCTTTATCTATCTCTCTCTGTTTCTTTATCTCTCTATCTCTAATCTTCTTTATCTCTCCTTCTCTCTCTCCATTTGTCTGTCTTCTCTCTCTTTGTATTTCTCTGACTTAGATGTATCTCTCAGTCTCTCTCTGTCCCTCTCTCTGTGTCTATCCCTCTCTGTTTCTCTCTATTCCTCTCTCTCTCCCTCCCTCTCCCCTCTCTCTGTCTGTCTCTCACCTTCTCTCCCTCTCTCTCTCCGCAAAAGCCTGCTTTTCAATAAGGCTAAACTAATTCACAAAATCCTACATCGGAATGCCCCAAATTACCTTTGGCCATTGTTTAAAAACAATGCTAGACACAGTAAACGATTAAATATATTACACATTCCAAAGCCTAGGATTGAATTATACAAAACAAGGTTAACGTACTCTGCAGCTCAGCTGTGGAACAATCTTCCACTAGAAATCAAAGACATCACCAATCCCTATTCATATAATCGCAAATTATTCGAACACTATCTCAGTACGGATTATCTTCCCCCTTAATAATACAAATAATAATAATAATAATAATAATAACAAAACCTTGTATAACAGCCAGTCCCATTTTGGTAGGCCAGTATATTCCACATGGCTAATAACAAGTGTCAGACCATTATCTAATATTACTGAGTCGTGTAGTATTGATGTTCGCATTTTGCCCATGCCTTTATAATGCATATCTTTTATATTGTTGCTGTTCTCTGATAGCCTTGAATGATGTGTGAATGGAATAATGTATGAAAGAGAGTGATAGAAGGGCAGAATGTTAGACGGGCCTGCGTGCCCAATTCTTAACCCTTTGAAAATAAAGTTTGTTCGTTCGTTCGTTCGTTCGTTCTGTCTGTCTCTATGTCTCTCTCTGTCTCTATATCTCTCTCAATCCCCCTATCTGTCTCAATCTATATCTCTCTGTCTCTCTATCTTTCTCCCTCTCTCATTCTAGCTCTCCCTCTCTCTTCCTCTGTGTGTCTGTCTCTCACCTTCTCTATCTCTTCCCTTCTCTTCCTCTCTCTCCCTCTCTCTCTCTGTCTGTCTCTCCCCTTCTATATCTCTATCCCCTCTCTCTATCCCTCTCTCTGGTCTATCTATCTCTCTATGTCTCTCTATCTCTCTCTGTTTCTCACCTTTTCTACCTCTCTCCCTTTCTGTCTCCCTCTCCCTCCCTTCTTCCCTCTCCTCTCCTTCTGTCTGTCTCTCTCCCTTGTTTTCAAGCAGCAACCTTCACTGGGTCTATGATGTGATAGAACCATCACAATTTATAGCTGTGAATGCACGGAGAAAATAGCTGGTCAGTCTTTCCCTCATTAGCGAACAAAGAACGCAGAAACCGAACCCTCGCCCTACCGCTCCCAGCGTAGCTCCATATCAACTAAACCAACACGCCTGCCTGTTTGCACTACTTACAACTAACTCGGCAACCGCGGACTTCAGTGGCAAGCCCGCTCACCTGCCCACCCGATCACGTGTTTCAATCTCCTTTGAATGACTTCCTAGACGCACAGGTAGATCCATCCTAAAATCAGCGTCGTGTAAAATACCTGGGGCGTAATGGAGGACAACGTGGTTTTACCAAATCACCCGTATTGTTCCGACTGGTTTAAAACTAAGAGGTTAGCAACATATAACTTATACACCTCGATAAGGCGCCATGTTTTCTTACAACTAATTCTGACCACAAGATTGTTCCACAAATAACTCTGTGGACTTTTGTTTATTTGGGAAACGGTCGGAAAATGGCAGAAATCCTGGCAGGATACCATTCAGTGTAGAGGAAGTGGTTTTTGTGACTTCCGTGTCTGATGTGCCAGGTTGGCTTCAGCGCGTATTTGTATTTTATGTGGGCATTTCTGATTTATGTATGTGTTTTAGTCATCATAGCGCGCACGTGCCAGAAACATTTCAACTCTGGTGTGTTTGGGAAATATGTGATTATTATTATAGTTTTCGTCATCGAAATCATTATCGTAGTCATCATTGTCATTATTTATTTATTTATTTATTTATTTATTATTATTATTATTATTATTATTATTATTATTATTATTATTATTATTATTATTATTATTATTATTATTATTATTATTTATTGACCGCCACCTTACCGTCTTGACAGACTTCAGTTTGTAAAATGGAATTATACCTTACTATAATACAAAGCCTGGGCTGAATTTAAAGACCATGCGTTGCCCATGCAGCATGATCCCTCTCTCTCTCTCTCTCTCGGCCTGCCTAGTTTACTCCAGAGGAAAGGTAACACTGGAACATCTGGAACAAGACAAGCTGCAGAAGCTGCCAGATCAACAAAGCAATGCTCTAACTGTCCTCCTGTTGGAGCTTCGATCCTTGACCAGTTGCCGATCATGGCTTATTATTATTATTATTATTATTATTATTATTATTATTATTATTATTATTATTATTATTATTATTATTATTATTATTATCATCATTCTCATTATTGTTGTTAATATTATCATCATCATCATTAATATTATAGAGTTCAGCGTGGCAGAATGGATGAGGGCACAACCTCTTAAACTTCCGGTGTGCTGATGGCGAAATAGCTGGTTCAATCCCTACGTCGGTAAGATGGATCGCTTTATTATAGACAAATGTCATAAATATAGTAAGATATCAACATAGAGAAAAATATCAACATGTAGACGAATATCAACATATAGACAAATATCAACATGTAGACAAATATCAACATATAGACAAATATCAACATAGAGACAAATATCAACATATAGACAAATATCAACATGTAGACGAATATCAACATGTAGACAAATATCAACATATAGACAAATATCAACATATAGACAAATATCAACATATAGACAAATATCAACATATAGACAAATATCAACATATAGACAAATATCAACATGTAGACAAATATCAACATAGAGACAAATATCAACATAGAGACAAATATCAACATATAGACGAATATCAACATATAGACAAATATCAACATGTAGACAAATAACATAGAGACAAATATCAACATAGAGACAAATATCAACATAGAGACAAATATCAACATAGAGACAAATATCAACATATAGACGAATATCAACATATAGACAAATATCAACATGTAGACAAATATCAACATATAGACAAATATCAACATATAGACAAATATCAACATGTAGACAAATATCAACATATAGACAAATATCAACATATAGACAAATATCAACATATAGACAAATATCAACATGTAGACAAATATCAACATATAGACAAATATCAACATATAGACAAATATCAACATATAGACAAATATCAACATATAGACAAATATCAACATATAGACAAATATCAACATATAGACAAATATCAACATATAGACAAATATCAACATATAGACAAATATCAACATATAGACAAATATCAACATGTAGACAAATATCAACATATAGACAAATATCAACATGTAGACGAATATCAACATGTAGACAAATATCAACATGTAGACAAATATCAACATATAGACAAATATCAACATGTAGACAAATATCAACATATAGACAAATATCAACATGTAACTAAATATCAACATGTAGACAAATATCAACATATAGACAAATATCAACATATAGAAAAATATCAACATATAGACAAATATCAACATATAGAAAAATATCAACATGACAAATATCAACATATAGACAAATATCAACATATAGAAAAATATCAACATTTAGACAAATATCAACATATAGACGAATCTGAATAGCATAAGGCATGGTGGCAATGTTGATCGGCAGAGTACCTGTGTAGAACTATCCTCAACAGATTGCATTTATTGTTTGTGGGTGGGCCAACACTTCAAAAAGTCATATTTGGTCCAAGGAAACGATCAATTCATTCTCTTTGTTTGGATTAATGGCTTCTGGTTTTTTTTGTGTGGTTGTGGGCAATTCTGAATATGCAACAGGAAATCCTGTGTTGTTTTTTTTCCCCTTGTAAATTACTTGATGCGATACAACAGAAGGTCGTGTATTTATGGCAACTAAAATAATACTAAGCTAAATTAGGTTGCATTATTTCGTCGCCAGGTTTATAGTCTGGTGCATGCGCCAGCAACCTACGGCATGCGTGGCAAGTGTGGCCCGTGTAACGGTTTTCATTGGTACGCTGAATGAATTAAAATAAACAATATGCTTGCTTGTTATGTTCGCTGGCTGTGAACTCCAACGTGAAGTCCTGTATGTCAGATGAAGACATCCTGTTGTCCAACATCAGTGTGATGTCATACCGGACCTGAGGTTTGCGTGAGTATCCGTTGTCTCATGTCTGGCTTACTGGTGTGCAGACTGGTGGTTCCTTGCCGTGCAGGCAGATACTCTCCGACTTCGGAAGAATCAGCGATCCTACTACGTTAGCCAGGACCCCGAAGGGTCCTGTTGCCCGGAACGCACGACTAGGACGTGTCAGTAGGTCTAGGCCAGTACAGAACCTGGCCCTCGTGCCTTGGAACCACCTTTGCGTCCCAAATACACCATATGATCTCATACAAGTATAAATTTTAATTAAAATGAAGCATATAGTTCTTTTAAAGCAATTTATGTTTTAGCTTCCCTTCATCGTACGTCAGATGTTCTATCCGATGCAAACAAATTAAATGAGTGTAGAGCAACAATAATTGATCTTGAAGTTGTTTTTGTCTCCGATCTTTCCCCTCTTTTCCGACCATCCCACCACCAACTCAATAGTTATGTGTTCTGTGGCGTACATGTGCCAGTAGTCTTTAGCAACAAACACTTGTGCTATTAAATAATACTGTTCCTTTAAAGTGACTCACAAAATGCAAGAACTTGACATACGCTTGTTTTAACACTTCACAGAAAAGAAAACAAAAAACTTAATATATGCTCGTTTTAAGACTTCAAAGAAAAGCAAGAACTTGATTTACGCTCGTTTTAAAACTTTTGGGCAAATGAATATGGATTAGATCATGGTCGACATGGGTTGGCGCACTGAATGACAGTGCAACAAAACTTCGGCACACAACTCGACAAATGTTGCCGGGCCGTGGTCTAGTGCTGTTGATTGCTACACGGATTTCTCCCTGGTCAACTCTCGGGGGTTTAGCTCATGCCTCACTACCTGAGGGGCAGGGGGTTTGGGTCTCTCTTGTGCTTAGTTGAATTTTCTAATACATTCGTAGATGGTAGAAGAGACAGTTGAGTGTGGCAGCAGAAGGAGACAGTATAAGGAGGCAATAGAAGGAGACAGTGGGATTAAACAGTATAAGGAGACAATAGAAGGAGACAGTAGAAGAAGACAGTTGAGGGAGACAGTGGAAGGAGGCAGTAGAAGGAGACAGTAGAACGAGGCAGTAGAAGGAGACAGTACAAGGAGACAGTACAAGGAAACAGTAGAAGGAGACAATAGAAGGAGACAGTAGAAGGAGACAGTACAAGGAGACAGTACAAGGAGACAGTACAAGGAGACAATAGAAGGAGACAATAGAAGGAGACAGTAGAAGGAGACAGTACAAGGAGACAGTACAAGGAGACAGTACAAGTAGACAGTACAAGGAGACAGTAGAAGGATACAGTACAAGGAGACAGTACAAGGAAACAGTACAAGGGGACAGTACAAGGAGACAGTAGAAGGATACAGTAGAAGGAGACAGTACAAGGAGAAAGTACAAGGAGACAGTACAAGTAGACAGTACAAGGAGACAGTAGAAGGAGACAGTAGAAGGAGACAGTACAAGGAGACAGTACAAGGAGATAGTACAAGGAGACAGTAGAAGGGGACAGTAGAAGAAGACAGTAGCATGAAACAGAACAGTGAGACAGTAAAATAAGACAGTAGATTGAGACAGAACAGTGAGACAGTAGCATGAGACAGTAAAATGAGACAGTAGATTGAGACAGAACAGTAAGACAGTAGCATGAGACAGTAAAATAAGACAGTAGATTGAGACAGAACAGTAAGACAGTAGAATGAGACAGTAAAATAGGACAGTAGATTGAGACAGAACAGTAAGACAGTAGAATGAGACAGTAAAATAAGACAGTATATTGAGACAGAACAGTAAGAGAGTAAAATGAGACAGTACACACATAAAATAAGACAGTAGATGGAGACAGAACAGTGAGACCGTAGATTGAGACAGTAAATTAAGACATTAGAATGAGACAGAACAGTGAGACAGTAAATTAAGACATTAGAATGATACAGAACAGTGAGACAGTAAATTAAGACATTAGAATGAGACAGAACAGTGGGACAGTAAATTAAGACATTAGAATGAGACAGAACAGTGAGACAGTAAATTAAGACATTAGAATGAGACAGAACAGTGAGACAGTAAATTAAGACATTAGAATGAGACAGAACAGTGAGACAGTAAATTAAGACAGTAGAATGAGACAGTAAAATAAGACAGTAGATTGAGACAGAACAGTGAGACAGTAGAATGAGACAGTAAAATAAGACATTAGAATGAGACAGAACAGTGAGACAGTAGAATAAGACAGTAAAATAAGACAGTAGATTGAGACAGAACAGTGAGACAGTAGAATTAGACAGTAAAATAAGACAGTAGATTGAGACAGAACAGTAAAACAGTAGAATGAGACAGTAAAATAAGACAGTAGATTGAGACAGAACAGTGAGACAGTAGAATGAGACAGTAAATTAAGACATTAGAATGAGACAAAACAGTGAGACAGTAAATTAAGACATTAGAATGAGACAGAACAGTGAGACAGTAAATTAAGACATTAGAATGAGACAGAACAGTGAGACAGTAAATTAAGACATTAGAATGAGACAGAACAGTGAGACAGTAAATTAAGACATTAGAATGAGACAGAACAGTGAGACAGTAAATTAAGACATTAGAACGAGACAGAACAGTGAGACAGTAAATTAAGACATTAGAATGAGACAGAACGGTGAGACAGTAAATTAAGACATTAGAATGAGACAGAACAGTGAGACGGTATATTAAGACATTAGAATGAGACAGAACAGTGAGACAGTAAATTAAGACATTAGAATGAGACAGAACAGTGAGACAGTAAATTAAGACATTAGAATGAGACAGAACAGTGAGACAGTAAATTAAGACATTAGAATGAGACAGAACAGTGAGACAGTAAATTAAGACATTAGAATGAGACAGAACAGTGAGACAGTAAATTAAGACATTAGAATGAGACAGAACAGTGAGACAGTAAATTAAGACATTAGAATGAGACAGAAAAGTGGGACAGTAAATTAAGACATTAGAATGAGACAGAACAGTGAGACAGTAAATTAAGACATTAGAATGAGACAGAACAGTGAGACAGTAAATTAAGACATTAGAATGAGACAGAACAGTGAGACAGTAAATTAAGACAGTAGAATGAGACAGTAAAATAAGACAGTAGATTGAGACAGAACAGTGAGACAGTAGAATGAGACAGTAAAATAAGACATTAGAATGAGACAGAACAGTGAGACAGTAGAATGAGACAGTAAAATAAGACAGTAGATTGAGACAGAACAGTGAGACACTAGAATTAGACAGTAAAATAAGACAGTAGATTGAGACAGAACAGTAAGACAGTAGAATGAGACAGTAAATTAATACATTAGAATGAGACCCTCGGGAAGGTTAACCCGGTCAACAAATGCCCGCAGAAGTCGGATGTGTCGGCCTAACGGCGCAAGAACGCAGCTCTGCTGTAAACAGGCACAACGCAATCACGTCCGGAAAAAATAACTCCGGATGAACGAAGAAGAAGAAGAAGAAGAAGAAGAAGAAGAAGAATGAGACAAAACAGTGAGACAGTAAATTAAGACATTAGAATGAGACAGAACAGTGAGACAGTAAATTAAGACATGAGAATGAGACAGAACAGTGAGACAGTAAATTAAGACATTAGAACGAGACAGAACGGTGAGACAGTAAATTAAGACATTAGAATGAGACAGAACAGTGAGACGGTATATTAAGACATTAGAATGAGACAGAACAGTGAGACAGTAAATTAAGACATTAGAATGAGACAGAACAGTGAGACAGTAAATTAAGACATTAGAATGAGACAGAACAGTGAGACAGTAAATTAAGACATTAGAATGAGACAGAACAGTGAGACAGTAAATTAAGACATTAGAATGAGACAGAATAGTGAGACAGTAAATTAAGACAGTAGAATGAGACAGTAAAATAAGACAGTAGATTGAGACAGAACAGTGAGACGGTAGAATGAGACAGTAAAATAAGACATTAGAACGAGACAGAACAGTGAGACAGTAAATTAAGACATTAGAATGAGACAGAACAGTGAGACAGTAAATTAAGACATTAGAACGAGACAGAACAGTGAGACAGTAAATTAAGACATTAGAATGAGACAGAACGGTGAGACAGTAAATTAAGACATTAGAATGAGACAGAACAGTGAGACGGTATATTAAGACATTAGAATGAGACAGAACAGTGAGACAGTAAATTAAGACATTAGAATGATACAGAACAGTGCGACAGTAAATTAAGACATTAGAATGAGACAGAACAGTGAGACAGTAAATTAAGACATTAGAATGAGACAGAACAGTGAGACAGTAAATTAAGACATTAGAATGAGACAGAACAGTGAGACAGTAAATTAAGACATTAGAATGAGACAGAACAGTGAGACAGTAAATTAAGACATTAGAATGAGACAGAAAAGTGGGACAGTAAATTAAGACATTAGAATGAGACAGAACAGTGAGACAGTACATTAAGACATTAGAATGAGACAGAACAGTGAGACAGTAAATTAAGACATTAGAATGAGACAGAACAGTGAGACAGTAAATTAAGACAGTAGAATGAGACAGTAAAATAAGACAGTAGATTGAGACAGAACAGTGAGACAGTAGAATGAGACAGTAAAATAAGACATTAGAATGAGACAGAACAGTGAGACAGTAGAATGAGACAGTAAAATAAGACAGTAGATTGAGACAGAACAGTGAGACACTAGAATTAGACAGTAAAATAAGACAGTAGATTGAGACAGAACAGTAAGACAGTAGAATGAGACAGTAAAATAAGACAGTAGATTGAGACAGAACAGTGACACAGTAGAATGAGACAGTAAATTAAGACATTAGAATGAGACCCCCGGGAAGGTTAACCCGGTCAACAAATGCCCGCAGAAGTCGGATGTGTCGGCCTAACGGCGCAAGAACGCAGCTCTGCTGTAAACAGGCACAACGCAATCACGTCCGGAAAAAAAAACTCCGGATGAACGAAGAAGAAGAAGAAGAAGAAGAAGAAGAAGAAGAAGAAGAAGAAGAAGAAGAAGAAGAAGAAGAAGAAGAAGAAGAAGAAGAAGAAGAAGAAGAAGAAGAAGAAGAAGAAGAAGAAGAAGAAGAAGAAGAAGAAGAAGAAGAATGAGACAAAACAGTGAGACAGTAAATTAAGACATTAGAATGAGACAGAACAGTGAGACAGTAAATTAAGACATTAGAATGAGACAGAACAGTGAGACAGTAAATTAAGACATTAGAACGATACAGAACAGTGAGACAGTAAATTAAGACATTAGAATGAGACAGAACAGTGAGACAGTAAATTAAGACATTAGAACGAGACAGAACAGTGAGACAGTAAATTAAGACATTAGAATGAGACAGAACAGTGAGACGGTATATTAAGACATTAGAATGAGACAGAACAGTGAGACAGTAAATTAAGACATTAGAATGAGACAGAACAGTGAGACAGTAAATTAAGACATTAGAATGAGACAGAACAGTGAGACAGTAAATTAAGACATTAGAATGAGACAGAACAGTGAGACAGTAAATTAAGACATTAGAATGAGACAGAACAGTGAGACAGTAAATTAAGACATTAGAATGAGACAGAACAGTGAGACATTAAATTAAGACATTAGAATGAGACAGAACAGTGAGACAGTAAATTAAGACATTAGAATGAGACAGAATAGTGAGACAGTAAATTAAGACAGTAGAATGAGACAGTAAAATAAGACAATAGATTGAGACAGAACAGTGAGACAGTAGAATGAGACAGTAAAATAAGACATTAGAATGAGACAGAACAGTGAGACAGTAGAATTAGACAATAAAATAAGACAGTAGATTGAGACAGAACAGTAAGACAGTAGAATGAGACGGTAAAATAAGACAGTAGATTGAGACAGAACAGTGAGACAGTAGAATTAGACAGTAAAATAAGACAGTAGATTGAGACAGAACAGTAAGACAGTAGAATGAGACAGTAAAATAAGACAGTAGATTGAGACAGAACAGTGAGACAGTAGAATGAGACAGTAAATTAAGACATTAGAATGAGACAAAACAGTGAGACAGTAAATTAAGACATTAGAATGAGACAGAACAGTGAGACAGTAAATTAAGACATTAGAATGAGACAGAACAGTGAGACAGTAAATTAAGACATTAGAACGAGACAGAACAGTGAGACAGTAAATTAAGACATTAGAATGAGACAGAACAGTGAGACAGTAAATTAAGACATTAGAACGAGACAGAACAGTGAGACAGTAAATTAAGACATTAGAATGGGACAGAACGGTGAGACAGTAAATTAAGACATTAGAATGAGACAGAACAGTGAGACGGTATATTAAGACATTAGAATGAGACAGAACAGTGAGACAGTAAATTAAGACATTAGAATGAGACAGAACAGTGAGACAGTAAATTAAGACATTAGAATGAGACAGAACAGTTAGACAGTAAATTGAGACATTAGAATGAGACAGTACAGTGAGACAGTAAATTAAGACATTATAATGAGACAGAACAGTGAGACAGTAAATTAAGACATTAGAATGAGACAGAACAGTGAGACAGTAAATTAAGACAGTAGAATGAGACAGAAGATTTATAGTTCACTCGCTTTGAACTCAAGCGTAGTCCACAGCCTGATTGCTGTGTTTGAACTAACTTTCCCTACTACCAGTGTCCCTCGCCATCATTCGAACCCATTCCTACTTCTTAGATACTTTTAATTTACGTCGGTAAGTAGAGGACGAGAAGTCAACATATTAGTGCAACAGACCATTGTTGAGGTTGATCCCTCTACCTGACTAGTAGACAGTTGCACGAGACAGCACAAATCAGACAATGGAATTAAACAATCTTACAAGAAACAAATGAAAACCGTAAAAAGAAATTAGACGCAGACATTCAAGCTGTATTGAGGACATTTTGGGGAGAAATAAACTGGAAAACTTGGTGACAACTGGGAAAATTGGTAAGAGAAGAGCAAAAGGGATGCAAAGAGATTACCTGGATGGCTTGGTCGCATATCAAAATGGGAACAGGGACATAGGGCTAACCCGCGATTCTGGTGATGGTGTGTGATGTTTACTGTACGGCACATGATGATAGTTGTGATCCAGGATTCTGGTGATCGTGTGAGATGATTACTGTACGGCACATGATGATAGTTGTGATCCAGGATTCTGGTGATGGTGTGAGATGCTTACTGTACGGCACATGATGATGGTTGTGATCCAGGATTCTGGTGATGGTGTGAGATGTTTACTGTACGGCACATGATGATAGTTGTGATCCAGGATTCTGGTGATGGTGTGAGATGCTTACTGTACGGCACATGATGATGGTTGTGATCCAGGATTCTGGTGATGGTGTGAGATGTTTACTGTACGGCACATGATAGTTGTGATCCAGGATTCTGGTGATGGTGTGAGATGCTTACTGTACGGCACATGATAGTTGTGATCCAGGATTCTGGTGAACGTGTGAGATGACGAACTATGACAACCTAAGCTTATTGTATGGCACATGATGATAGTGCGAACCAGGAGACCACTGATGTGTTGGAGAGTCTGCCTGTGTGTGGGATAAGGGAACTGGAGCATGTGGTCGCCACACAGTGGTCGGGCTGGAAGATCTTTTAAAGAGTAAAACCCAAGCTTCACCGTTGTGTGGGGTGTAGGTTCAGATCGAAGGAAGGAAGGAAGGAAGGAAGGAAAGGAAGGAAGGAAGGAATGAAGGAAGGAAGGAAGGAAGGAAGGAAGCGTACAACAACAGAATAAATCCCTCAAAGATGTTGACAAGAAGTAACAGATATCGAACCTGATCCCGTCTACCAGTATGGCTCCACAGAGATAGCCTGTGGCAAGGGATCCGGTAGAAACTAGATACATCTTGTCCTGGACGCGGACAGAAAATCGAAGCCATCTTGAGCCAACTGTCGTCTGCAGTCTGTTACATCTTTCAAATGCACTGATCCGTTACTAGACATGATTCCTTCATTATGAATTACTGTAATTATATATACGTGCCATATAGTATTTATTTACGAAGAAAGGGTGAAGGAGGCTTCGTGGCCTAGTGATTGTGTCGTCAGCATCCTAGTAAGAAGGGTATGGGTTCATTTTCGGACACTGTAATTCGATTCAATCTTTCCTCTGGAGCAAACTAAGTAGGCCGAGAGAGGGAACAGTCTGCATGGGCAACTCATGGTCTTTATAATTCAGCCCAAGCTTTGTGTTAAGAAGAAGTATAACTCTATCCCTGACACAGTAGGACGATGGATGACGGTAGAATACCAAAGGCCATCTTTTGTGGTGAATTACAGATGGGTAAGAGATCTCAGGGTCGGCCTCTACTACGATACAAAGATGTGTGTAAGCGGGATATGATTGGTACGGGAGCATGTCGCCGCTGATCGCGTTGCATGGAGGGTAAAGATCAGAAATGGGATAAAGACAAAGGAGAAAATGATTGCGAATAGATCACGCCCTGAGTGTGTGAAACGTCAGATGGTGCGTGATGGTAGAAATGACCATGTGTCACATGCATCCACTGTGGACGAACATTTACAGCGCAAATTGGTCTGATCAGTCACATTCGCCACCGCCATAGATTGTAGTTATTACGCCTTTGTGAATGAAGCACAATGTAACAAACTATCGTCTGTCAAGACGGCAAGGTACCAATACATAGACAAGGGAAGAAGCAGAAATACTGTGGGATGGCTGCTACATCGGAGGACTGGGTACCTATGGCAATGATCCATGTGCAGTGACTAAAACACGGAGTTCGTGCGCTGTGCGAAGCTTTCGGCAGAGACCAAGCCATACGGGATATAATCCTGTGCAACGAAGTCTATCTTTCTATCTGTTAACCTCATATTCAATTACGAAGACTCAAGACTATCATATGAGAACTAGTATTGAACACAGCTTACTGAAAAGCTGGGTGTGGCCTGGTCTTTTGTGTGATGTGAATGTTGGGAGAAAGAGTAAAGACTTAGTGGAGAAACTTGAGGTAATAAAGGTGCAGTATTTTTTTTCTTAGTTGAATGATGAAAATATCACACTGAGATAAGACGCCAAAAACTGAGGCACTGAGAACTGGAGATGTCACAAAACCACACATCAATACAATAAAGAGCAGGCAACGGAACTATAAGAAGCATTTCAAATTATCAACAGTATAATGTGAAGCATGAAGAGATGGTCGGAATTTTGGAGCGTAGTAAAATTAATAGGTAAGATTTCAGGTTAATCAACAAAAATATTACTAGAAACAAGTGGTGGAAATTGTAGGTGGGGAACAAAGAGGGCAGCTACAGTTAATTGTTTGTAGTTTACAAAACCTGGAATTTAACCCCCGTATTTTTCGCTGTTTGTGATTTTCTCAAACCTTTGAGCCGTCTCGTTAGAATGCAACATCTTCAACTACCACCACTGGCGCTACAACAAAGAAGATCTTCTACAGCAGCAAGTGGAGAGAAGAATATGGCGTAACAATATCAAGGACATTGTACAACCACACGGAATGACACTATCCAATGCCACCCTTCGGGCGCTGGATGGTCAACTACTCCCACCCCACGACACTTGACTGCACACTTTAAGATCATGATGATGATGTGTTTTTCGTTTAGTAGTTTGCGCTCATACCACTGGGACAATCAACGCAAGGGGCTGATTTCAAATCACCAGTGGCTGATTTAGAACCGTGTTTTTGGGGTTTTGAACCATTCACAGACCCTTGGCCACAGGTACATTGGTGAAGATGGGAATTGGGAAGAGATAATTCAAGAAGTGAGACAAATATATATCACCGGTTCTCGTCTCTCTGTGTAAAGAAGTAATATTGAGAAAGATCAAACACAGACTAAACATACGAGTTTGAGATTATAATATATACAGGGTGTTTGTAAAGTCTCACTACATTTTGTATGTAGAACAAATTGGAAACAAATTCTTCTTCTGATGATAACACCATTCTGTTTGGAGTGCAAAAAATTGCTCCAGCAGACGACAGCCATTCGCTGCATTTTGCTTCATGATGGAATGGAGCACATTTTAATTTTTGATGACATCATGTACTTTATTTTTTCAATTTTGTTCTACATACAAAATGTAGTGAGACTAGAAACATCCGCCCAGCTGTTTTTCTTTTCTTCATATATTTTACAGCATCAGCGACTTCTTCGTTTAGAAAAGATTGACTTTCTACGTTACTTTCTTCTGTTAATTCTTCCATTTCTTCATCATATAATACTCTTATATACTCATTCCACCTCTTCATTATAGCACCTTCCTCCAATAATATCTTTCCTGTTTTCGATTTTAAACACCCTGTATTTATTCTTATTTTACTTCCCGTGAGCACACTGATTTGTGTATGCATATTTTGTGTGTCTTAATGGCGTTTAATTCAATTTGTTTGCACTGCTCGTTTAACCAACTTTCTTTTGCCTTCACACATTTATCTTTTATTTCTGTATTTATCTTAGCGTATTCTTGTTTGTCATGTTTACTCTGCTTTTTTTTTGTCCATTAGCATTAAGATTTCTTCATTCATCCATTTTTTTTCTTTGCTATTTGGCTTCTCTCCGGTAATATTTCTTTGCTCGTTCGGTGAATGGAGTCCCTAAAATTTCCTATTGTTCATGTATACTCTGTATTTTAGCTACTGCATTGTACCTATTTTTCACAGTCATTCTGTATTGTTCTTGAATTTTTGTTATCTACTTTCAGAACCTCTTTATTAAGTCTCACGTTCTTAATAATTTTGTCCCTCTCTTTAATCTTACTTTTATTTGTCCACATAGTGGTACATGATCACTATTACAGTCAGCACCAGGCATTGTCTTTACATTAATTAAAGCATTTCTAAATCTTTTATTAATTAGTATGTAGTCAATTTGGTTGCGTATTTTTTTATCAGGGCTTTTCCATGTGTATAGTCGTCTTTTATGGTGATTAAACCATGTGTTTCCAATTATCATTTCATTGATATTTGCCCATTCTATTAGTTTTCATCCTCTTTCAATTCTTGTATCTAAACCATAATTCCCCACTACATCCTCCATTTTCCCCTTTCTTCCTTTTGCATTAAAATCTCCAAGTATTATTTTTATTTCTTGTGATCCAATTTGAGCCATCACTATTTCTATTTGGTCGTAAAAGTATTGTATTTATTCATCACTACTGTTTGTTGTTGGTGCATATACTTGTATAATATTTATAGCTATTGGTTTACCTTTGATTTTGACCATAATAACTCTATCTGAAATACACCAGTATCCATTAATTACGCCTACTCACTTACGCCTAGTATATTCATTTTCATGCTATCCATCTCTCTTAAAACATTGTTCAACTTTCCTAGCTCATTTAATGTCCTAACATTCCATTTTCCTACTCTAAATTTATTTATTTTAGTTATGATCTCGCTTATGGGCTTCATGTATTGATATTCCCATGGTCTCTGTTATTCCCTGCGTCCATCGTTTACGTGGTCGGCCTCTTCCTCTGCTTCCATCTGGTCTGTACATCGTTGCTTGTTGTGGTATACTGTTAGTTTTAACTTACTTGCATGGCCAAACCATTTGACTTGCTGCCTTCTAATAAAATCTAGTGCAGCTATAACCCCAACGTTAGTCCTGATTTCTTCATTTCTGATCTTATCTCTACTTGATACATTGAGTTTTCTTCTCAGGAATCTCATTTCTGTTGTGATTTTTCTTTTCTCTTTTTCTATCATTGTCCATTGTCCAAACATGGTTGAATAGTCTATGTAACTATGCTATTCCTACTTCTCTTGCTGCTTTAGTATTTCATCTTGTCCAGGTTATTTGTTCAATGGGGCTAATCTGACGGCTTCTGTAATTTCTTCTTTAAGTAAGTCTGGTTCTAATTCTTCGGTGGCATCTGTGTCGGTTTCTTTAATTCCTGTGGCATCTGATTGGATGATGAGAATTTGTTCGAAGTATTGTTTCCATCTTATTAGGATTTGTTTTTGTTCACGTATTGGTTCTCCATTTTCGCTGTTAATTATTTCAGTTGGGTCAAAGGGTTCTCCTCTGGTTCTCATTGCACTTATATTTTTGTAGAAGTTTCTAGTAGCCTCCTTGTAGTTTTTATTTAGGGTTTCTCAATACTCCTCCCAGTCTTTTTGTTTTTCTCTCTTAACTATTCTATTCAGTGTGTGTGGAAAAGAGTTAATACCAGTGTGAGTAAACAAGAGTTAATACTAGTGTGTGTGGAAAAGAGTTAATACCAGTGTGAGTTGAAAAGAGTTAATACTAGTGTGTGTGGAAAAGAGTTAATACCAGTGTGAGTGGAAAAGAGAGTTAATACTAGTGTGAGCGGAAAGGAGAGTTAATCCTAGTGTGAGAGGAAAAAAGAGTTAATACTGGTGTGAGTGGAAATGAGAGTTTATACTAGTGAGAGTGGAAATGAGAGTTTATGCTAGTGTGAGTGAAAAAGAGAGTTAATCCTAGTGTGACTGGAAAAGAGAGTTAATCCTAGTGTGAGTGGAACAGAGAGTTAATCCTAGTGTGGGTGGAACAGAGAGTTAATCCTAGTGTGTGTGGAAAAGAGAGTTAATCCTAGTGTGAATGGAAAAGAGAGTTAATACTAGCGTGAGAGGAAAAAATAGTTAATACTAGTGTGAATGGAAAAGAGAGTTAATACTGGTGTGAGAAGAAAAAAGAGTTAATACTAGTGTGAGTGGAGAGTTAATACTGGCGTGAGTTGAACAGAGAGTTAATCCTAGTGTGACTGGAAAAGAGAGTTAATCCTAGTGTGAGTGGAACAGAGAGTTTATACTAGTGTGAGTGGAAACGAGAGTTTATACTAGTGTGAGTGAAAAAGAGAGTTAATCCTAGTGTGAGTGGAAAAGAGAATTAATACTAGTGTGAGTGGAAAAGAGAGTTAATCCTAGTGTGAGTGGAAAAGAGAGTTAATACTAGTGTGAGTGGAAAAGAGGGTTAATACTAGTGTGAGTGGAAACGAGAGTTAATCCTAGTGTGAGTGGAAAGGAGAGTTAATACTAGTGTGAGAGGACAAAAGAGTTAATACTAGTGTGAGTGGAACAGAACAGAGAGTTAATCCTAGTGTGAGTGGAAAAGAGAGTTAATCCTAGTGTGAGTGGAAAAGAGAGTTAATCCTAGTGTGAGTGGAAACGAGAGTTAATACTAGTGTGAGTGAAAAAGAGAGTTAATCCTGGTGTGAGTTGAAAAGAGAGTTAATACTAGTGTGAGTGGAACAGAGAGTTAATACTAGTGTGAGAGGAAAAAAGAGTTAATCCTAGTGTGAGAGGAAAAAAGAGTTAATCCTAGTGTGAGAGGAAAAAAGAGTTAATCCTAGTGTGAGAGGAAAAAAGAGTTAATACTAGTGTGAGTGGAAAAGAGAGTTAATACTAGTGTGAGTTGAACAGAGAGTTAATCCTAGTGTGAGTGGAACAGAGAGTTAATCCTAGTGTGAGTGGAAAAGAGAGTAATACTAGTGTGAGTGGAACAGAGAGTTAATACTAGTGTGATTGGAAACGAGAGTTAATACTAGTGTGAGTGGAAAGGAGAGTTAATCCTAGTGTGAGAGGAAAAAAGAGTTAATCCTAGTGTGAGTGGAAAAGAGAGTTTAATTAGTCTTCAGGAATCACTGTGTATTTGACAGGCTAAAATAACTCAAAGTTTGGTCATCTCTCCACCCATCCATCATGTGCCATGCCGATAAGCGTGGGCGGTCATGTTTTGCCATCTCATTCGATCACCAGAGTGGTGGATCAGCTCCGTGTTACTGTCTATACCATGCCACGTGGTCAAGCCATCCAGGTATTTGCTTCTAGGTCTTCCCCTTGGTCTCTTTTCTTCGATCTTGCCAGTTGTCACCAAGTTCTCCAATTCATTTCTTTATGGCAGTGAAACCTGGACAACTTACTCACACCATGAGAAACATTTAAACAGCTTTCATGTGCGGTGTCTGCGAAGAATTCTTGGTATTAAGTGGCAAGACAAAATCACAAATACTGAAGTATTGGAAAGATCAGGTTGTGTGACAGTTTATTCCATGCTCAGTCTTCGTAGACTTAGATGGATAGGACATCTTAGGAGGATGGATGATGGTAGAATACCAAAGGACATCTTTTTTGGTGAGTTACAGATGGGTAAGAGATCTCAGGGTCGGCCTCTACTACGATACAAAGATGTGTGTAAGCGGGACATGATTGATACAGGCATTGATAATGCACATTGGGAGCAAGTCGCCGCTGAACGTGTTGCATGGAGGGCAAACATCAGAAATGGAATAAAGACGAAGGAGAAAATTATTGCAGATAAGTCACACACCGAGCGTGTGAGACGTAAGATGGTGCATGATGGTGGAAATGACGTGTTCACATGCACCCACTGTGACCGGACATTTACAGCGCAAATTGGCCTTATCAGTCACATGCGCTACCGCCATAAGTAAAAGTTATTATGCCTTTTCAAAGCACAAACTATCGTCTGTCAAGACGGCAAGGTGCCAATGATAACATGCCCAAAAAGTTTAGACTGTCTACGTCTAATGACTCTAATCAGTTTACGATTTTCATTTGTTTCTTGAATGACTTGTCATCTCCCAACACCTGCTGATGTACAGGATCATAAAGTTAACAAAGAAAGGACGTTTCGTATATCGCATCCGATGAACAATAAACAATTGCTCACAACTAAAGAGATATTACTAATTAGGCAGTTCCAACCACTTTTATGCAGACATAAAGACTTCGTTTTAAGTTTTGCTGTTACCGTGGTAATAACAAATACTCCACATGCGATCAACATCAGTGGCTGTGTTTTACGTATGTCAGCCAAAGTATAATTCATACATTCATATATGATATATAACTCTGCCGTGTGACGTGTGAACCTGACGAGATGCGGGTAATATTCCAGGAAATACACAATGCAACCTATAGTTTAGGACTTAAACTCACTAAGGGAATACAGGAAGTCTTCGTGGCGAATTGATTACACCGCCTGCCTTGAGCTGTGAAGGTTGTGGGTTCGATTCCTGGATACGTCGGTCTGTTCACGAGTACAATTGTCTCGGAGACTATTGGGGGTTGTTTTTTGCGACGCTTTCTGCAGGTCTCCCAGTAGAAAGAGACCAAGCCATATGGGATAAAACCCAGAGCAATGAAGTTGATCTACGAGTCTTTTACACACCTTTTAAGGGAATACAGTGGAACCTCGCTTAACGAGCATAATTCGTTCCAGAATCTTACTCGTAATGCGAAACACTCGTTAAGCGAAACAGTTTTTCCCATACACATTAATATAAAATACGATAATGCGTTCCATGCCGAAAAAATACTCAAAATATTTTGTATAACATTTATTCAAAGAAAATTATATATACATTGTTAAGGAGTGTGATTCATCTTCCTCTTCTATCGCGGAATGAACGAATCTGGAATGAGAATTCGATTCGTAGATAACAAAAAAATATGAAATAATTAATTTATAATTTATAATACATACTTTATTCTTTTTTTTACTAGAAAGCTGTCTAGAGAAATCTGTTCTTGCCGACGTTTCAGAATTTGGTGGATATGCGACACGGAATTATCATTAAATAAATTAGTAGCTCTCATAGCCACTGTCTTATTAAGGTGATGGTTCTCAATGTACGATGCAACAGTTTCCCATGCTTTCAGCACTTCTCTTATTGCTCCAGTAGATTGTTGGTTTGCTGTTACCTTCTCCTCCTCGGACAGACTCTCCTCCAGAACTTCTTGCTGTGAAACACAATTGTAATTCCATAAGCTCTTCGGTGGTCAGCTCTTGGCTATGCTCTTCCACAAGCTCATCGATATCTTTGTTATCGTCACTCGTTATGCGAAGCGTCACTCGTTCAGCGAATCATTATTTTTTACAATTTATTTTGCTCGTTATGCGAATTACTCGTTATGAGAGGTGCTCGTTAAGCGAGGTTCCACTGTACAATGTTTTCTGTTCTCTGACACCCATGTTAAGGACCCTCCTTGAATATCAAGAAAGCAGTAAGAATGGTGATATAAAAAAAAAACTGGTGACACCCAAATGTGAAATGGAAATAGAAGAGAAAATTCTTAACCAAGTTGGTAATTTTAAATACCTAGGGGCATTTATAACATCAGATGGAAGATGCACAACAGAGATTAAGAATATAATAGGGCTAGCAAAAGCTTCATTTCAGAAAATGAAAAGTATCTTATACTATAAGTCATTATCATTAAATAAAAGAGAGTTCTGAAGTGCTATATAGAGCCTGCTATGCTGTATGGCAGTGAATTTTGGAATGTAAATAAACAAATTAGGAAGAACTTGGAAGCAACGGAGATGTGGTTCCTAAGACGAATTGTTGCGAATTCCTTGGACTGACAGAGTAACTAACAACGACTGTCTGAAAGAGGCTAATGAAACTAGAACATTATATACATCAATAAGAAAGAGAACCCATATGTGGAAAGAATGAGATTGCGGGGGATCGGCAGGGGATCTGGAAAAACCTCAAAACTCAGAGGGAAGACCAGGAGAACTTTTAATCAGATAGCGGTGAGAACGATTAGTAGTATGACTCTTCGCAGGCTGATGAACGAGGGGACTGAGCACGTATGGGAATGTCCTGAGTGCAGTGATGTCGGTTCTTAACTCAACTCAACACAACTCAAGAAAGAGACAAACCGCTTTCTTTGGTCATGTGATGAGAAGAGAGGAATTGGAGAACATGTGACGACTGGAAAGATCGAGGGGAAGAGAGGCAGAGGAGACCAAGAGAAATTATGCTTGATGGACTGCGACTGTGGTATGGGGGAATATCAGCAGCAGAATTGATCTGAAAACCAAAGGCAGAGATATGTGGAGAGTCATGATCGCCTATGCCAGTTGGCAGGGCACTTGATGATGATGATGATGATGATGATGATGATGATGATGATGATGATGATGATACCCATTTTGATAGGCTAGGTGACCCAGAGTAACACTGATGGAGAAACCATTAATCTGCCTCTATTGGGGATCGAAACTAAACCTTCTTCTAGGTAACCAAACACTAACAGAACATTAACACCACAATTAAAATACCGCACTTACCTGTAATCAAAGCACGCAAAAACCTAGGCTAGATTTCACAGACCGACTGACCATTCCTAAGTCCTGTTTGCACGAGAGTGAGATAGGTAGACAAAGCCAGGTCGCAGGACGCGAGAAAAGTTCACAAACTTGAAGATGTGGAGAGTGTTAACTTTGTCTCTGCCTGCCCCGTCCGTGGTTGTGAAGCTACTAAGCCGGCGATTTCACTGTGAGTAGAAATCCGAGGGAGAGAACGAGGGCTGGTTTGTAAAGTGTGTTATAGGTAAGGTAAATAACCTGACGATGAGTAAGAATTCTCGGGAACAACAAATAAATTTGAGTGCTTTATTGAAAGTAAAATGTAGGTGAGGAATGCAGGCAGCAGAAATTAGTGCAAGATATAGATAAATAAACAGTAAGGCTGTCAACAACTTAACTGACAGGTTTCATCGGGTACTTCTCACACACTCGTACAAGACAACTTGCAAGTCGTGTGGGAGGCAAAATGCATGGTCCATTTTATTGCCGTTGGCTCGCTTACAAGCGGTAAACAGTCGCTAATGCAATACACAATATATAGCCACAGAATTATCTAACACAAACTGCTAACCCTATGCTAACTCTATCTACGAGTGAACCCAAAACTCCTAACGTTATTCTAAACGATGTGAACGCCCCAAGTCCAGTCTCCCGTCTGCCGAACATCCCTCCCGTGGTTACACACCACGCGGGGGTCACCTTCTCCTTCGTGCGTGTTACCTCACATCGCACGCTGCTGGCAAAACGTGGCCTGTTGAGTGTCTACTCAACTGTGCTCTGGCTTCATGAGGTGTGGTGGTATTGTGATTAGAGTGCTAACTCTCTGCACACCGCCTGCGTGTATCATGAGGGAGTGGCTAACCTTCCACTCTTCCCTCATCTCCCCTGCTCTTGCCTCGGGCACCGCATCTCCTCCTGGTCCCTCTAGGATTGACCGCTCTCCCTGGCGGAGGGGATGTGGTCAAGTCTTTGACACACACCCGCCCCTCTTGTGTTGCGTCATCAACTTTCACTTATTGGTTGTGACGCAAGGAGGTTTCTACACAAAAAATTAGTGTCTCTAATTTTTGTCAAAGACTCTAGATAACCGTGGCTCTGGGCTTTCCAATAGACTATTAACAACTATTGTCACAATGTAGTAAAGCCTCACTTGGCTACTGGCAATCGCCACAAACTTGCCTGGTTGGCGTGAGCCCCTTCTCACATGCTATATTATATTTATCAGAGGTATGTCTGAACCGGACCGTTGTCTTATAAGACCTGCCCTCACATAGTAAATTAACTTACTACCCATACAAAGTTGACTTTATTAGGGTCAACACATGAATTGCTTCATGTCCCCCATATAATATTTAACAACCAATCTACAAGAGTGTGTGCGACAGGCTTTACCTACTTCGCTTCCGCGCGTAAGACTTTATTACACTGTTAATTTAGTTCTTCGTTGTCTATTATGTCCCCTGGCACCAAAGTTATCTGCCTTTGATCTGCAAATAGTGTATGCAATTTATATGTTTGTTTTTCTGGTTGTTTGCGTGTTTGGATGTAATAAATCTACTACTCTAACTTCTACCCTATATTTCTAACTTATCTGTGTATGTATGTTAGTTTTTTGAGTGCCATAATTTTGTTCAATGTGGCCACAAACAGGTGTACCACACTAATTCGTGACTATATTCCATTGTTATGAGACCCAAAATACTGTAATCTAAGTTCTAAACTATATCACAGACAACAAATTTACACCAACGTAATTTCCCTAGCGAAAACCAACATTAGCCAACCAATATTAAAAGTCGTTGCAGGCAGCAGAAGAATTTGCTGACTGCTTGCATTCTCTCCCGTCTATCTTCCATTCATTCTCACTTTCACACTTCTGTCATACTCCTTTCACCCTTACCTCTGTCACACATCTATTATCATTCCACACTAATTCTTCTGATCATTTAAAAACCGTTGAGTGACACTGTACACATTTGGCTCAGTTTGAGAAATTTGAGCTCAATGACTGTGCGAAAATCGCTGCCCGAGTCATGTATTTACAATATATTTACACGGGCGAGACAGGGTTGATGGCTTGTCCCTTTGATCTCATCATCTAATATGTTACACTAACCTAAAGTATCATATTTTATATTATCATAAACTATTCTCCTTTTATACCTAAGTATTTAATGTGTTACCTAAGTTCTATTATGTTAATTATATTATCTGTTTATCCTACTCGTTATGTTTATCTAAACTAAGGGATGTAATGTAACTATTTAAATGTAATTAGTGTGATATGAGTTATGTACCTTAATTACCTGGATGATGTGAACATAAATTATGTACTTTTCTAATACTATACTATTTATTGTTGTTAGATTGGAAATGAATCATATAATTAATGTTCTTAATCTAAATTATGTAGATGATGTATGTAAACTGATAATACTAATTACTGGTAATGTTTGATCGATGGTATGGTTTTCCTTAATATGGAATAAACTAACGTAAACTGAAGCTAAATGAAATGTAACACTCTAAATGGTACTATTTCTATTAAAATTTTACTTTAGCTTGTAATTACCTATTTTTTTACGTCTAACCTAATATTTTAATTTAATTCTAAGTTAAGTAAATGGGTTAATTACTGTACTAATTATCCCATTAAAATAAATGAGACCTATTATATTACCTAATTCTACCTCTAATTTATAACTATTTTTAAAAAAAAATTATTATTTTACATATCACATTAAGTTTATATACATAGTATTCAGTTCTCTCAGGTTAGTAGTTGCCTTCTTGTTTGAATATTGGTTTAGGCACAATATAACTACATAATTTGCCTGGGTATCTGAAATACATTTTACGGTCATAATAATGTTCATCGGTAGTGCACGTGTAGAGATTCGCTGATGTCTTAGCTTTGGTCTTTATGTGTCTGAAATTAAGCACTGTTCTGACACTGTTTTCTACATTTCACACAAATGATACACCGGCCTGGAGCTTAGTTGGAAATGAGCTGTCCTGATTCACACGGTAGTATCTAAGTTCTGTAGCACAGTTCTTAAGTTAATGTCTACGGACACATGATAGTTCGTTGTACTTGGTACACTCTTAAGCACACCATGGGTGTATATGTAACCTATTTTACATAGCATATTGTACTGTATTCATGTACTAACTATCACTCTACATTAATATGTGGGATTTCAGGTATTATTACCTCAGATGGTAGAACTAGTGACCACCTGTACTATCCGGTCATTTTGATGCATAACGCTATGAATGACCGCACTCGGGGAGTTGTCAGTCTGGACATTGCAGCGCACCTCCGTCAGAACTCGCTGGAGCTTTGCTACCGCATAGATGACCCATAGTGCTGCACCTGTGATATACAATCTCTGGACTAAGCAGGTGTGATCTTACGGCTCACGTAGCAGCTCGGGTGGGAGATGCTCTCACCAAATTGGCCTAGTACTGCTGGCATTTGTCCTAAAATAATAAACGAGCCTCGGATTAGGCAAGCGGAGGATTGGAATGTTACAAAAAGAATTTTCAATTTTGGCAATGCAGAAATTAATAATGCATCTTTCACATTTCATTTTACAAATACTTATAAAACATTGGAATATTGAATTTCTGAGTAATTCACTAATTCCAGAAGGCTTCTGACCTGATTATTTCTGGTAGACATGGTCAGATTCATTCTTTTGGTACTAATTTTCTGGTCAGTCTTTAGTTGATCTTGAAAAATGACATGACCCAAGATGAATTTCTGTTAGGCCTAATTCGATTTTTCTCGGTTGAGACCGTGAGACCGAAGAGTCGCAACCTATTAAAGCCATGTCTGAGCTTCAGTCAGTGTTTTGTCCAGTCATCAGTCTTCTGATATATTCATGTGTATTCTATAAGTTCACTATATGTATGTACATTGTCGGATTTGCCAGTCTCACTAACTAGTGTAGTTGCGCTATGTATGTCTGTCGTCTGATTCACTAGGTGTTGATGCAATATGTTCGTCTGTCACTACTTCTGTCTCTTGTCTTGAATAGTAAAGTTTACGCATGTTGACATGGAATATCTCTAAGTGTCTGTTTATCGATATTTCATAGTCAACATGTACCATGGTTATGTACCACCTTGAATAGTCGTTGCCATTTCGTTGGTATGGAAGTAGCCTAAATCTGTCTTGATCAAGTTCAAGATCACTGGTTCTTGCACCGTTGTTTGTGTGTTTGTGGTAGAACTGACCCTTCCTCTATCAAATGGCTTGGGAGCCAGTATAGAAGGTTGTACTTCAGGTGTAGGATGTCTACCCTTAAACTTTTGTACCAATTGTTGACAGACATTACAAGCAAATCCATTATGAAAACATAATTTTATCTTATTGAAAAAACCTGGTCTGGTGTTGTTGTATGCAAGATGACCAGTCACCGGTGTTTTATGTGCATATTTTGGCATAGTTAACCGGTGTTGTTCAGGTAACACCTGTTCATGGTTACCAGTAGCATGACCTGTAGTTGAAATGCCATTCTTACGTCTAAATAAACAAGATGCATTTTTGGTCACTCTGGCTTTGACCTTTAACAATTTTAAGTATGGAGACACATTAAGAGTAGATTTGTGGTGGTGTAAAAGTTTCTGTTTGTTTGTGTCATCTGTGCTGGTTGTAGAAAGCATCAGTAGTGTCTCATCTTGTAATATGTTATGATGTTTTGAAGTGTCTGTTTTGGCTGTTGTAATAGTTGCCTTTACTTTTTCCCATGCAACTATTTCATCAATCGTACAATGTTTTAGTTGGGGTAAGCACCCCAGAATTAAATCAGTACAAGGGTTGTTCAGTATTGCACAGGTAAAGGTACCAGAGAGAAAAGGAGAATCAATATGGGCTTTTGCCAAAGGGTAAATTTCAATGTTACCCGAGAAGGTACGGCATTTGACAGTATCACCTGTGTAATCACCCGGATTAACCAGTTCTTTCCGAAGACCAATAAGGGTGCTGCCGCTGTCCAGCAAACACTGGCATGGCTACATCATTGACCATTGCATTGTGGAACACAAGATTGCCTCTGGAGGCTACTGCTGCGTTTACACTCTCAGATGAGCATAGTACTGTATGTCCACATTGTAGCTTTCGCGTCTGTATGGAATTGGTGACATCGTTCACAGCTGTCGAAGCTCAACATATCGTATGCACCACAAACATTTTCTGCTTGGTTATTAGGTAAGTCACTTTCACTCTCAGACTCATTCTCACTACCACCATCTGAAGAGGTGTCAATCAAAATGGCATTATTGGCTTTCATACGCTGCCGGCCAAGGCACTTATTACTATAATGGCCATAACAGGAACAAAAAAAACATTTGATGGCACGCCTGTATGCAGATCTTTTACTTTGCTGTTTCTTGATCACATTTTCAAGATGCGCCGGATAATTTGGCGATTTGTCACACATAGCATAAGAATCATGTAAAAGGTGACAATGGATACATTTTTCCATTTTCCTATCTTTCTTATCGTATTTCTGATAAGGTTTCCTATTACTTTGGTAGTTTTTAGTTTGGTCTTTGACAAAGGAAACTATTTCAGAGTCATTTGAGGTCTTAAACACATCTCTGTTAGAAGAAAAATATGCTGATCCTTTCTTTTCAAATTGCTCTATGTTTTCAATGTCTGACTGCTGCAAAAATTTGGCAAAAGGAGAAGGTATGGTAGATATAACCTTGTCCATAGCAATTAAGTTTTTTAATCTATCAAAGTCTTTTCCTATATTAGCTGCTTTCAGCCACCTGTCTAGTACACTCTGTACATTTGAAACATAATCAATAAAGGTTTCACTAGGTTTAGGTTTTAGGTTTGAGAACTGAACTTGATACCCAGGGGCATCAAGTAAAAAGTGCTGCATAATCCTATCATGGATGTATTGATAGCTAGATCTAAGCTCTGTTGGTATAGTTTCTATTACTTTAAGGGGCTCACCACTGAGATTCTTCGTATAAATTGGGGCCCACATCTCTAATGGAACTTGATGGTATTTAAATTGATATTCTACATTCTCTGTCCATGCTGATATTGAATCATCTTTACAATATGGTTTGATAATATTCTTGTATTTATTAAACTTATTTTCCTCTTGTTGACTTCTAAGTTTAGTGGCAGAGATTTCTGAGTGTGACTCTACCTCCCGCTCTTTCATCTTTAACTGTGTCTCTGATTCTACTTGTATCTGTTTTTCTTTGACTCTTGTCATTTCAGCTATCTCTTTTTGCTTTAATTCTTTGTCCTGATCTAATTGCCTTAGCTTTAATTCCTTATCCTGTTGTAATTGCTGTTGCTTAATCTCTAATTCTTTTTGCTTAATCTGTTTGTCATCTTCTAGCTGTTTCTGTTTTGTTATCTCAGCTAGTTGAGCAATGTCCTTCTCTTGTTGTAACTGTTGTTGTTTAATCTCTAATTCTTTTTGCTTAATCTGTTTGTCATCTTCTAGCTGTTTCTGTTTTGTTATCTCAGCTAGTTGAGCAATCTCTTTTTGATGCTGTCTTTCTTCTTCTCTTTCTCGTGCGCGTTCGTCCCTTTCAGCATCTTCTTTTCGTATGCGATCAGCTTTTTCAGCCTCTTTTGCTTCTTTAAAATTTTGATCTGCATATTGTTGTAGTTCTTTCCCTGTTAATTCTAGTTCTTTACCTGCTTTTATGAAATCTGATAAAGTTGCCATTTTAATTTAGTATTCGGTTCGCAGTGACAGGCAATGATGACTTTTATCAGTTATTTATCTTTGATATGTTATTTTTATTCACCAATGAGCGCCAAGAATTGTACTCTTTGCTTGTGCCCTGCAAAATTTAATGCTGAAAAAACAGAGCACAACAGATACAATAGTGTCTCAAAAGCTGAAAAAGAGATGCACTATTAATTAAATTGCATGCCAAAATATATAAGTGTACTCAGCTTTAACGTTCCCGAAGATCGGGGAACGGAACTCCGTTGCCACAGGTCACCTTGGTACTCTAGGGTGGAGACACGTGTCGTTACCAGCAAATTATATTTGGTACCCAGGGCCGTAATCAGGTGTAGTTCGCCCTTTGATATGCAGGGCCGTAATAATCAGGCCTATTACACGATATGTTAACCCAGACCCCTACGGACAATGACTTAGACAATGACAGACAGATTCACGAACAACTAGAATATGTATTAAATAACTTAAATGTCAATGTCCTGTCTTTGCTCTATCAGTTATTGCCTTATGTTACTAATCTATTTAATTTCTGTACGTGTTGTGCAGGCAAGTATCATCTGCCAGGCCAAAAAATAGTTCCATCGTGACGGTAAACACAGAGAAAATATGACCAAAAATATGCATATCTGGTTTTAACGAAATAAAAATAACATCATAATGTTTAAATAAATAAATATATTCCTTTAGTAGTTGAAATAAATAAATAATAAATGATATAACGTACCGATTCAGGCGAGCAGCTGTTTAGCAAATTTCTACACACTCGATTGCTGTATGCTAATGAGCCCAGACGACCTGTTTGTCAATCATCTGACGTCACAGCACAGCGCGATGAAAAATCGATATTGTCGGCTTTGTTTTGTATCGCTCCGCCCTGAATCATTTTTGGTACTCATTTCTCAACAAAAAGGTAAATATATAAATAAATATGAGAAAGCAAGAATATTAATACTTACAGCTTTGATGAATACATAATCTCACTAAATAAATACTTCATAAACACAATTAAACAGTTTAATACGTCACGATAGGCACATTTCTAGCTTGCAAAATTCTCTCGTCTGCACAAATCATCGTCACTACACAAATTAAACCCTAGTCTTAGAGCCTCGTGGACGAGTGGAGTAGCTTGAATATTACATTCAAGCTTCACTTCTGACAACCACAATTACCATTTACTGTGGGTATTAGCTTGGCGCTTTCGTCCAAGCACCACTTCTTGACACCACAATTACCCTGGCCTGTCAACAACTTAACTGACAGGTTTCATCGGGTACTTCTCACACACTCGTACAAGACAACTTGCAAGTCGTGTGGGAGGCAAAATGCATGGTCCATTTTATTGCCGTTGGCTCGCTTACAAGCGGTAAACAGTCGCTAATGCAATACACAATATATAGCCACAGAATTATCTAACACAAACTGCTAACCCTATGCTAACTCTATCTACGAGTGAACCCAAAACTCCTAACGTTATTCTAAACGATGTGAACGCCCCAAAGTCCAGTCTCCCGTCTGCCGAACATCCCTCCCGTGGTTACACACCACGCGGGGGTCACCTTCTCCTTCGTGCGTGTTACCTCACCTCGCACGCTGCTGGCAAAACGTGGCCTGTTGAGTGTCTACTCAACTGTGCTCTGGCTTCATGAGGTGTGGTGGTATCGTGATTAGAGTGCTAACTCTCTGCACACCGCCTGCGTGTATCATGAGGGAGTGGCTAACCTTCCACTCTTCCCTCATCTCCCCTGCTCTTGCCTCGGGCACCGCATCTCCTCCTGGTCCCTCTAGGATTGACCGCTCTCCCTGGCGGAGGGGATGTGGTCAAGTCTTTGACAAAGGCCATGTTCATTCATACATGATCTTTCCTCTTCTATTTTGAACTCTACATTGTCGGTCCTTTTCTAGTTTGAACTCTACATTGCCTTTCCTCTTCTAGTTTGAATTCTTCATTGTCTTTCCTCTTCTAGTTTGAATTCTTTATTGCCTTTCCTCTTCTAATTTGAATTCTATATTGTCTTTCCACTTCTAGTTTGAATTCTACATTATCTTTCCACTTCTAGTTTGAATTATAAATTGTCTTTCAACTTCTAGTTTGAATTCTAGAAGTAGCGGAAAGTCTTATATGGTCTATTTGTCTTGCTTATGGAGTCTCCGTGGCGAAATGGATAAGCCGTTGCCTCACGCTGCGAAGGTTGTGAGTCACGAATACAGTTTTCTCGGAGACATGTAGGGATCGTGGCTCGAGCTACGGATTTCGTGCTCTGTGCGAGCTTTTCGGCAGGCCGCCCTGGGGAACGAACGAACGAACGAACGAACGAACAGACTTTATTTTCAAAGGGTAACAAATTGGGCACGCAGGCCCGTCTTACATTCGGCCCTTCCAATCACTCATCTTTCTTTCATCAACAGTGCATAGGAAAAAATCATTGTCACATGAATTTTGTAAACATAAACAATGCATATTACTATGTTATGAAACACATCCACTACCCACCCACACATCCCCCATTCACTCCAACTCCCCCACCCAACCACACACACATACAATACATTCCCCCACCCATCCACCACATCCCTACACCTACACATCTCCCCGCCCACACACACCTCTCACCCACCACACATCCCAAGCACACATACATTCAATAACCCACACATCCCCCACCTACACACATCTCCCCACCCACTCACATATCCTCTACCCGTCCCATTTCCCACCAACAATCACTCACCCAATATCCTCCTCCACCCACACACCTCCAACCACTCAACCAAACACATATTCCTCAGCCACACACACATCTCCCCGTCAACAACGGGAACAACGGTAGGATGAATTGTCATGGGTGGTCGGAGGAAAGAAAGACACCGGGAAGCGGTTATTCGTAAGGGCCAATGAAATTGTGAGTTTTAGGCTCTATGATTGGAAAGGTCGAGAAAGGGAAGGAAAACAAAGACGGGAGTCAGCGAACGGGGGACGATGGGGTACACATCGAATGACCAGGCAGGGAGCCGAGAACTTAAACTCCACTGTCGTACTGAAACGTCGAGAGACATCGACGGCAAGCAACTGATTGTACGCTAGATATCTTAAGTGCGTACCCATGGCTGAAAAAGGCATTACCGCGACCAGGCGGTCGGACATTTTGACTCTACAGTACGAAGTCCAGTTGTGTCGTGTGCAGAAGTTGCCGGCCTGTTTCTTCTTTCGTTCGCTTGAAATATTTCTATGACTGCAATGCTGTCTCTTGTATGAATTGAACTGTCTTTTTCAATTCACACAGCGGTCCATAGAGTTTATTTTCCACTCTCGTCTCTCTAGGCCAGAAGGTACTCGCAGGTGAGGCTACTGTGGAGGGCGGACGCGCCATGGACCAGGCTGACATTCTGAATGCTCTACGAGAAGTGAGACTTTTGCAAGAACCAAGTGATGACTGTGAATCTACAACAATGGCCAGACTGCGAGAGCAGCAAATTAAAAGAGGGGTGGCCAAACAAGAACACTACGCAGGAAGCCAAAGAAGATTGATAAACCAACACAGAACTGGCGTCGTTAGCCGCTACACGCTGCGGGATTTGCTGAGGAGGGGATCCGAGCACTTATGGACTGAATGGTCCGATGTGCAACGAGGATGATCTGTCGACTAACTAACTAACTAACTAACTAACTAACTAACTAACTAACTAGGCCAGAAGGTTTGCTTAGATATGTTATATTTTGGGCAGTCTTGGAGTATGTGCTCTGCTGTCTGTGACTTCAATCCACGTGTGTGCATGGCTGTTTCACCAATCTTGAATTTTGTATACATGTGGTTGCGTAATCTATTGTGCCCTGTTCTGAGGCGCAGAATAATGACTTGTTCTGGTCTATCCATAACGTGGTAGTCATCTTGAGCAGGTTTTGGTGGCTTTCTGACTGATTTGATCATTCTTTTCTTTTGGTGGTATGTAACGGGAACATCAGGCTATTCTTCTTTGGCTCCTTCCTTAGCTAATTGATCAGCTCTGTCGTTTCCAGGTATTCCACAGTGGGATGGTATCCACTGTATGGTGACCTTATGCTGACTGCTAAGTTCAGAAAGTAGTGTCCTTAGCACTGGCAATTTCCCAGACAGGAGCGCCTCGAGTACTGATTTTGCATCTGTCAATAGCACCACAGGTTGTGTACCATTGCTGGTATTTAGTAATTTCTCTGTTGCTATCTTGATTGCCTCAATTTCAGCATCGTAGTTATGGCAGTACTTTCCTGTCGGTACTCTAGCTGTGTCCCTAGTATTATTTGGGTATTCTATGTACACTCCCGCTCCTCCATTTCGAACAGCATTTTGTGCTGACCCATCTGTGTAGACTCGGATCCAGAGGTCCTGTGGGTATTCTTCATCAAGGAAGCTGAGAGTGGCTGTTCTGCGCTGCACACTGTTCTGTTCTTCCTTGTCAAATATTCCTCTCACTTTTGTCTGGATTTGTAATGATAGTCTATGCTCATCTTTCCATGGAGTTCGCTCTGGAATAGTTGTTAGGGGGATACCAACTGTGGGCAGATCGGTGGTTTCTCTGCAGAGTCGTTTGGCCTGGTGGATAAAACTACTTCTTTTCAACCGCCCCATAGCTAGGTTTTCAAATCTGTTCTTCATAGGGTGGCCTGGCAAGCTGAGGAACTTTTCTGCTTGTATTAGCGTTTTCGTATCTCTGCGCTCACTCAGTGCTTGTGTCCTCCCCATCTTCTCCATTTCCACTATAGGGGTTGATCTCATCCCTCCTGTGGTGACTCTAAGTGCTTGATTTTGCACTTTGTCCAGCTCTTGTAGTGTGGTTTTTTATGCCGAACACCACGCAGTTGACCCGTATTCCAGGTGTGGTCGTATGCTCTGTTGATAAACTTTGCTAAGTATTTTCCCACTGGCTCCCCATGTGGTTCCACTTAGCTTTCTCAGGATGGCTATTTTCCTTCTGGCTTTTGCTACTGCTTTGTTGATGTGCTTTCTCCATGTCAGCCTGCCATCAAATGTTACTCCAAGGTATGTTGGTTCTTTATCTTCTCTTAGGGGTGTTCCATTTATCTGGATGGTCCCTGCCTTTTGTTTTGGAGAGAGGGTAAATAGGGTGGTGCTGCACTTGTCAGTGTTTATGCTGACACACCATCTATTTGCCCATGCAACAAATGTATCTACAGCTCTTTGTAGTAATCTGGTGGCCACTGATGCATGTTCATTTGTGCTCCATAGAACCAGGTCATCGGCGTACATTGCCGGCTTTAATTCCATGCGGTAGATTAGCAACGAGATCATTGATGAAGATTAGAAAGAGTGTGGGGGACAAGACTCCGCCCTGGGGAACACCGTGACGCAGTAGTACTTTCTTGCTCTTTAGTCCGTCTATCTGTACTCGGGCTCTTCTGTTGTGCAAGTATGCTTTCACCCATTTGTACATTCTTCCATTGACTTTGCAGTTTCTCAGTTTATTCATCAGACCTTCTTTCCAGACTTTGTCAAAGGCTTTCTTCAAATCTATCCATGCCGCAAGCACCAGCTTCTTCTCTTGGAATGCATCCTCAATTTCTTGAGAGAGGTAGGTTGTCTGATCTTCCGTAGAGTAGCACTGCCTAAAGCCAGCCTGCTGTGGCACAAGGATGTTTTTACTTTCAATGTACCACTGCAGTCTGTGATTGATGATGCGCTCCAGTGTTTTGCAGAGACAGCTGGTGAGGCTAATTGGTCTGTAGCTAGAGGCAATGGAACTATCTTTCCCTGATTTTAGGAGGGGTATCATGATTGCTTCTCTCCAGGCTTGTGGAACACTGCCTAAGGTCCAACTGTTATTGAAGATCTGCAACAGCTTTGCTTTGGCCTCTGTTCCTAGGTTCCTGATCATTTCATTGGAGATACCATCAGCTCCTGGTGACTTTCTCATTTTCAGTTTTGATATGGCTAGCTCCAGTTCGCTGATTGTGATGGGTGCCTCCAGAACCTCATGTACTATTTCCTTCTGTCCTGTATGCTGCCGTTTCTCTCGAATCTCTTGTTGTTTCTCTGGACTAATTTTGATATTGTTATCTTGTGCGAATGAGTCCGCAAAATGGTCAGCTGCTTGCTTTCTTGTTAAGATGTTTCCATCTTTATGTAGTGCAATTTTTGAGTTTCTCCCTGTGCCCTCATCGTTAAGTTGTTTTATTAGCTTCCACAATTTCCTTGTGTCTCTTTCAAAGTTCAGAGACTCTGTTTTTTCCTGCCAGCTTTTCCGTCTAGCCTGCAGCTTGGCCCTTTGAAATTTGGCTTTTGCATGCTGGAATTTATTGTGGTGCTCTTGGCTGGGTGTGGCCTCTGCTTGCTTTCTACATACTTCCACATCATTATGCAACTGTTCCAGTTCATTACTCCAGTAGGGTTTATATTGTTTACGGGCTCCTCTTGGTACTGTTTCTCGCGCTGCCTGCCCTATGCATTTCCCAAACTCTTCAACTACTTTATTTATGTCTTTCTCAGTGTTCAGGTTTCTAACCAGTATGCTGGTGCGATTCTTGTACATTGCCCAGTCTGCTTTCTTGTAGTTCCACCTCGAGAGGCTGCTGCTTTCACTTACAAGCTCATTTTCTACAGTTAGAAAGACTGGTCGATGGTCACTCCCACTTAGTTGTTTCCTAACAATTCGTGTAATGTTCCACTCCAGGTCTGGTGAATGAAAAGCCAGGTCAGGTGTAGTTGTAGAGTGATCTGGAGAAGAAAGTATGTGGGTCGGACGGCTTGTTAACCAAGATGAATCTATTCTCATCCTGCCAGTCTTCCAGTCTCTCTCCTCTCTGGTCCATGTGATCATAGTCCCAACTCTGCGAGTGGCTGTTGAAATCGCCGCACACAATCATTTTTTCTGTTAATGGTAGTGTGTCCAGTGCCCTGTGGACGGTCACTTGGACAGTAGTAATTGATCAGATGTAGGTCTGTATAGCCTGTTTTAAGTTTAAGTGTCTGATACTCAGCCCCTTCCATATAGACTTCGATTTGGGAAGCAGTGATGTTATTTTTTACAAGGGTAAGTATCCCACCTTTTCGCCTGTCCTTTCGGTCAGATCGGTAACACTGGTAGCCTCTGATTTTGAAGGCTATATTTTCGTTGAGGTGAGTTTCTTGCAAGCAACATATGCTTACTTTTTCCTTGGTCCAGGATGTTTTCTAATTCTACTTTTTTGTTGCTGACTCCCTCCGCATTCCAGTGCATTATTTTAAGTCTTTGTTTAGTATGGCCAGCTGTTCTATTGTCATGTCCCCTGGCTCCACAGGACATCTGAGAAGGACCTCCAGTAGTTGGGGTTGGACCCTTTTGAGACATAGGGCCCGGCACTGCACCTGCCGGGGGGTCCAAAGCAGGGCGAGCACTATAACTTTTAGCAGTAGTCGACATATTCCATTTGCGTAATTGCGTGGCATCCTGATTTCTGTGGTCCGCCTCCTGGCTGGTTGCCTCCGTCTTCAGCACCTTTCCTTTGCTAGATCAGACTGTGGTCTCACTCGAGTTTAGATGTGTACACACGCACACGCGTGTCTGCACATGCTTGTATGTGTATACACATCTAGAGCACACTGGTTATTTTCCGGCGCCAGATACTCGCCGTCGCCCCTTCTCCTGGTAGTTAAAACAGTTCCGCCACGTGAAGGCCAGGAGTTGGACTTTTGCTGCATAGGTTATGTATTCACGAGCCATTGAGGTATTTAAGCAATGTTGGGCGCTCACCCCAACACTGCGCCCCGGCTACATACAGCAACATTTGGAACCTTGTGAATGTAAACGCCTGCGGCCATGTTTAACAGGACTGGTGTAAGTAGGGTTTAGAAGAGTTGTGTGTGTACCATTGTAGATGAACATTTAGCCTGAATAGCAGGCCGCACTACGATAAGTGTGTAAACAAATATTATGTGTAGATGGAACATTGAATCGACCAGTGGTTGTGTCGCATAGAAACAATACATGATGCCATTCTATAACTCTGAAGCAATGAGTTGTGTTCACTGTGTGTCAGCGTACATTCCACAAAGAGTGTCAATGTAGCCGAATCCCAATACCCCTAGTTTACGTCGGCAAGCGCTCTTTGGCATTGACTTTCAATAGTTGTTTATGACTTTCTGAACGACTGGAACTCATACCATTGTATGAAAACAAACGCAAGGCGGCCTGCTGTCAAATCGCCCGCAGCTGTGTTTCGAATGTGATATGCGAGATTAAGAATTGCGTTCGTAACCCCTTAGCCACGGCGCCGATTGGAAACATAAAACACGTTATAATAATTAAATGTGATGGGGGAAGTCGGGCGGGTGTACGACGCCTGCGCTTGTTGTCCGCTAAGCGAGGGAAAGACTGATCACCTATGCCTCCGTGCACTCAGACCTATGTAAGGTGAAGGTCCTTGTGCGACACAAACCCACAGCGGGCTTCTGCTTTGGGATTAGTATGTGTGTAATCATAAATATATTATTAGTCATTAGTCGCGGTTCCAACTTCACGGCAACGGGTCGGTCCCATAATGCCGCGTTCCTGTACCAGTTAATATCAAACAAAATGCTTCTCACTGCCCCATATGAAAACAGACAGGAGTCTCAACAAACCAACATCACGCACAAGTATACTATTCATGAGGCCGCTACCAGAATGCCAACATAAAAGTCCGCCACGAAAAATACAGTTCATCGTCGATGGAAGCGGCGGTCAATAGAAAACCAGCAGCCACACATTACTGCATAAGGTAACCTAGTTAGTTCAGCGACATGCCAACCACCATGTTCTGATATGCAATTCACGCTAAAAACAACCGCTGACATATGTAAAAGCATTCCACATTTCATCCACAGGTCATAGTGTCGCGCCACGCACTCAGCTCAGTAGCAGGGAGACGGAACCGTGCACCACCAGTCCTCCAAGAGAAAAATACGAATGCAAAACTTAGCCAAAAGCATAAAGACTCTAGAGGCCTTAACCATTTGCATGCCATCCGCCATATTTGGGACGAGAAGTCTATATAAATAAATATATCATGTAACAACAACGTGGAAGGATGGAAGGAAGGAAGGAAGGAAGGAAGGAAGGAAGGAAGGAAGGAAGGAAGGAAGGAAGGCAGGCAGGCAGGCAGGCAGGCAGGCAGGCAGGCAGGCAGGCAGGCAGGCAGGTAGGGAGCAAGGAAGCAAGGAAGCAAGGAAGCAAGGAAGTTCACATACAAAACAGGAATCATACTGACAAAAATTTGACATAAACAGAAAGAAAGAAAACATTCAAAGATTTAGAGAGTAAAAAAATAGTAATCAAGACACATAAAAGTTCAAAATATTACAACATAGATAAATAAATTTTAAAAAGTCAGTCAGAAGTTATCTTTCATCTACAACCAGTGATACATCTTTGATAACATCACATGAGATCTTGTGATTTGCCTGTTAACTTTCTGAAAGAATAAACAGATTGCTAAATTACCTAAATGGGTTTATAATCTTTTGGCTTCTTTATTCGGAGGCAGACACTGGGCTCACATATCCGGCAGTTAATGTCCCTCTTTGACTTGTGTGATTTGTGTAGGATTAAGGGCTGTACGATTCAGGATCTAAAGATTTGTGGGACGGGTAGATTCTGCGAGATCTAGATGTTTGCACGCATATTTGCAGCGCAGTGACATCCGTGGGCGGATTTGATACATTCTCATGGGCTTTCAGATCCATCATCATAATCATCATCACCAAGAGCCCTGCCAGCTGGCGTACTCGATCGTGTCTCTCCACAGATCTGGGTGTTTGGTGTTCTGGATGATAATCCTCCATGCCACCATCTCAGTCCATCCAGCTTCATTTCTGTTGGTAGGCCTCTGGCTCTCTTAACCTTGATCTCTCCAGATCCACCCAGTCTAAAATAGGTACTAGAAAATATTTGGGGGAATGAAGGCTGACGGTGAGGCCTTGAGAATATCACCTCTGGCGTGTCAACTGGCTGTACAAATATTGGGCCACCAGAGTAAACGCAGTTCACTTAAATGACTTCTTTTTTTTTTTGGTTCATCCGCTTTGAATTCGAGCGTTGTTCATTCGCGTGCTGCTACCAGGGAGTGCACTAAGCTGATTTTCCGTGAGGATTAGCTGTCCCTATTACCAGTGTCCCTCGCCATCAGGCCAACCCACTCCATCTTGTAATTTACGTCCCCAACTCAAGGACGAGAAGGCAAAGACAGAACGGCAACGTTTAAGTCCAACTGACCGTCGTGGTGAATGAACCTAAAACCCCGCTCAGCAGAGAAAGTTCGAGCTCGTCAACCTATTGGCCACGCCGATTTCCATTATTTACTTACTAACTAGTAATATTCATGTTACTATCTCTAGCTCATAGACATATCTGACTCAGAGTCAACATTCGGCGCTAACAGAAAGCAGGTAGTACCGTCTACTGTCATGCGGTAGCTCAGTCATATCTGACTTAGATATACATACAAGGTGTTTGTAAAGTCTCACTACACTTTGTGTGTAGAAATAAATTTGAAAAATGAAGTACGTGACGTCATCAACTATGTGCCCCACAGTCCATCGCGAAGCGATATGCAGCGAATGGATGTCGTCTGCTGTGGTAATTCTTTGCAAATCCAAACAAAATGGTGTTTTCAACGGAAGAAAGAATTTGTTTGGTTGAACAAGTGTTTAGAAATGTCGGTCGATACACACGGAAATAACAACAGGCATGTTGCGGAAGATATTTGACAATATGAAGAGACGTGTACACTCATGTCTTGAAGTCCGTGGTGGACATTTCCAACACCTGTTATAATGAATAACTTCATTGGTACTTTCCAGCTTCCCCACAACAGCGTTAGACCATAACAGTGAATATTGTAACTAATTTAATGAATTTTTAAGCACCTATTTTTTTATTAAGTCATGTACTTCATTTTTTCAGATGTGTTCTACATACAAAGTGAAGTGAGACTTTACAAACACCAGGTATATTAACCACGTCTCGCCTCGAATACAGAATGGTCAAAAAAGAATATAAAGCTCGCACCATATACCCAACACGTCTCAAAGAGTGGAAAAGTATACTTTTTAAAAAGTGGATTTAATTTAGTTTACTTTTTTACCGAAAATCCAAGGTGTTCAACCATATTGTATAATCTTACAAATGGCTCGGTCTTTTAATCAACAGCATACTCGGCCCCGTTCACGTCTGAATAGAATAAGATCTTTAAACTTTTACGAACGGCAACGACAAAATAGAACTGCCTGTGCTTGGATCGAATTCACTAATCGTAAAAGCGAAGCACTTGAATACCCATTACAATCACATATATGCCGGGTAATCTATAGCTTTTATGTTGGAAATGTCGTATTCGATTCAGCCACATGAAAGCAAATGGCAAATATTGACGTAATGACAGAAATCTCTAATGACAAACGCATGCTCTATTTTATTTTATCACTGATGCTTCAGATATTTAATCCTGAAAATACACCTTGAAACAAAAATGTGTGTATTTCTTTATTGATTTTAATTCGTATGTAGAAAGTGTGATGTTTTTATCAACACCCACTCTTATTCGTTTTCATGAGTTGTGATTTTTAAAGCTCTTCTTCTTCTTCTCTTCCTCCTTTTACCTGAAGTGACATGTTGGGAGAAGATGCAAAGATCTATCATGCGCTCTTTCTAATGCTCTTTATAAGTTGGTATTCATTTCTCTATGTTACATTATTGTTTTTCTTTGAACTCAAGCGTAGTCCACACACACTATTTCTATTAGTGATGGCCTGAATTTTGTGTGTGGATTAGCTTTCCCTATTAACAGTGTCTGTCCCCATTAGGCGAACCCACTCCAAATTCAGAGGTAATTGTAATTTACGTCCCCAAGTCAAGGTCGAGAAGTCAACATTTTAGTCCAATTACAAGATGTCTGAGATGAACCCGATACATCAGCATAAAGAAGTCAATGTATTTAGGAGTTTAGTGTCTTCCCCCTGTCTCTATGTTGTGTTTTATGAATTATTTTTTTTTAGCTGATGAAGGCTAGTCGCTGTAACGTCCTAATTTTTTCCGTAACTGTGTTCTGTAAAGCTGCATTACTTTGTGTTATTTTATACTGTTTACATATCCACAGCTTTACCACAGTTCTGCTCATTTCATGCAAAAGGCTTGATACATGTCATTTAATGTAAACAACCTACTTTACTCAAAGTATCAAGAAGAGACAAGCTCAGAAATGGAAAATATCAGGACTAAAGTAGCGGGTTATATCAGCGTTAGATTTTATTAGAAGGCAGCAAGTCAAATAGTTCGGCCATGCATATAGGTTACCAGCTAACAGTATACCACAACAAGCAATGATGCACGTAACACGTAACCACGTAACAGAGTCCATGGGAATATTAATACATGAAGCCCACAAGCGGGCACTCTCCCGCTGTTTATATCTCACCTCGACACTGCAAGGTACAAGAGGAACAAGATGAGATGAGATGAGATGAGATGAGATGAGAACCTGCTTTACACTGATGGCCTGGTTTTGGTCGCTGGAAGTGAATCGCAGCTACAGGAAATGATAGATATACCGGGTGTTTGTAAAGTCTCACTACACTTTGTATGTAGAACAAATTTGTAAATGAAGTACATGACGTCATCAAAAAAATGTGCTCCACAGTCCATCGTGAAGCAATATGCAGCGAATGGCTGTCGTCTGCTGGAGTAATTCTTTGCACCCCAAACAGAATAGTGTTACCATGGAAAAGAGAATTGTTCATATTTGTTCTACACACAAAGTGTAGTGAGACTTTACAAACACCCTGTACTTGCAACAGCAAGTCAAAACATGACTTAGTCTGAATACAAGAAAAACAGAGGTAATGGTTATTACAAAGAAAACGTGTATACCCAAATTCAACATCAAAATGAATGGAACCAATCTGAAACAAGTCAATGTGTTTAAATATTTGGGTACTTCAATAGCAGCAGATGGGAGATGTATTCAAAGGGTTAAATGTAGAACAGACCACGTAACAAAAGCAGCATTTAATAAAATGGCAAATATTCTCTGTAATGTATCTCTGTCCATTGTGGCGAGGACGCGAACGAACAACCGAACGAATTTTATGTTCAAAGGGGCTCAAATTGGGCATGCCAGCCCGTATTACATTCTGCCCTTTCAATAACCCATCTTTCGTTCATCGATTATCTCTTGTGGATGTTATATTCACTGGGGTGGGGGGGGGGGGGGGGGGGGAATTGTGAAATGAATGTTGTAAGAATAAACAATGCATATTGCTATGTTATGAGAACGAACAAACAAACTTTTATTTCAAAGGGTCACAAATTGGGCATGAAGGCCCATCTTACATTCGGCCTGTCAGTCAGTCTTATTTCGTTCATCATTGTGCACGTTACATTCACATAAGAAAAAAAAAGATTGTCAATTGACTGTTGTAAACATAAGCAATACATATTAGCACGTTATGAGATAGGCAGACAGGCAGACAAACATACACACGCACATGCATAAACACATACATACAAACCTGCACATACTTACATCATTTATACAAATTCTCACATTTATGCACCCACTCAATAACACACAAATACACACTCCCTCGCATACACACCAACTCATTCACAATCAGAATATAATTAACAAAAGTTTACTCATACATACATTCTCTCTCTCTCTCTCTCTCTCTCTCTCTCTCTCTCTCTCTCTTTCTCTCTCTCTCTCTCTCTCTCTCTCGCCCATATATCCTCATTCATACATACAGCAAGACACGTACATACACTCCTTCCCATACACACATAATCGCCACCAACACATTTTGACACACGCAAATACACAAATACTCACACAGTCGTACATCTACACAGTCATACACACACACACACACACACACACACACACACACACACACAACTACACACACTTCCTTACATATACACACATATACCCACTCATAATCACAAATATTAAATCATTCACTCATTCATACTTTCTATTTTGCTCTCTCTTACTCTCTCTCTCTCTCTCTCTCTCTCTCTCTCTCTCTCTCCCTCCCTCTCTCTCTCTTTCTCTCTCTCTCTCTCTCTCTCTCTCTCTCTCTCTCTTTCTCTCACGCCCATATATATTCGTTCATACACAAAACCATGTACGCATACTCACTCTCCCTTACTCTCCCTCAGATCAATATACACAGACTCCCACACTTCCACACACAAACATTGACAACTGTCATGAGCATTAAAAATAACAATGGAAAAAATATATTACACATACAAATTGCATATCTCAAATTATATTAAGGCAATGCAACAGGATAATATTAGCTGAAACAGAATGAGGTATGAAGCTAATAGACTGCAATGGTTGGGGCATATAGAAAGAATGGAAGATAATAGGGAAACAAAACTCGCTTACACTCAGGAAATAAATGACCTTAGACCCCGAGGTAGACCAAGAAGACGGTGGAGAGATAATACATGTACAGACCTACAAGCACTTGGAATCAACGACTGGCAAGAGAAGGTCAACCAGAGAGATGAATGGAGACGGGTTGTATCTGCAGCAAAGAACCTCAATGGCTCGGAACGCAGAAGAAGAAGAGAAGGATGAGGTAAGCAGTGCAATAGTATTTATATTGTACGTGGTGAAATCAAGTGGCAGAAACAAATAAAATATGAACGATGAGTATACACAATTAGAGATAGCTTGAACAAATTCTGATGGGCGGTAGCGAATCATGGACAAATGACATCAAGTGTGGAATTATGTGCACAAACACGACCCATCAGTTCACTTATGTAGCTCTCAATTATGCGCATGACGAGATGCAACGATCTATGCCAGGGCCACACACTGTACAGCCTATTGTTCACAACTTCTTTGTTTCAATTCTCTGAGGGAATACACACTCGTGCATGTCATTCGTGGCTTTTTCTAACTTTCCGTGTTGTAAAAGTGTTCAGATATTCTATAGGCATGTATGCAAGGTTTTTTAGCATGTAAATTGTACGCCAAAATGTGAAATGGAAATAGAAGGGAGGATTCTTAACCATGTGGATAATTTTAAATACGTAGGGGCATTTGTAACATCAGATGGAAGATGCACAACAGAGATTAAGAGCAGAATAGGGCAAGCAAAAGATGCATTTCAAAACATGAAAAGTATCTTATACAATAAGTCACTATTATTTAATTTAAGAAAGAGTGCAGAAATGCTATATAGAGGCTGTGAATCTTGGAATGTAAATGAACAAATTAGGAAGAACTTAGAAGCAACAGAGATGTGGTTCCTATGACGAATGCTGCGAATTCCTTGGACTGTCAGAGTAACTAAACAAGAACAAGGTTAATGAAATTAGAACTTTATTTACAACAATAAGAAAGAGACAAACAGGTCATGTGATGAGAAGAGAAGTTTTAGAGAACAACGTGACAACTGGAAAGATCGAGGGGAAGAGAGGCAGAGGCCGACCAAGAGAAATAATGCTGGATGGATTGAGGCGGCGATATGGAGGAATATCGGCAGCAGAGTTGATCCGGAACATCATAAACCGAGATTTGTGGAGAGCCATGAATGCCTACTACAGCTGGCAAGGCACTTGATGATGATGATGAAATCACACACAGCAGCTTGATGGGGATCGGGTAGAAGGATGACGTCCAGCTAGGCATCTCCACCCGGGTGGCGGATGATGGGGTGGCCTCTGGACATAGATGGTCACCGCAAATATGTTGACATACCTGCCGTGGACCAATACAGGCGATGGTCATTGTGTCTTTCTGTCTGTCAGTCCGTCCGTCTGCCTGTCTGTTTGTCTGTCTGTTTGTCTATCTGACCGTCTGTCTGTCTATTTTCTCGTATCCGTCCTCACGCCTGCTTGCCTTCTAGGCTGTCTATCTGTCTGTCCGTATGTCTGTCGTTTTATCTGTTTGTCTGTCAGTCTGTCTGTTTTCTATCCTCCGTCCGCAAGCCTGGTTGCCTCTTTGATACCTGTCTCTCTCTATTTCTCTGTTTCGTCTCTTTTTCATCCGCCCTCATGCCTCCTTATTACCCGCCAGCCTATTTGTCTCTGTGTCTGTTTCTCTCTCCCACACTCTCTCTCCCTCTCTCTTCCACTCTCTCTCCCTGTCTATCCCATTCTCTCTTTCTCTTTCCCACTCTCTCTCCCACTCTCTTTCCCTCTTTCTTCCACTCTCTTTCTCTCACTTTCACTCTCTCCCTCCCTCTCTTCCCTCTCTCTCCCTCTCTCTTCCATTCTCTCTCCCGCTCTCTCCCTCTCTCTTCCACTCTCTCTCCCTCTCTCTCCCACACTCTCTTTCTCTTTCCCTCTCTCGCTCTCTCCCACTCTCTCTCCCACCTTCTGCCCAACTATCTATTCTCCCTCACCCTCCTCACGTCTGCTTACCTCCCAACCAAGCTCTCCCTGTATCCGTCTCTCGACCTATGATTAATTATTTAGATACATAAATATCCCAGCAAAACAGCAAACACATTCCTGTGATGCCCTCCAGCGTGTTCGCGTGTGCGTACTAGGGCTCCATTCTCCACAAGCAGATTAAACATTTACTGGTAGAGATCACGTGTCTGGTCTGCGCACAGCTCACCGCTCAGGGAGACTCGATAAATCCTCGGAACAAATGGGAGACCCGAACACGAGAAGTGGTCATTGGCCATGTCATTACCTCAACGTCTTGAGAGACGGTACGCTGACTAGACACGCAATGTTGGATGGATGGATGGGTGGATGGGTGGATGATTAGGTGGATGGATGGATGGATGTGTGGATGGTTGGGTTGATGAGTGGATGGTTGGGTGGGTGGATGAGTGCATGTCAGGATGGATGGTTGGGTGGATGAATGGATGGTTGCATGGATGGGTGGGTGGGTGAATGGGTGGGTGGATGGGTGGGTCGTTGAGTGGATGGTTGAGTGAATGGGTGGATGGTTGGGTGGATTGTTAGGTGGATGGATGGTTGAGTGGATGTTTGGGTGGATAGGTGGGTGGAGTGCTGGGTGGATGGTAGGGTGGGTGGTGGGTGGTTGGATGGATGGGTGGATGGTTGGGTGAGTGGGTGGGGGGACAGACGGACGGATGGATGGCTGGATGGACGGACGGATGGATGGATTGGTGGATAGATGGATGGACGGATGGGTGGATGGATGGACGGACGGACGGATGGGTGGATGGATGGACGGATGGGTGGGTGGATGAATGGATGGATGGATGGGTGGGTGGGTGGATGGATAGATAGATGGGTTGGATGTATGGATGGATCAATGGATGGATCGATGGATTGATGAGTGGATGGATGCATGGGTGAGTGGATGGATGGATGGACAGACGGACGGGTGTGTGGTGGGTGGGTGGTGGATGGATGGATCTGTGGATGGGTGGATGGGTCGTTTGCATGGATGGATGCATGGACAGACGGGCGGATCTACAAACATATTGGCAGACAAAAAAACGGATGACTGACGGACACAGACAGTTAGACAAATAGGTAAGGCGGGTAGGCACGCAGGTAAGTCGGTAGGTATGTATTCTATACAAATAAGTCTCTAGCGCTATATTTTCATGTATCTTAGGACGTGTACACGTGCCCACCATAACAACTTACTGTGTTTCGGAGAAGATATGACTGAGCTACCGTATGACAATACACGGTACTTCTTGCTTTCTGTTAGCGCCAAATATTGGGTCTCAGTCGAGTCGACTGAGCTACACCGTATGACCGGAGACAGTGCTACCTACTTTCTGTTAGCGCCGAATGTTGGGCGGCGCTCACCAAACCCGACACCCCACATTTTTCACACGGTTTCGGACGGAGGAGTGCAATTGGGAGGGTACAAGCCTTACTTAGAGCGAGGAAATACAACCTAAAGACTGAATGTCATGGCAGGCCAAACTAGGCCCAAAGCCTTGACATGGAACTGGTCTAGGATCGAAGCTCTGACAATTAGACAGTTTGAGCATTGCCTTGCTGACCTGGCAGCTACTGTATCTTGTTATTTTCAATACGTATTGGTAATAGCTTTCCTCTGGAGTAATCTAGGCAGACCGAGAGAGGGTTCATGCTGCATGAGCAATACAAGGACTCTAAATTCAGCCCAGGCTTTGTGCTATGGAGAGGTATAGCCTCAATTTTACCAATTCTAGTCCATCAAGACGGCAAGGTGCCAGTAGGAGACAATCCCTGGTCTGATTTTAAACATGTGAGATAGAATGAGACAGCCTCCCCGGGAAGGTTAACCCGGTCAACAAATGTCCGCAGAAGTCGGATGTGTCGGCCTAACGGCGCAAGAACGCAGCTCTGCTGTAAACAGGCACAACGCAATCACATCCGAAACAAAAAAAACTCCGGATGAACGCAGAAAAAGAAGAAGAAGAAGAAGAAGAAGAAGAAGAAGAAGAAGAAGAAGAAGAAGAAGAAGAAGAAGAAGAAGAAGAAGAATGAGACAGCCTGAAGAAGTGAACAGTGAATGGCAATGCCGAAGAGGTAGATCGAGAACGAACAAACTTTATTTTCAAAGGATTAAGAATTGGGCACACAGACCCGTCTAACATTCTACCCTTCTATCACTCTCTTTAGAGAGAGAGAAAGAGAGAGAGAGAGAGAGAGAGAGAGAGAGAGAGAGACAGAGAGAGAGAGAGAGACAGAGAGAGAGAGAGAGAGAGACAGAGAGAGAGAGAGAGAGAGAGAGAGAGAGAGAGAGAGAGAGAGAGTCGGCAAAAAAAGTATGAACTTAACCAGGCGCCCATGCACACAATGCTGGACAGACATGCAAGCCGCTGCAGGTAAATTAGACAATCATGAAGCTTTTACCTGAGACGGTAACCCTGACAGAAAATGCACATCACACGTTCTTAAACTTGGAACTCCGCAGGAATTCTTGAACGAAAGTGCGTGTCATACCGATGTTTACAGATTAATGGGGGCTGTATAGAATTAGTGAATGAACTAGACACAAAACGTTGTGATAATCAGTAAGTTGTGAAAGATGTAGCGAGGGTAAACCTGTGAGAGATGGAACCGCCTCGGCTAAGTTAAAAGCCATAACACTCGTAAAATAACAATACTGGACTGTAAGATTCAAGGCAAGAGAGATGGGGGATGCGTGGTCTCGAGTTATGGTATCCGCCTCGAGTGCTGGAGGTCCCAGGTTCAAGCCCCGGTGATGACCGGGATTTTTTCTCGTGGACTTCTAGTAATAAAATTTCCCCTGGTCTCTGGGTAGTGAGATCGGACGCCCGTGTGTATTGTTGCGCACGTAAAAAAAAATCCCTTGGCAGTTGGAAATCGAAAAAAAAGTAGCCTCACGGCGCTGTCCGGGCAAAATTAGAGTTAAAAATCTACCCAAAGTATTTTCAGGATCCTCACAGGTGCTACGGAGTTCGTGCAATGAGCTGAGTTTCTGCAGACTCAGATTTGAGTTAGGAGGAGAACGGAGCACTTGTGGGTTGCACCCGTGTGCCGTGATGTTGATCCATCGACTAAACTAAACTAAACTAAACTAAGTCAAGAGAGCAAGAGACAGACAATGATACAATGTTCCAAGTAACACACGGAAGAGGAAATGTCTGTACCAGCTTTATAACTACGGACTGAGCATAACCTCATGTGATCAATATAATATCCCGATTCGGGTAGGATTGTAACCAGGACAACCTGGAGCAAGGAGGCGAATACACTAACCCCTACGTTTCAACCTGGAGCTGTGGCAAACATTTTACGAACGTAATTCCCAATCACGCGTGCCGCGTTCGAAACACAGCTGAGGGTGATTTGGAAGCAGACCACTTTGCGCTGGTTTTCATAGAACTGTACGAGTGTCGGTCGTTCATAAAGTAAAGGAAAACTACTGAACGTAAACACACCAAGAAATCACAAATAATTAACAAATGTTGGGGTTGACTGAGACGTCCTGTAAAAAGATAATGCAACCATGTTTTACGCTCAAAGACTCATTTAAAAAAAAAAAAAATTTAACGCTCAAAGACTCGTTCTAGCTGAGTACAATATGAATTTTTACTGTGAATTACTAGGGTTATCATCATCATCATCATCATCATCATCATCATCATCATCATCATCATCATCATCATCATTATCATCATCATCATCACCATGCGCCATGCATGTCCCGTAGTCGCAGCACCACACATCACGCCATGAATGTATTAGTCCCCATGGTGTACGATATCCTGTGAGAAAATGTAAGATCATCATTATCATCATGCGCCGTGCAGGTTAGTGACGTCGAATCATGGCTCACCATTGCATGTGATCACAAGCTCTGGCACTCTTCTCTGGTTGTTGTTGAAGAAGAAGCAAGAGCGCGTTTAAGAAAGTCCCGAATGCAGCGATGTCGGTATTTGACTCGACGGAACTCAAGAACTGGAGAGTTGAAGAAATGCTATCATTATTCCAGCTTGGTGAAGGGGCGGGTCCTCTTGAACTTCTGGGGGTTAGTGACTGGAGGGAGTACAAGAGATCGAGACCACAGTTCATGGAACTGCGGAACAGAAAACCCGGTAAATTATTGTATCCTGGGTGTTGTTGTTACCTGAGGCCGGAGCAAACAAAGCAGCAGGGGTGTCGATAGCAGAGACGTGTTGGCTGTTTATCAAGGGGAATATAACCGGACGTGGGGGTTAGGGAGGTGTTGGAGGGAAATAATGGAGAGACGTGAGGTATCGAAAGAATACACGAAGAGGAGAAGAAAGAAAGAAAGAAAGAAAGAAAGAAAGAAAGAAAGAAAGAAAGAAAGAAAGAAAGAAAGAAAGAAAGAAAGAAAGAAAGTTAGTTAGTTAGTTAGTCGCAGTTCCAACTTCCCCATTATGCTCCGTTCCTGTGCCAGTGAATATCGCACAAAACGCTCCCCACCGCCCAATGTGAAAAGTGGAAAAGACAGGAGTCTCGACAAACAACAGCCCACACAGATACACTGTGTATAATGCCGCCACCAGAATATCAACACAATAGACCCCCACGAAACACCCAGTTCATCTCTGATGGAATCGGCAGTCATTTTCCCATCTGGATGTTTCCTAGATGTTCACCCACATAGTCCACGAAAATACAGTTCATCGTCGATGGCAGTGGCAGTCAACCAGAAGCCCAGCAGCCACGCATTTCTGCATAAGGCAAAAACTGGTCAACTCTGGGACATAACCAGCTGCCATCGCTCTGAATATGCAGTCACATTCCAAAAAACCTCGGGCAGATTCAAAAGCATTTCACACGAAACCCACGGCTCACAGTGTCGCGCCACGCACTCACTCAGTAGCAGGGCGACGGAACCATCAAGTCTCTTTCGTCGCCATGTATTGCCGGGGCCCATAAGGGAAGCAAAGAATAGCAATACTGTAGCCTACCACGCATGTCGTAAGAAAGAAAGAAAGAAAGAAAGAAAGAAAGAAAGAAAGAAAGAAAGAAAGAAAGAAAGAAAGAAAGAAAGAAAGCAAGAAAGCAAGAAAGAAAGAAAGAAAGATTTGGATGGGAAGAATGGTGGATGAAGGAATGGATAAAAATACAAAGAAAGAAAGAAAGAAAGAAAGAAAGAAAGAAAGAAAGAAAGAAAGAGCAACAACAAAAGCAACAAGAGAAGGAGCTAGATGAAATAAAGGACGTAGCAGTAGGAAACTAAAGACGACGACGCCGAAGAAGAAACAGAAGAGGAAGAAGAGGGGGAAAAGACGAACATTTACCTAATAAACAACAATCGTTAACCTAAGAGAGGGAGTGGAGGAAGATTTATCCCGAATCTGTTGCGTGTTATTTCATTTTATGCATTTTTTGTTCATGTCCCCACTCCTGCTGTGTGAGGAGTAAATAACAACAGGTTGTGTACACGATCGATTTCCCGCACAGCTCGCCCGATGTCTGCGGCGTTACTGCGTAATTTCTGGCAGATGAATGCTGGGCCGGAGTGTTTCGGTTCTTTTTACTGTCAGAATATATTTCTCTCCGTCCTTGGGGAGTTTCTATAGTAGAGTATTGTAAACTGTTTTATTGTTAGTAATTTGTTATATAGTATACTATTGTAGAATGGTCTACAGTACCTTATTGTCGATTCGTTCTACAGTACATTACTGTCAATTGTTCTACAGTATATTCTTATAGATATTTCTGCAGTACATTATGGTAAATTGTTCTACAGTACATTCTTATAGATATTCTTTACAGTACATCATTGTAGATTTTCTACAGTACATTATAGAACATACTCTATAGTACATTATAGTAGATTATTGTACATTGTTTGTTGTTTGTTTGTTTGTTTGTTTGTTTGTTTGTTTGGTTGCATATCCTTTACAGGACATCGCTGTCAACATCAGCATCTTTCAGCTGATTGTTGATTTCTTAGAAAGATTATGCTCAGTAGTTTGCCATTGCTTTCTGAGCAACCCGCTCCATACTCTCATAAGTCACTGGTGCGACTCGGACCGCTTCCAATCCTCGTGCGCTCACGTCAACCACGAGAGTATTCCGGGTTACTGAGAAAGCTGCTAACTCCTCGACTAGGGAGACCTGCTTATTGTATATTACACTGTGGTAAATTGTTCTACAGTGTATTATGCTAGATTGTTCTACAGTACGTTATTGTAGATTGTTCTACAGTACATTATAATAGATTGCTCTTCATTATAACATTGTCGATTCTTCTACAGTACATGAAATATTGTCGAACCTAGTCATTGATCATTCACGCAGCCTTTGTGTATTTATGAGTTATGTATTTATTATGTCACTTCCTCACCCACCTTCGCACGCACACACACACACACACACACACACACACACACACACACACACACACACACACTCACAACCCCACATAAAGTCATCTGTTTGCCCAGCGTCTCTTACAGCATTTATGATGTCCGGCCCATCCATTGCTCTACCCTCCGCAATCACCGCCCAGTCTGCCAGCCTGCTCATCGCCTGTTGCGCTTGAGTAGCCAGACACATACTCGTAATGAAAGCTAGCTGAGTTAACTACAATGTGGTAAGTGTGTCGAGCCACTCATGTCGTATGAGGCCAGTCTGGACCTTCTTGAGCATGTTCATCGAGCGCTACGAATACATGCGTGTGAGTACTTTTTACTGCCGGGCCAATTCAGAGCATTGTTGCCACCGTCAGGCCGCTTGTTCCCACCGTCAGGCTGCTTGTTGCCACCGTTAGGCCGCTTGTTTCCACCGTCAGTCCACTTTTTGCCACCGTCAGGCTGCTTGTTGCCACCGTTAGGCCGCTTGTTTCCACCGTCAGTCCTCTTTTTTCCACTGTCAGGCTGCTTGTTGCCACCGTTAGGCCGCTTGTTTCCACCGTCAGTCCACTTGGTGCCACCATCAGGCCGCTTGTTGCCACCGTCAGGTCGCTTGTTGCCACCGCCAGGTTGCTTGTTGCTACCGTCAGCCCACTTAATGCACCGTCAGTCCACTTGATGCCACCGTCAGGCAGCTTGTTTCCACCGTCAGGCTGCTTGTTCCACGACAAAAGCATCAATTACTTCCTTGTCAGTTGGGCGTCTGTGCGTTGGCTGAAGATCCTCATGCAATGCACTCCGATTACCACGGACTACTATGCCGCCCGGAAACACCACTGCATATGTGTGTGTGTGTGTGTGTGTGTTTGAGTATGTGTGTGTGAGTGCATGTGCGTGTGTGTGTGAGTGTGTGTATGAGTGTGTGTTCCCTCGAGTATTCCTATCGAATATACAGATTGTGAACAAGTGATGCAGTTTGTATACTGCCAGATTCAGACAACACAACTTCTCATTAATCAACGCAATAAATGAGTTGTGGTTCTTTAAATCAATGGGCTGTACCCGCTTACCTCCCTGCAATGAGAAAGTCTGTGTTAATTTGATCCTCATTCACACTGAGCAAACTCATCACTTTCGGCAGTTATCGTAAAATGAGGTAAGCCGTTAACCTGGAAAACTTCACGCTCAGTTAAATTAATCCATAGGAAAATGTTATTTGTCACTGTGAGAAAACAAAGATGCAATCTGCAGTAAATCAATGTGGCCAGTTCGCTTCCTTGGATCTTAAATTAAGGGGCGACGACCGAAAGATTGACTTTAGATTTTGCTACAATTTGTCACGAGAACGTTTTTAATACATATTTTAACTATCACTTTTAGTTTGTTTAGTTAGTAAGTCAGTCAGTCAGTTAGCCATTCAGTCAGCTAGTTAGTTAGTTAGTCATTCAGTCAGTTCGTCCGTCCGTCAGTTCGTCCGTCCGTCAGTCAGTCAGTCATTCAGTTAGTCATTCAGTTAGTCATTCAGTCAGTCAGTTAGTCGGCCAGTCAGTTCGTCCGTCCGTCAGTCAGTAATTCAGTCAGTCAGTCATTCAGTTAGTCAGTCAGTCAGTTAGTCGGCCAGTCAGTTCGTCCGTCCGCCAGTCAGTCAGTCAGTCAGTCAGTCAATCACTCAGTCAGTCATTCAGTAAGTCAGTCAGTCAGTCATTCAGACAGTCAGTCAGTCAGTCAGTCAGTCAACCAACAGACTAGTTTTATCTCCCGTGATATTGTCCTGGTACCCACTGCAGGCTTCGGCGGTTCAACATTAGACTTCCGTCACAACCTGGACCCGAACTCATAACCACCAGGTTGGAAAGTTAACCTTTAACCACGACGCTAACTACTGCGCCATCACAATAGTTGTCATCGCTTGATACTGCCCCTTGTAGCGTATACCCACTTCTCATTGTCTGCTATCATTTTCTGGTGAGTTGGGTACTCCAGTGTGGACTGACACCGACGACTAACAGGTTGAAAACTGGCATTTAACTATTACGCTCCGACGTTTCCACATACAGTATATTGCTACATTATTTTGTCGATAATTGTGTACTCTCCATAAGCCTTGAGTCGGCAACTGGTCTAGGAGATCCGACAGGCGGACAGTTGGAGCATTGCTTTGCTGATCCGGCAGCTGCTGCAGTCTGTCTTGTTCCAGACGTATTGTTGGTACCTTTCCTCATGGAGTACAATTGGCAGGCCGAGAGAAGGATTATGCTGCATGGACAACAGGTGATCTGTAAAATTCAGCCCAGACTATTTGCTATGGAGAGGTTTAATTCCATTTTACAAACTATCGTCTGTTAAGACGGCAAGTTGCCAGGCAGTCTATACACACTTCATAATGGCTTGTTTATGGCCATGGTATATTTATTTAGTCATTAGTCATTAGTTATATTTATTTTATTCATTAAACACTCAAATCGCTTCCTTAGTACTCCTTGCTATGAGTTCAAACCAATACCACTGTACGTTTTTCTTAGTTCGTGAGCAACCACTCTGTTCAAATACTTGACTATGTATGTTTCTAGGAAATCAAGTCATATTTTGTTATAAACAACCATTATGTTAACAACAAAAAATCCCGAGTGCATCGAACACGCCAGGGCGATGCTGCAGTTAGTTAATATAAAATATCTTAGTTACACGTGCCAGCTCTGTGGTGAAGGGTTTACGAATGCAATTCGTAATCTCGCGTACCGCGTTCGAAACACAGCTGTGTGGGCGATTTGAATGCAGACCGCCTTGCGTTGGTTTCCAAATAATGGTATGAGTGCCGGTCGTTCAGAAAGCAGTGGCAAACTACTGAACATAACCTTGCCAAGAAATCACGAACAGCCAAAAAATGTCGAGGTTGACTGTGGCGTCCTGTAACGGATATGCAACAAATTTAACTAGTTACACGTGTTCAGAATGTACTCAACTGGGGTTATAATAATACGTTAGTTACATATCGTTTACAGGACGTGGCAGCCAACTCCAGCATTTGTTGGGGCTGTTTGTGATTCCTGGGCAAGTTTCAGTTCAGTAGTTTGCCATAGCTTTCTGAACAGACCGGCACTCATACCTTGTATGAAGTGAGGTTACACCTGCAGCTAACTAACACGGATTGGATGTTCTACTAGTCCATTAGCACAATGACTGTTAACAGTGGTCATTGACAACTGCCTACAGGATCTCTGACATGGGCTGCAAGGGTGAGTCATAACCCGGGGAACGAACAGAGGCAGCATCAGGTGAATTCTTGCGGCAACGGTTATGGAGACTAACAGAGTGGTTCTCAAATTAGATATTGCGAAAGATCTCGTTATTATTGCTGTAATAAAGACCCATCGTAATGAAACTTATAAAGTATAACCATTGAAAATTAACTTCCCAAACAAATTCAAAACAATGCTTTTCTCGTAGTGAATTTGAATAACGAAGACACAAACAATAGATTGCACGATTTATTGTCTGGCATATTTCGCAGCATCTCGTCAGATACATACTATTGCAACGTATTGTTTGTGTCTTCGTTTTCTTCAAATTCTCAAACATATGTTATTGCATGAAGAGATGCTGACCTTCATTTCACTCTGTGTTGACCTGCACACCCAGGTGGGTTTTAAAAATTCATATCTTCACAAACGCATTATCAAACCCAAGACTATCACCAAGTCAGGCCCGCATCTAGCCACTAACCTACCAGGTTCTCATCATGTACCCAGGAGGAAGATCAATCTGCGCCACCAGCTCGCCGTCAGCTGCCACACGTGATTCGGACATGCATTCACAGCTGACATTGATGAACGGGGCCGCGTGGAGGCGGCAACACAATGGCAGGTCATTACCTCTGTGTGCAGCATTTCTGTCAGTTCCTGCCGTCAATTGCACTCGGCAATTAATAACCTTTCGGGGAGGGATTGATTGGGTCAAAAATGGGTACAGTATTTCTGACCCCAACTCTGTGCCTGCTAGGAGTCACCAGTTATGATGGTGTATGTCTTTTTTCTTCTCTCGCTTAAACTTAAGCGTAGTCCTTGCACACTGTTTAAAGTAGTAAGGGACTGAATTTTGCGTGTGGGTTTGCTTTCCCTTTTACCGGTGTCCCTCGCCTTCAGGCGAACCCACTCCGGCTTCAGGGGTATGGTGTATGTCTATTTCTCACAATATTAACAGTGGTCGTGTGAGAATATTCATCATCAAGTGCCGTGCTGACTGGCGCAGGCGTTCATGTCTCTCCACAGATCTCGGTCTTTGGTTTTCTGGATCAACCCTGCCGTTGATATTCCTCCAGCATCCTTTCTCGTGGTCTGCCTCTGCCTCTCTTCCCCTCGATCTTTCTAGTTGTCATTATGTTCTCCAGCGCCTCTCTTCTCATCACATGACCAAATTTTAAAAAAAAATGTTTGTCTCTTTCTTATTGTTGTAGATAATGTTCTTGTTTCGTTAGCCGTGAGAATATTGCAATATACAAATATGTCTTTCTTTTTATTTTCCACATTTGCTCGCTTTCAATTCACGCATAGTCCATATCCCGTGCTAATATTTCTAATGCATTGGACTGATATTTTCGTGTGGATTCTTCTTAAACTTAGTTGCATGTTCTTTAAAGGACGATAGCAATCAATCCCAGCATTTTTGGTTGTTCATGATTCCTGGGCATGTTTACGTTCAGTAGTTTGCCATTGCTTTATGAACGACAAGCAACCATACCATTTCATAAAAACCAACACAGCTATGTTTCGAATGCCGGTATGCGGGATTACGAACTGTGTCCGTAACACCTACGCCACGGAGCGGTGTGGATTCCATCCATCATGTGCCATGCCAGTAAGCGTGGGCGGTCATGATTCGCCAAATCACTCGATCATTAGAGTCGTGGATCAGCTCAGTGTTCCTGTCTCGACAATACCACGTGGCCAAGCCATCCAGGTATTTACTTCTCTATTTTCCTCTTGTTCTCGTCCTCTCGATCTTGCCAGTTGTCACCAAGTTCTCCAATTCATTTCTTCTTATAACATGCCCAACATTTTTGACTATGTCTAATGTCTCTAATCAGTTTACGATCTTCATTTGTTTCTTGTAGGACTTGTTCATTGGTTTTTCTATCTGCCCATGGTATTCTTTGTATTTTCCTCAGAAACCACATTTCTACAGCCATCAGATGGTTTTCAGACTGACTGCTCATTTTCCGCGCTTCACATCCACACAAACGTACAGGCTCTATGTAGCACCTCTACACTTTTTCTCGTAGCAATTCACATCATTTTATTAGTCAGTATGTTTGTCATATTGCAAAAGGCTATCTTTGTCATGGCGATTCTTGTTCTAATCTCTTCAAGGCATCTCCCATCAGATCTTAGCTTGCTTGCGTTCGCTGGCTGTGAACTCCAGCGTTAAGTCCTGTATGTCGGATGAAGACATCCTCTTGTCCAACATCAGTGTGATGTCACACCGGACTGAGGTTTGCGTGAGTATCCGTTGTCCCATGTCTGGCTTATTGGTGTGCAGACTGGTGGTTCCTCGCCGTGCAGGCAGATACTCTCCGACTTCGGAGGAATCGGCGATCCTACTGACGTTAGGCAGGACCCTGAAGGGACCTGTTGCCAGGAAGCACAGCTAGGACGTGTTAGTAGGTCTTGGCCAGTATAGAACCTGGCCCTGATGCCTTGGAAACACCTCTGCGTCCTTCCCATCAGATGTTATGACTGTTCCGAGATAACTTTTGCTTCTGCTGATCATGACTCTATCACGTTTTATTGAAAACTTGTGGTGAATAATCTTCTTCTTCTTTTCTTCTTCTTCTTCTTCTTCTTCTTCTTCTTCTTCTTCTTCTTCTTCTTCTTCTTCTTCTTCTTCTTCTTCTTCTTCTTCTTCTTCTTCTTCTTGATTCCTGATTTGATGCAAACATCGGCGACCATGACTTTCCCATTCTCTCTACCATCTAGTTTGGTGATGAAGCTGCTGTTGCTCAAATAACAAGTAGTATTTGGTCCCTAGATGTTTCAGTTACCCACATACACCTTTCTGTTTTCCAGAGCCTCTCTTACATTCTCTCCTTTTGTGGGCATTCTGTCTCTAACAATCTCCATTATTACATACACATGTAATCCTCTTCTATTACTACCCTCGTGACAATTTAACATTTCAACCCAAGTTGACAGTTACTAGCGACGCTATTTTGGCCCAACCATTTACCAAACAAACGCATCCTCTCACGGGAATAATAAATTACATATTACGTCTCTTTTACAACAAGCCTGCAGACAAGTCTCTGTTTATCTTCGTTCAAAATAAATATAGTTCGGTAATTTGTGTAAACATATTAACGCAAACAAGACATTGCATGGATTATCTGTCATGACAAGAATTGTTGCCCTTGTCTGAATTGTGAACCAAATTACCGGTTATTCTAATAAAGAGAGGTAATGTTGCGTGAACTATTTGGGCAAGTCAATTTCACGATAATTGCCCTTTGGAAAACCAAGCAATTCTCTTCCTTAATTCACAGCGGCTTTGTTCTGTGCACGTGCGTGTTTTAACGATCATAAAGCGTTCACGTGTGTTCTTTGCTTTATTATTACTATTATCCCTGGCTGGTCTCTTCTGTATCGTTAGGCTTGTTATTCTTGTTTCTGTCATTGTACAGCTGGATAAACTTTCATAGAATATGTGCGTGATGAAACTCAACTTTGCTGGTTTGTACGTTAAATTTAGATGTATACAGAACGCCTTGCTGTCAAATTACCATCCTGACTTGGCAGATTGTCTGTCTGTCTGTCTGTCTGTCTGTCTGTCTGTCTGTCTGTCTGTCTGTCTGTCTGTCTGTCTGTCTGTCTGTCTGTCCGTCCGTCCGCCCGTCTGTCTGTCTGTCTGTCTGTCTCTGTCTCTGTCTGTCGGTCGGTCGGTCCGTCGGTCGGTCGGTTGGTCGGTCGGTCGGTCGGTCGGTCGGCCAGCCGGCCAGCTGCAGGTCAGTATGTCTGTCTGTCACTCTGTCATTTTTTTTTCTGGTTTCAGAATAAGCGAACGCTTTTAATATTATGCAAACATGAATAGAAACTATCAGATTAACACCACCACAAACGTGTAGACATTGAAGTCGCCAGAGTATAGTGGCTAGATGTCCACTTGTAGACATTGAAGTCGTTAGAGTAGGGTGGCTAGATGTCCACTTGTAGACATTGAGATCGTTAGAAAATAGTGGCTAGATGTCCACTTGTAGACATTGAGGTCGTTAGAGTATAGTGGCTAGATGTCCACTTGTAGACATTGAGGTCGTTAGAGTATAGTGGCTAGATGTCCACTTGTAGACATTGAGGTCGTTAGAGTATAGTGGCTAGATGTCCACTTGTAGACATTGAGGTCGTTAGAGTATAGTGGCTAGATGTCCACTTGTAGACATTGAGGTCGTTAGAGTATAGTGGCTAGATGTCCACTTGTAGACATTGAGGTCGTTAGAGTATAGTGGCTAGATGTCCACTTGTAGACATTGAGGTCGTTAGAGTATAGTGGCTAGATGTCCACTTGTCTGCCCGCCGACTTATTGGTCTGTCTGCCTATCTATGCGTGTGCCTGTATTTGTGTGTCTGTGTCTGTCTATATCTATATATGTGGGTGTGTGTGTGTGTGTATGTGTGGGTGTGTGTGTGTGTGGCTGTATCTGTTGTGCTTGTGTCTGTGTATGTGTCTATGTGTGTCTGTGTCTCTGCGTGTATGTGCGTGTGTGTCTGTGTGTATGTGCGTGCGTGTTGTCTCTGTGTGTATGTGCGTGTGTGTATATGTGTATATGTGCGTGTGTGTCTGTATCCCTGTGTGTATGTGCGTGCGTGCTTGTGTCTCAGTGTGTGCGTGTTTGTGTCTCTGTGTGTGCGTGTTTGTGTCTCAGTGTGTGCGTGTTTGTGTCTCAGTGTGTGCGTGTTTGTGTCTCAGTGTGTGCGTGTTTGTGTCTCAGTGTGTGCGTGTGATCGTGTCTGTGTGTGTAGGTGTGTGTGTGTGCGTGCGTGTGTGTGTATGTGTGCGCGCGCGCGTGCGTGCAAGACCCCAGCCAGCTATATATCTCTTGTATTTGATATTGCCATTCCCTACCGTAGCCCGTACCTCGGCACCCACCCCTTTAGTCAAGACACAGGCGACGCCTCAAGTTTCGCCTGTTGTCATGCACACACGGCGCTTCTCCAGGCTACGTGTATGCAAATATCCATGGCGTACTCAAATGGGGGGGGGGGGGGGGGAAGCAGGGGGGGGGTTAGAATGTGAAAGTTCAGATTCAATAGACCTTGTCCCGCTTTCTTCAAGGGTGGCCTGTGTTCACAACATGATATATGTATGTGTTATTTTTTTTTTTTTAACGCTCGCTCGCTTTGAACTCAAACGTAGTCCATACACACTACTTATATTAGTGAAGGACTGAATTTTTGCATGCGGATTAGCTTTCCTTATTAACAGTGTCCCTCGCCATCAGGCGAACCCTCTCCGATTTCAGAGGTACTTGTAATTTACGTACACGTCAAAGACGACAGGTCAACATTTTTGTCCAGCTGTCAGCTGTAGGGGTTGAACCGCTAACCTCGGTATCAGCACACCAGATATTTAAGTACACGCGTCCTTACCCATTCGGCCACGCTGACCTGCGTATGTGTTATGTGATATTATCAGTGTTTATCACTTTCATCTCCTTCCCTCGGCTCTGTGCAGGTATGCCTGCCTGCCTACATTATCACGTATAGGTAAGTGATGACACACAGATTAGACACGTCTGCTGTGTATCCAGCTTGTAGCGGTAGGGAGAAAGGTATCCGTGTTTCAATACCACAAGAACTGTGTTATGTTATGTTCATCATCTTCATCATCAAGTGCCTTGCCAGCTGGCGTAGGCGTTCATGGCTCTCCACAGATCTCGGTCTTGACGTTGTGGATCAACTCTGCTGATGATATTCCTCGTCTCAACCCATATATATATTCGTCTCAACCCATCCAGCACCATTTCTCTTGGTCTGCCTCTCTTCCCCTTGATCTTTCCAGTTGTCACCATGTTCCTCAATGTCTCTCGTCTCATCACATGACCAAAGAAAGCTGTTTGTCTCTTTCTTATTGTTGTATATAATGTTCTAGTTTCATTAGTCTTTTTCAGGCTATCGTTGTTAGTTACTCTGACAGTGCAATATGTTATGTTATCCTATGTTATTTCATGTTATCATATGGTATGTTAAATTATAGTATGTTATGTTATCCTATGTTATGTTATATTATCCCATGTTATGTTATGTTTTGTTATGTTATCCTATGGTATGTTATGCTATGTTATGTTATCATATGTTATATTATCTTAAGTTATGTTATCATAGTTTATGTTGCCTATTTTATGTATTATATGTTACGTTATTTTATTCTATTGTATGGTATGGTATGTTATGTATCTTATATTATGTTCTCCTATTTTATGTTATTTTATGTAATCCTAAGCTCTGTTATCCTGTGTTGTGTTATGTTATGCTATGATATCCTATGGTATGTTATCATATGTTATGTTATCCTATGTTATGTTATGTTATGTTATGTTATCCTATTTTATGTTATGTTATATAATCCTAAGCTATGTTATCCTGTGTTATGTTATCCTATACTATGTTATCCTGGGTTATGTCATGTTATGTTATGTTATCTTATGTTATATTATCTTATGTTATATTATCCTATGTTATGTTATTGTATCATATTTTATGTTATGTTATATAATCCTAAGTTATGTTATCCTATGCTATGTTATCCTGGGTTATGTCATGGTATGTTATGTTATATTATCTTATGTTATATTATCTTATGTTATATTATTCTATGTTATGTTATGGTATGTTATGTTATCCTATATTATGTTATGTGTTACTATATCGAACGACGTCATTGCACGTCTGTGCAATCCCATGCGTGGAGTATGGGGGAACACCATCAAGAGAATTGATCCTGAGCAACCAAGGACTGACGTCTGTGGAGCAGCATGAGCGCCCATGCCAGCTGCAGATCACAAGGGGGTGATGATGATGATGAGCGGCACATGGGGATTCAAACCTGCCCCTTGTTACACTCTCTAGTGTGTACTCTTACTTCTGTTACTTCTATGAGGGCCGGGCAAATGTCTGTGAATATACTTTTTGTGTTATTTCAATGGCCGCAAGTGTCTGTAAGACATCAACAAGAGAATAGGAATGGCCTAAAAATGTTTTCAACAAAGTAAAATCAGTATTAGCATTAAGAGTGATTAACAATACATTAAAAATGAGAATTGTCAAATTTTATGTATATTCAACACTATTATATAACACAGAATCCTGGTCAATAAACAAGCAATTATATAGTTTAATAGAGGCCGTGGCGATATGGATATACAGAAGAATATGTTGTATTTCATGGAAGCAGAAAAAATCAAATACAGAGGTTCTAGAAAAACTGGGAATGAAAAGAGAGTTGATGACAGAAATGAACAAAGAGGCATGTGACATATTTCGACAAAGTTAAAAGACATAACACTGGAGGGTAACACTGAAGACAAGCGAGCAAGAGGTAGACAGCGATATAAGTGGGAAGATAACATCAAGAGATGGACGAACAGCAATCTGACAGAATGTACAGTCGGGGAGACAGACAGGTAATGTTGGAGATCCATTGCAATGAACCTTTATTGTGGAGACGACATAGATTGACTGATTAATTAATTTATTGATTGATTGAATGATTGATTGATGGAAGTTTGTAATTTTTTTATAAAGTACAACAGGTATAATAGTGTAGGCACAACGACACCGTAAGCTGACAAATTCTAATACTGGCTTAGGCATTACAACATCATTGGTTGACAGGTGTAGATGGTTTACAATTCATTGTGCTCATTCTGTCCATTGGTGGTAGCTTGAAGAGAAAATAAATATAATAACAGTTCAAGTATACATTCAAATAATATTATTTTCAATGTCATTTAAAAGAAGCGCTTAGAAAATTGAATCGAAATCCCTATAATTGTGAATTTGTGGATTTCATGGACACGAAAACACATTTACATATAGGAGGCTTTGCGGATTGATTGATTGATTGATTGATTGATTTAGGAACCGACATCACAACATTCGGGGCATTCCCATAAGCGCTCCGTCCCCATCCTCAGAAGACAGCGAAGAGTTCCAACCCCAATAGTACCAGTAGCAATCTTATTATATGTGCGTCTCGCCTTTCCTCTAAGCGTCGAGCATCGGCCAGACCCCCTCGTCACTCCTCGCTGCCTCATTCTTGCCAGACCATGGTGATTTCATTTGCTCCTCCAAGGTGTACACGTGCTCCCACAAGGCCACAACCATGTCTGCCTTATCATGCATAAATACTCCACCACGTTTTCCAGAGCCAGCCAATCTGTCTGCCTGTTCATTCCCCAGCACCCAGCATACCCCGGAGAAAAGATCCAGACGATGCTTGCCACCCGTGACTTCCGAAGCGAAGCAAGCCACTCGGCACGAAGCTTGCCTGTTCTCACCCTTCTCAGCATGATTTCTGAGTCAGTTACAATCACGATGTGTGTGTGTGTGTATCGTATTCTCCATCCAGCGGAAAGCTGACTGCCTCCACCTCCATTCTTACGCTAGATGTTGTGGTATCGTGTGCCAGGCTCTCCTGCACCAAACGTCGACCATTAGCTTTTACGGATTATATAGAAACAAAAACAAACATATAATATATAGAAGAATTGGTCGCCTTTCATGGACACGAAAACAAATGTACATATAGGAGAATTGGTCGCATTTCATAGACACGAAAACAGATATACATATAGGAGAATTGGTCGCATTTCATAGGCACGAAAAGAAACAGACGGTGAACGGGAGATTTTATGGACTCACAAAAACAAACATTTGGTGTGAAGGAGAATTTATCGAATTTAATGGATACAAAACACATACAAACAATGTACTGGAGAATCGGTAGTAATTCATGTACAAATAACAAACAGGCATATGATATGCAAGATAATTTGTCGTTGTTCATGAACACACAAAAAGCAGCCATATTATTTACAACACAATTTGTCGTAGTTATTATTATTATTACTATTATTATTATTATTATATTTATTATTATTATTATTATTATTATTCGGTTTCTTCCACCTCCTCTTCTTCTTCTTCTTCTTCTTCTTCTTCTTCTTCTTCTTCTTCTTCTTCTTCTTCTTCTTCTTCTTCTTCTTCTTCTTCCTCCTCCTTGCCTCCTCGTTTCTTCCTCCTCCTGCTGTCACCTTCCAGCGGAGCATACAACCTCAGTCAACCAACGCTAAGCCTTGTTCGTGGTTCTCAGGATGTTGCAGCTCAGTTTTCAACTGAATGAGAGCCAGGCTCATACCATCCTTCCTTGGTGATCTCTTACGACCTGCATGGTATTTTACAGTGATCCCATTCTGTGCGTCCCGTGTGGGTCCCGGTAGCACACGTTGTCATTTGAAAATGTAATTACTAAAATAATAAAATTACAAAAATTAAAAATAAATCAATTTGATTATTGCTAGCTGGACTTTAGGCGCCTGGTGTGCCTTGCCAGATCGAGAAGACCTGATCATTCGGGGCCACATCGATTCACGGATGTCAGTCGCGGCGATCGGGCAAGTTTTGAGCTACAGCCTACAATGAGTGACGGTGTGATATTCTAGTATGATAATTTGGTCATGTTCAGCGTGAGTCGCATGGTCAGAGGGTGCACGCCCGTCTTACACGCCAATGATCCGGAGTTAGATCCCGGGTCCAGTCCGGGATATGCACTACTGACTAGCTCGGGCGGAAGCGCCCCCGGGGGGCTTGTTAGGTGAGTCTTGTCTTGTCCATTCTGAGTACAATAATCAGAATCAGATTTCTGGCTCTAAATAATAATATGTAGACAAATACAAATTTTCATGAAGTGCATGACGTCATCAAAAAATGTGCTCCACAGTTCTGTGTGAAGCAATATGCAAGCGAATGGTTGTCGTCTGCTGGAGTCATTCTTTGCATTTTCAAACATAATTTAATTATCAACGGCAGAAATAATTTATTGGGTTGAACAAGTGTTTCGAAATGGCGGTTGATAAACACGGAAATAAGAACAGACACGTTGCAGAAGGTATTTAGCAATAAGTGTACAGTCATGTCTTGAAGAACGTGGCGGACATTTCCACCACCTATTATAATGAATGCCGGTCTCCCTAGCGAAGGGTTAAGGACGTTGTTCGTAATCCTGTATACTCACGTATGAAACACTGCTGCGCGAGATTCGGCAGCGAATCGCGTTGCGCTGGTTACTTACGGAGGTATGTGAGCCGGTCGTTCAGAAAGCAATGGCAAACTACTGAACGTAAACCTTGCCACGACATCAAAAGCAGCTGAAAAATGCTGGTATTGACTACTATGCCCTGTAAAGGATATGCGAAAAACAAAATTATAATGAATACTGCAATGGTACTTTACAGCTTCCCCAAAACATCATTAGGCGATAGCAGTAACTAATGTAAATAATTAATGATTTTGTTAGCACATATTTTATGATGTCGTGTACTTTATATTTCAAAATTCTTCTGCAAGCAAAGTGTAGTGAGACTTCACAAACACCCTGTATAAATGTAATAATACACATGAATCTGACCTGAATCAGAAGGGTGGTAACATCTTGGGCCGTGGTCGGTATTCTCAACGGCCATGTTGGGCTCCGGACAGCAGACTGTGTCACTAAAATGATGACACTGGCGCCCCTCGTACTGGCCAGGGCATGTGCTACAGGGTGAGCAGTTCTCTTCAAATGTCGGTGGCTTAGTAGAATTTCTGAAATATCCTTCCTGGCAACCGAATATTGTTGGGGCGTCACTTTTGCACGGCTGTAGAACTGCTGCATGAGAATCTTCGTTGCCGGATAGCTCTTTACATGGGAAGCAAGACGTTAGGCTGTGGTTCGGACCGTCTATGTACGTGTTGGCTGGACAAGGATGGCATTTTCCTTCTCTAAAATATTGTCCTTTCTGGCAAGCAATTTCCAGGGCCGCGTTCGGTAGCAAGACCACAAATGGAAAAAAAGCTGCCAAAATCTTGATGGAATTGGCCATACTTGTCCGCAGGTGACCTGTTATCTAAACTGCAAAAGAAACACATTACAATCGTAGTAAACGATAAACAGCACATTACATTTGTAGGAAACGATTAACATAACACATTACAATTGTAGTAAACGAAAAACAGCACATTGCATGTGTAGGAAACTAGTTAGTTAGTTAGTTAGTTAGTTAGTTAGTTAGTTAGTTAGTTAGTTAGTTAGCTAGCTAGCTAGCTAGTTAGGTAGTTAGTTAGTTAGTTAGTTAGTTAGTTAGTTAGTTAGTTAGTTAGTTAGTTAGTTAGTTAGTTAGTTAGTTAGTTATGAAAACAGAGGTATAAACAGGAAGCAAGGACCACTTACTTCTGCTACGGTGATGTGAGGAGAAGAGCGCAAACCCTGACTGCGTAGGGCCAAAGAAGAAAATGAATAAAGAGAAAGAACCTCTCACCGTCCTCGGTTAACAAGAATAGAAAAGAATTAAGGTTTAAGAAGGTCCAGGGTGGGCCGACAGGGGATTAGAACAATATTCTCCAATCCCAGACAAAGAATTACTCCGAGGGCTGTTCTAACACCAATGACTATAACACTAGAGTCTATCAACTAAACGACAAAGTAAGAGTAACACAAGCATCATTTGTTTATTAAACTTCTAAACTTCACAATAATATACAGACATGTAGCATCAACAAAGAAATTAGGATATAGCAAAAATCAAACAGTAAAGACACTAACCTACTAAACCAAATTCCTAAGTGTAGCAAAAACTTCTAATCCAGTAAAAGCTACAAATCTACCAAACACTAATTCACCAACAACTGATCCACTAAAACTAATTTAACAAAAACTTCTAGTCCACCAAAAACTAATTTACCAAAAACTTCCAGTCTACTAAAAACCCAGGAAAATCTAAAATATAAAACTAGAATTCTGGCTTTTCCACTGCAAAACTTCAGGGTCTAACTACTAAACACACAATAGAAATAGGCATTGGCGCCTAGTCACTCAGTGGGGTGCACTACGGAAAGGGCCAGTTCTACCTGTGCGGGGCCTTATATACTGGGGTCCCAGAGTTCCAGACCAATCAGACGCCCTCTTGCAGAATTCCACCATCATCGCGAGCCGAGTACATTATTCCCCATCTTTAACTGTTGTCGTCCCAGACAACTGAACATTACACCCCTAGTGCCTTGGGTAAAGGAGGGATAATTTCTGACCCCTACTTTATAATCCTCCACTACTGATGGAGCTCCAAAAAAAAATTTTTGTCCTATCCTCACCAGACATCACCCATCAAGTAAAACACCCCAAAAGTGTACATCAGGTACCAACAAGAATAATGGTCACATGCAAATACAAGGTACATTTACATTAATACCAGTCATTATTCACAACTAAACTAATATCAGCAGAAAAAAAAATAATGCAATCAACAGGGAGACAGTCTCCCGCCACCTTAGTGTTCACAATATTATACGAACAATTACAAAAACAATGAAGAATTCCCCCTCTTTAACTGTTGTCGTTTCGTCAACCGGACCATAGTCTCTGGTACACTTATCAAACAAGTAGTTACCTTCACACTTCTATGCTCTGATAATTCTATGCCAAGGAACACATCTCTCAGCAACAACAAATAAACCTGTCACTCTTGAGGACACTGCCCTCAACACCTGAACTGCTGGTTACATCCCTAAACAGTACCATTATAAAACAATTTACTCATTCTACCCAGATTTATAATGTGAAACAGTATACATGTACGTCACCAGTCATCAATAAGTCCAAAATAACATTAATAACATATAAGCATAAGCCATCCTTATACTAGTACAAGTTAATACTCAGTGACCAAATCAACATCAGTGAGGAGAAATAGCCCCTCTGCTACATGAGCAATCATAACAAAATGAATACAACCCTCACTTTTTACATAAAAATAATTAAACAATCATAAAAGTTACACAAACAATAAATCAGCAACCTTTATACAGTTTACCACTTGCCCCAACACTGAACATTTGAAACAAAATGTATTCAAAAATAACATCATCTATCTCTTCTAAGACGGATTCTCTCTGATCGCCTCACATTCAAGTCTCCTGGCTCAAACATGTACCAGTCACTTCTTGGCGGTCTATCCCGTGGTTCCTCAACCTCTGCCACGACAGGCAATACGGGTAGTCTTATTAGTCTTACCTCAATTACCGCATCTTTCTCACACCGCTTTAACTCATGTCCTGCTGCTCTAATGTCAGGTCCATTCTCTCCCACTCTTCTAATAACATATGGGCCTCCTGATGCTTTTGGGACCTGCACCACTGTATATTTATCTACAGACCACTGGTCTTTACTCTTGCACCTCTCTGTATAGTGGACTCTCTTCCTAACTACTTCTCCTATGGTTAGCAATTTAGAGGAAGATGTCTTGTCATATCTCTCTTTCCTTACAGCAGCTAACTTTCTTAACTGTTCGCCTGCCCTAACATGCGCATTACGCAGACGGGAAAGATGTCCAGTCACCCAGTTCTCAACATTTGGTTCCCCATCATTACAATCACTATCATCACTAGCATCTAGCATGAAATCTACTGGCAATCTGGGTTCTATTTCAAACACCAAGTAGTACGGGGAGTAACCTGTGGACGAGTGGGGCGTAGAGTTATAAACTAACAAAACCTCAGCTATATGTTCAGACCATTTCCTTTTCTGGCTTGCCTCTAGTGGCCTCAGAAGATCATGTAGGGTCCTATTAAACCTTTCGCACTGACCGTTCCCTTTTGGATTGTAGCTCGTGGTACGGCTCTTTTGAATCCCGTACACTCTACAGAGTTCTGCAATCACAGCCGATTCAAAGTTCCTGCCTTGATCTGAATGGAGTCTATGGGGTACACCTAAATACAAAAACCATTTCTCAACCAGAACTTTCGCAACTGTCGAGGCTTTCTGATCCCTTGTGGGAACAGCAATTGTAAATTTGGTGAAAACATCTGTAATAACCAACACATTTTCATACCCCCGACTATCCTTCTCTAACATAGTAAAATCCATGGTCACCACCTCAAAAGGCCTAGATGCTAATAAATTACCTGAAGGGCATTGCAGTTTGATATGGGGTGGTTTAGCAATATTACACCTCTGGCATCTTTTACAAAACAGTTCAACATCTTTCGTGATGCCAACCCAATAACATCTACTTCTAAAGATTTGTATCATCCTATCTCTGCCCTGATGGCCGGTGCTGTGCACCGATTCTAACACTCTCTGCTTCAATGCATCAGGTACCACTAATTGAGAAATCCACCCTCTACCTGGCCTCTTTAATTTCCTGTACAACAACCCATTAATCACACTCAATCTCTTTCGCTGCTTCAACAAGCTTTTGGTTTCAGGGGGTAAACCCCTCATCTCTATCTTACTCAGTCTCACACTCTCACTCACACAAGTTAACACTTTATGCACATGGACATCTTCTGCTTGTAGTTTTATCAACTCTTCAGCTGAATATGATGGTAATGATAACAGTGGCGCATTACCTACCGGGTTATTCTGTCTATCTGCATCTACAATCTCTCCTATCCTAGCAGTTCTTAAGTTTGGACTAACTGGTGTAGCAGCTATGTGACTGATTGGAATGTCACCTTCTTCATCTGATCTTCCTGGGGCTTCAAATGGGTAGCGGGACAAATAATCAGCATTTCCATTAGCACGACCTGGTTTGTGCTTAATGGTGTAGTCAAACATTGACATCTGTGCTATCCATCTCTGCTCAATGGCACCCAGTTTTGCCTTTTGCCACAAAGCTAAATTCCTACTATCTGTAAAAACTTCTACTTTAGTACCTAAAAGATAACTTCTAAACTTCTCAGTCATAGCCCACTTCAACGCAAGTAACTCAAGCTTAGAACTGCTTTTAGCATTTCGTTCTGAGGGGCGAAGTGTACGGCTAGCGTAAGCTAAGACTCTTTTCTTACCATCTTGAATTTGCGAGAGGACAGCACCTAAACCCTGGTATGAGGCATCTACCTCCAATATGAACTGTAATGAGAAGTCTGGGAAGCCCAAAAGGGGTGTTGATGTCAGAGCCTCTTTTAATCGATTAAACGCCTCGTCACACTCTGGAGTCCACAACCGCCCTATGGGTCCTTTCTTCTTCTTAGTATCACCGGTTTGCTGCTGGTTGAGTTGGCCCACCAGCTCATGTAGTGGTCTTGCAATATTAGCAAACTTTGAGACAAACCTTCTATAATAACTGGCTAACCCTAGAAATGACCTAAGTTCTGTCTGAGTTCTGGGCGCAGGTGCTTCGTTTATGGCTGCAACTTTATCATCCATGGTTCCAATGCCTTCTTCTGAAATGGTGTGCCCTAAAAACTCAACCTTTTTCTGACAAAAGTTACACTTTTCAGGATTTAGTTTTAGCTCAATGGACTGCAGTCTCTCAAATACTTTCTCAAGCCTACTCAGATGCTCTGAAAAATCCCCAGAATACACCAAAATGTCATCAAGGTATACCAACAAAATCTGAAAAAAATAGTCATTCAGAGAGCATTGCATTAACCTCTGGAAGCTGCTCGCGGAGTTTGCAAGTCCCATTGGCATGCGCGTATACTCATACAAACCAAACGGGGTGGTAAAAGCAGTCTTCTCTTGATCCTCTGGCTTCATGGCCACCTGGTAATACCCACTTGCAAGATCTAGAGTTGAAAACAATTTGGCACCCCCTAGGGCATCTAGATACTCATCTACTCTAGGGAGAGGGTATGCATCTTTTTTTGTCCTAACGTTTACAGCCCGATAATCGACACATAGCCTAAGTCTACCATCCTTTTTTCTCACGAGGACCACCGGAGAAGCCCAAGGACTGGAACTTTCCTTAATTATCTGACTATCTAATAAGCCTTGGAGATGATCTTGTACTTCTCTATAAAATGCTGGGGGAATTCTCCAATAAGGCTGCTTGATGGGGGTCTCATCTGTCAACTGGATGCTATGGGTTACCCTATCTGTATAGCCTATGTCAGTATCTCCCTTGGCAAAAAGACTATCATACCTAACTAATAACTCCTCTAACTTCTTCCTATCTCTATCGCTACCCTCAAAACTGCTCAAATCTACAGGGCACCTAACATCATCTTTCTCTCCGGCATAAGGCCGTGTTGAAACCTCAACTTCCTGAGCACTTACCATTTTGAAATGGTTGGTCAAATCTACAGTAGCATCTGAAATATCCCCAACTTGAGTACCCTTCGACAAGAACATGTCTTTATCCCCCAGATTGACCACTTGGACTTGGCATACGCCCCGTCTCAAGGTAGTCAAAGTGTGGGAGAAAAGCAAACCCTTGTGCTCCAAGTCTCGAGTTGGGCTGAAAATGACATGCATATTTTCACGCACAAATCTTACACATTTTACACTAACTGCAGTGATGGAGCGGGCAGGTACGCAAACTCTATTGTCAACAAACACTTTAACACCGTCCAGTCCGACTCCAGGAATCTCCTCCGCTGGGCTGCTCCAATTAAGAAACCTACACAGATTCGGCACTGACTGTAAAATGTTCGTGCCAATAATGCCAGGGACTCTTCTCTCTCCATTGTCGATGTCTTTGGTGACAAACACCCCACAGTCCTTCACTTGTGTCCCACCCAACACAATGTCACACATGAAGTACCCCACATATGGAATCATTACGCCATTTGCGGCCGTCAACCTAACGAATTGTCCTTCCTTTAGAACAAAGTCCTGGAACATGCCCTTGAAACAGGCCTCAGTAATGGTGGATACTTGAGAACCTGTATCGATGACACACTGGACACTCTTCCCACCTATCAAGACAGTCTCTTCGGGCCTACCACCCACAATTTTAATGTCCGAGCCATGACGCTCCCCTTCTAATACCTGGCTCCCAGCCTTAGAGGGGTCCCGTTTAATGCTTGTCTGCACTCGCGTCTCAAGTGACCAACCCGATTGCATCGCCAGCAACGTGGCACTTGATGTTGTTGATCGCTGGTGGTGAGTCTGTTCAGCCTGGCACCAATCTCAGACATCTCCCTCTGAAGAAAGTCAATTTCACCCTGCCTGGAAGTAAACTCAGTTCTTGGTGGTACTCGAGCTGGCTCAGTATGTGCAGGCCTACATTCTACCGTTTGTGGGACTACCTCAGCCTGCACCGGCCCATACCGCCCCTGCTGAAACTCAACTTTCACTGCTGAAGGTACGCTTGACTGAATTTCCCCAGTGTTCTCATTTCTGGCTCTCACCTCTACCTCTCTGATTTCAGCACCCGGTGGGGCCCGCACACCTTCCCATGTTTGTGCGCACTCCCTGACTTGAAGAAAAGTCACAGATGAATCTTGTGCGATCTTTTCTTTTAGGACAGTTTGGGTGAAACTGTCCCTTATGCCAGCCACAAACTGGTCTCGAAGGGCCTCCCCATCCAACACAGGGACACCTTGCGTTTCCTGGGCCTTCACTACCCTCTTGAACTCAGCATTGACCCTATGGGAGAAGTCATGGACTGTCTCCCCAGCTCGCTGGCGTATTGTGAATAACGTTGCCAGGAGCTCCCGTAGACTTTTCTTCTCACCATATATCTTCAGCAAGGCCTGTAGCATGGCCTCGGGATCTTCCTCAGAAGCATGGAGTTCCAACTCCCTCCTGACAGGACTGGTTATGCTGTCGAAAATAACATCCACCTTATCGACAGTCTCTAACATGCCAGCCCTCCAAGCTGACCTCACCTCCCTGACGTACTCTTCTACTGATGGCCCACCTTTCTCCCCAAAACACCGAACAGGCTTTCTGGTTGGTACTACAACGTACCTCAAAGCCTCAGTGAGCTCGCGTGGTGGAGCTTCCATTGGGCGGGAATCTTCGGTTCCCATCGTAGAAACTGGCGGCGACTCGTCTTCTTCAACTCTCACTGCCGCACGAGTACTTCTGGTCTCCATCTTAAGGACAAGATACTATGCTACGGGTGGTTCTGCAATGGAGCCTAACTAGCTAACCTGGGTTTTGCTATCTCTAGAAGACTATTACCAACTATACCAAAAATGAACCGACACAGAAACCAACTAAAGACCTCAACTAAAACACTCATTTGGTACCAAAACAAACCTACCAGAATAATTCTAAGGCTGTCACTAACCTGGTACAGGCTCGCCACTTGAAAACAGAGGTATAAACAGGAAGCAAGGACCACTTACTTCTGCTACGGTGATGTGAGGAGAAGAGCGCAAACCCTGACTGCGTAGGGCCAAAGAAGAAAATGAATAAAGAGAAAGAACCTCTCACCGTCCTCGGTTAACAAGAATAGAAAAGAATTAAGGTTTAAGAAGGTCCAGGGTGGGCCGACAGGGGATTAGAACAATATTCTCCAATCCCAGACAAAGAATTACTCCAAGGGCTGTTCTAACACCAATGACTATAACACTAGAGTCTATCAACTAAACAACAAAGTAAGGGTAACACAAGCATCATTTGTTTATTACACTTCTAAACTTCACAATAATATACAGACATGTAGCATCAACAAAGAAATTAGGATACAGCAAAAATCAAACAGCAAAGACACTAACCTAATAAACCAAATTCCTAAGTGTAGCAAACACTTCTAATCCAGTAAAAGCTACAAATCTACCAAACACTAATTCACCAACAACTGATCCACTAAAACTAATTTAACAAAAACTTCTAGTCCACCAAAAACTAATTTACCAAAAACTTCCAGTCTACTAAAAACCCAGGAAAATCTAAAATATAAAACTAGAATTCTGGCTTTTCCACTGCAAAACTTCAGGGTCTAACTACTAAACACACAATAGAAATAGGCATTGGCGCCTAGTCACTCAGTGGGGTGCACTACGGAAAGGGCCAGTTCTACCTGTGCGGGGCCTTATATACTGGGGTCCCAGAGTTCCAGACCAATCAGACGCCCTCTTGCAGAATTCCACCATCATCGCGAGCCGAGTACAGTTAGTTAGGTAGTTAGTTAGTTAGTTAGTTAGTCGAGGTTCCAACTTCACGGCAACGGGTCATCCCCATTAAGCTCCGTTCCTGTGCCAGTGAATATCACACAAAATGCTCCCCACTATGCAATGTGAACACATTTGTAGGAATCGATTAACATAACACATTACAATTGCGGTAAACGATTAACGTAACACAGTACAATTGTAGTAAAAGAGTCATATAACACATTTCAATTGTAGTAAACGAGTAACATAACATATTACAATTGTAGTAAACAATTAACATATTATCAGCCAAACAGAAACTGCTGCATATGCGTGAATTAGCAGCCGTCGCATATGCTAGGTCAGAATAGTATGAGGTGAGGCGATGTATGGGGTATATCAGTAGTGTGTGGTGGCAGATACTTCTCTGTTCAAGTCTTTTAGAATTTCAGTATTTTCTTTCTTCTTGGTCCACGATATTCAAAGAAATTTATTTGTCTGCAACATTTAAGCTCAGAAGTCCCACTTTTCTTCTACAGTACTTGCGAGATGGTCCATCATCTATGTGTTGTCACAGGAAAGTTGCATGTTCTCAACAGTCTTACTTTTATTACTTTTGTGATATTCTTCCTTGTCGTTTTTTTTTTTTTTTTTTTCATACTGCTTTTGCCATGAAGCGTTGAAGAAAGAGAAAGCAGATGTAATGTTCTGTGTTTGGCTTGTCTTATTAGTTGTACTCACGCCATATTTGATCTCTTCAATGTCTCTTTGATTCCTTCTGGGTCCTGGTTGACGATATTGATCACATCAATTATCCAGAGCTAGTTGGGCTATTCAACATGGAAATAGCACCATATATCCTATCTGACCCCAGGAGTATTATACTCTCCTTTAATTTACCTTACTTGGCAAACTACTGAACATAAACTTGCCAAGCGATCACAAACAAACATTGCTGCCGTTGAGTGCGACGTCCTGTAAAAGATATGCAAATAACTTTTTGTAACCTAACTTTACCTTACATACCTTACTTTACCTTACTTACCTTACTTTACCTTACTTACTTTACTTTACCTTACATACCTTACTTTACCTTACTTACCTTACTTTACCTTCGCTGGCTCTGTTGCAAAGGGGTCACGAACGCAGTTCGTAACCCCGCATACCGCGATCGAAACACAGCTGCGGAAGATTTGGCAGCAGGCCGCTTTGTGATGGTTTTCATACAATGGTATGAGCGCCGGCCCTTCAGAAAACAATCGCAAATTACTAAACATAAATTTCCAAGAAATCCCAAACAGCCAAAAGATGCAGGAGTTGACTGCGACGTCCTATAAAGGATATGCAACTAACTGATTTAACGTTTTATTCAACGGGATAGAATCAACTAAAAGGAAAACCCCAATAAACTTTAAACTTGTAGACTTCTTGGATAGACGACAAACACTTCTTCTTCTTCTTCTTCAGCTTTCCGACAAATACTTACCTTCGAAAAAATATTTATACCATAGTGATGATAGTGAATGGGCTCAGTATGTCTCGAACAAGAAATAAGCTGTTAATAATTGAAGGCCTTACGTGTGTCTTGGGTGATCTGTGTAATGTCCCTCTTACAGTATTTTGGTGTCGACGTGTTTCTGTTGTGTTGTCGAGGAGACAACCTTGTTGCGAAGTAGGATTTGAATAGATAGCCACTTCTCTTGTGTGCCGTTAAATGCTATTCATTGTGTGAGAATGTATATCGGGTATTTAATATTAAAGCATGTTGAATGTATGTTTTAAATGTTACTGGGCCGTTATAAGTAAGGGTGGATTAGAAATAACAGAACTGAATTGATAGTTATTTCTTTGACTGGTTGGTTGGTTACCTAGTTGATTGGTTCTTTGTTGAGTTGGTTGTTAAGTTGGTTGTTTGTCTGTTTGGTTGATTGGTTGGTTACTTGGTTAATTGATTGGATGGTTGGTTGGCTGTTTAGTTCTTTGACTGGTTGGTTGGTTGATTGGATGTTTGTTTCGTTTGTTGTTTTGTTGGTTGTTTCGTTGGTTGATTAATTGATTGGTTGGTTGGTTGGATGGTTGGTTGGTTGGTTAATTGATAGGTTGGTTGCTTGGTTGGTTGTTTGATTGGTTGGTTTGTTGTTTGGTTGGTTTAATTGTTGACAAACTAACTAGCTAACTAACTAAATAGTTAACTATCTAGTTAATCAGCTAGCAAAATAACTTACCAACTTACTAAATTAACTAACTAACTAATTAATAAAGTAGTTAACTAACTAACTAATCACTAAACTAGTTAATTAAATAACTAATAAACTAGTTAACTAACTAGCTAGTTAACTAAATAACTAATAATACACTAATTAACTAACCAACTAGCTAATTACCTTACTAACTACCTAACTAATTAACTATCTAACTGACCGACTAACTGACTATCTAACTAACTAGCTAACTAACTATCTAACTACTAGCTAACTAACTAGCTAACTAACTATCTAACTACTAGCTAACTAACTATCTAACTATCTAGCTAACTAGCTACTAGCTAACTAACTAGCTAACTATCTAGCTAACTAACTAGCTAACTAACTATCTAACTACTAACTAACTAACTAGCTAACTATCTAGCTAACTAACTAGCTAACTAACTATCTAACTACTAGCTAACTAACTAGCTAACTAACTATCTAACTACTAGCTAACTAACTAGCTAACTAACTAACTAGCTAACTAACTATCTAACTATCTAGCTAACTAACTAGCTAACTAACTAGCTAACTATCTAGCTAACTACCTAGCTAACTAACTATCTACAGACTAGCTAACTAACTAGCTAACTAACTAGCTAACTAACTATCTAACTGCTAGCTACTAGCTACCTAACTAGCTAACTATCTAGCTAACTAACTAGCTAACTAACTAGCTAACTAACTAGCTAACTAACTATCTAACTACTAGCTAACTATCTAGCTAACTATCTAGCTAACTAACTAGCTAACTATCTAGCTAACTAACTAGCTAACTATCTAGCTAACTAACTATCTAACTATCTAGCTACTAGCTAACTAACTAGCTAACTAACTATCTAACTACTAGCTACTAGCGTACTAACTAGCTAACTAACTAGCTAACTATCTAGCTAACTAACTAGCTAATTAGCTAACTACTAGCTAACTAACTAGCTAACTAACTAGCTAATTAGCTAACTACTAGCTAACTAAATAGCTAACTAACTATCTAACTATCTAGCTAACTAACTAGCTAATTAGCTAACTACTAGCTAACTAACTAGCTAACTAACTATCTAACTATCTAACTACTAGCTAACTAAATAGCTAACTAACTATCTAACTATCTAGCTAACTAACTAGCTAACTAACTACATAACTAACTATCTAACTATCTATCTATCTATCTAACTAACTATCTAACTATCTAGCTAACTAACTAGCTAACTAACTGCCTAACTAACTATCTAGCTATCTAGCTAACTAACTAACTAGCTAACTAATTAGCTAACTAACTACCTAACTAACTATCTAGCGAACTAATTAGCTAACTAACTACCTAACTAACTAACTATCTAGTTAACTAACTAACTAATTAACTATCTAGCTATCTAGCTAACTAACTAACTATTTAACTATCTAGCTAACTAACTAACTATCTAACTATCTAGCTAACTAACTAACTGTCTAACTATCTAGCTAACTAACTAACTAACTATCTAACTATCTAGCTAACTAACTAACTATCTAACTATCTAGCTAACTAACTAACTATCTAACTATCTAGCTAACTAACTAACTGTCTAACTATCTAGCTAACTAACTAACTAACTATCTAGCTAACTAACTAACTATCTAACTAACTAGCTAACCTACTAACTAACTATTTAGTTAGCTAACTAACTAACTAACTATTTAAATATCTAGCTAACTAACTACTTAACATACTCACTAACAAGCAACCTCAAAGGCCGCGATTTAGGGTCCTTTAATAAATCTTACTTACTTTTACTTGCTAGTACATACTTCAGGGAAAACCCAAACTTTCAAATTTTAGAATCGTAGGGACGATGACAACCCCTAATCTTAGACAAATATTGACATGATTGTGATGAAGGTAAATGGGCTTGTCTTATCTAGCACTAGACGATAAACAATCAACAACGGTAGGTCTGCAGTGTGTCTTCAGTGGTCTGTGTCATGTCCTAGTCGTATTGTTGGCGTGTTGATATGTTGCCTAGGAGACAACCATGTGACGAGTCTGTTGTGTACTTACAACGAAATGTTATCAAATTCTTCTGTTGGTGTTAAATGCCAGTCACTGTGTGAGAATGTTGGCTACTTCATGTGGAAGCATGTAGACTGTATGTTTGTGCTGTTAAATTGCCATATTAAAAAAGAAATTAACCTTGGCTTACAAAGAGCAATCATGATTTCTTGGTATCTTGGTCTGTTTTTGTTTAGGGTGGGGAATAGGAGGTTTGTTTGGGTAGCTTGGTTGACTGGTTGATTCGGTGGTTGGGTGGTTGATTCGGTGGTTGGGTGGTTGATTTGTTGTTTATTGTGTTTTTTAGATAATTGTTTAGTTGCATATTTGATTGGTTGGTTATTTCGCTTGTTGGTTATTTAACTGGTTGGTTGGTTATTTGATTGGTCGCTTGGTTGATTAGTTGACTGGTTGATATGTTATTTGATTGCTTGGTTGGTTGGTTATTTGACTGATTGGTTGGTTATGTGATTGGTTGTTTATTTGATTGGTTGTTTGGTTATTTAATTGGTTAGTTGGTTATTTGATTGGTTGGTGGGTTATTTGATTCTTTGGTTGATTATTTGATTGGTTGATTAGTTGGTTATTTGATTGGTTGGTTGGTTATTTGTCTGATTGGGTGGTTATTTGATTGGTTGGGTGGTTATATGATTGGTTGGCTGGTTATTTGATTGGTTGGTTGTATATTTGATTCTTTGGTTGGTTATTTGATTCGTTGGTTGGTTATTTGCTTCGTTGGATGATTATTTGACTGGTTGAGTGGTTATTTGATTGGTTGGTTCGTTGGTTATTTGACTGGATGGTTGGTTGGTTGGCTGGTTATTTCGCTGGTTGATTGGTTGACTGGTTATAATCTTAGCTATTTGAGTGATTATTAAGTTGGTTGGTTATGTGGTTGGTTGGTTATTTAGTTAGCTATTTGAGTGCTTATTTTGTAGATAAATTACTTGGTTTGTAGAAGTGTGACCAAGTACAACAGTGGGTGGAAACCGCCACCTTATGTCGTTAGTGACCTGTTGACCAGACAGTCAGTTGAATGACATGGTCTATGATAATAACCTTGGTGACAAGGACAAACATGAAGACACTCGGTCAAAACCCGCGACTACATAAGCATGTCACATACCAACATGAATTAGTCACGGGTATTATACTGACGGGTATTATACCATGGACAGACAGAAAAACCAATGAGCAAGTCCTTCAAGAATCAAATGAAGATCATAAACTGATTAGATTCATTAGACGTAGACAGTCACAATTTTTTGGGCATGTTATGAGAAGAAATGGATTGGAGAACTTGATGACGACTGATAAGATCGAACGGAAGAGACCAAGGGGAAGACCGAGAAGTAAATACCTAGATGGCTTGGCCACGTTGCATGGTCGAGACAGGAACACGGAGCTGATCCACGACTCTGGTAATCGAGTGAGATGGCAGAACATGACCGTCCACGCTTACCGGCATGGCACATGATGGAGGGATGGATTATACTAACACCTGGACACGCATAGATGCCTTTGAATTTAAATGTTATAGACGGGTTCTAAGAATATCTTGGAAACAGAAAAGAACAAATGCACCCATTTGACAAGATTTGAATATTGAAGAAGGTTGGCTACTAACGACGATAAAACAAAGAAAATTGAATTATTTTGTTCACTTGAAATGTCATGAAAGTTTGGAGAGAACAATAATGAGGTGTATATGCCTGGGAAGAGAGGAGAAGGAAGGGAGAAAAAGATGGGTGCAGGATGTGGCAGATCTGTCTGTCTGTCTGTCTGTCTGTCTGTCGGTCGGTCGGTCGGACGGTCTGAGAATAAACGAATGCTTTTAATATTTATACAAACATGAATAGAAACTATCATAGTACCACCAGCACAAACATGTAGACATAGAAGTCGCCAGAGTATAGTGGCTAGATGTCCACTTTTGGACATAGAAGTCGCAAGAGTATAATGGATAGATGTCCACTTTTGGACTTAGAAGTCGCGAGATTATAGTGGCTAGATGTCCACTTTTGGACATAGAAGTCGCCAGAGTATAGTGGCTAGATGTCCACTTTTGGACTTAGAAGTCGCGAGAGTATAGTCGCTAGATGTCCACTTTTGGACATAGAAGTCGCGAGAGTATAGTGGCTAGATGTCCACTTTTGGACATAGAAGTCGCGAGAGTATAGTGGCTAGATGTCCACTTTTAGACTTAGAAGTCGCGAGAGTATAGTGGCTAGATGTCCACTTTTGGACTTAGAAGTCGCGAGAGTATAGTGGCTAGATGTCCACTTTTGGACATAGAAGTCGCCAGAGTATAGTGGCTAGATGTCCACTTTTGGACATAGAAGTCGCCAGAGTATAGTGGCTAGATGTCCACTTTTGGACATAGAAGTCGCCATAGTATAGTGGCTAGATGTCCACTTTTGGACATAGAAGTCGCGAGAGTATAGTGGCTAGATGTCCACTTTTGGACATAGAAGTCGCGAGAGTATAGTGGCTAGATGTCCACTTTTGGACATAGAAGTCGCGAGAGTATAGTGGCTAGATGTCCACTTTTGGACATAGAAGTCGCCATAGTATAGTGGCTAGATGTCCACTTTTGGACATAGAAGTCGCGAGAGTATAGTGGCTAGATGTCAACTTTTGGACATAGAAGTCGCCAGAGTATAGTGGCTAGATGTCCACTTTTGGACTTAGAAGTCAACAGAGTATAGTGACTAGATGTCCACTTGTAGACATAGAAGTCACCAGAGTATAGTGGCTAGATGTCCACTTGTAGACATAGAAGTCGCCAGAGTATAGTGGCTAGATGTCCACTTGTAGACATAGAAGTCAACAGAGTATAGTGACTAGATGTCCACTTGTAGACATAGAGGTCGCCAGAGTATAGTGGCTAGATGTCCACTTGTAGACATAGAAGTCAACAGAGTATAGTGACTAGATGTCAACTTGTAGACATAGAGGTCGCCAGAGTATAGTGGCTAGATGTCCACTTGTAGACATAGAAGTCAACAGAGTATAGTGACTAGATGTCCACTAGTAGACATTGAAGTCGCCAGAGTATAGTGGCTAGATGTCCACTTGTAGACATTGAAGTCGCCAGAGTATAGTGGCTAGATGTCCACTTGTAGACATAGAAGTCACCAGAGTATAGTGGCTAGATGTCCACTTGTAGACATAGAAGTCAACAGATTATAGTGACTAGATGTCCACTTGTAGACATAGAGGTCGCCAGAGTATAGTGGCTAGATGTCCACTTGTAGACATAGAAGTCAACTGAGTATAGTGACTAGATGTCCACTTGTAGACATAGAGGTCGCCAGAGTATAGTGGCTAGATGTCCACTTGTAGACATAGAAGTCAACAGAGTATAGTGACTAGATGTCCACTTGTAGACATAGAAGTCAACAGAGTATAGTGACTAGATGTCCACTTGTAGACATAGAGGTCGCCAGAGTATAGTGGCTAGATGTCCACTTGTAGACATAGAAGTCAACAGAGTATAGTGACTAGATGTCAACTTGTAGACATAGAGGTCGCCAGAGTATAGTGGCTAGATGTCCACTTGTAGACATAGAAGTCAACAGAGTATAGTGACTAGATGTCCACTAGTAGACATTGAAGTCGCCAGAGTATAGTGGCTAGATGTCCACTTGTAGACATTGAAGTCGCCAGAGTATAGTGGCTAGATGTCCACTTGTAGACATAGAAGTCACCAGAGTATAGTGGCTAGATGTCCACTTGTAGACATAGAAGTCAACAGATTATAGTGACTAGATGTCCACTTGTAGACATAGAGGTCGCCAGAGTATAGTGGCTAGATGTCCACTTGTAGACATAGAAGTCAACTGAGTATAGTGACTAGATGTCCACTTGTAGACATAGAGGTCGCCAGAGTATAGTGGCTAGATGTCCACTTGTAGACATAGAAGTCAACAGAGTATAGTGACTAGATGTCCACTTGTAGACATTGAAGTCGCCAGAGTATAGTGGCTAGATGTCCACTTGTAGACATAGAAGTCGCCAGAGTATAGTGGCTAGATGTCCACTTGTAGACATAGAAGTCACCAGAGTATAGTGGCTAGATGTCCACTTGTAGACATAGAAGTAGCCAGAGTATAGTGGCTAGATGTCCACTTGTAGACATTGAAGTCGTCAGAGTATAGTGGCTAGATGTCCACTTGTAGACATAGAAGTCGTTAAAGTATAGTGGCTAGATGTCCACTTGTAGACATAGAAGTCGTTAGAGTATAGTGGCTAGATGTCCACTTGTAGACATTGAGGTCGTTAGAGTATAGTGGCTAGGTGTCCACTTGTCTGCCCGCCGGCTTATTGGGCTGCCTGCCTGTCTATGCGTGTGCCTGTATTTGTGTGTCTGTGTCTATCTATATCTACGTGTGTGTGTGTGTGTGTGTGTGTGTGTGTGTGTGTGTGTGGCTGTGTCTGTTGTGTGTTTTTTTCTGTCTGTGTATGTATGTGTGTACGTGCGTGTCTGTGCCTCTGTGTGTATGTGTGTGTATGTATGAGTGCGCGTGCGTGTCTATCTGTGACTCTGTGTGTATGTGTGTGTGTCTGTGTGTATGTGCGTGCGTATCTGTGTGTGTGAGTGTTTGTGTCTCTGTGTGTGTGTCTGTGCCTGTGTGCGTATGTGTGTTCGTGTGTGTCTCTGTGTATGTGCGTAAGTGTCTGTCTGTGTCTGTTTGTGTGTGTCTCTCTGTCCGTGTGTCTCTGTGTACGTATGCATGTGATCGTGTGTGTGTGTGTGTGTGTGGGTGTGTGTGTGTGTGTGTGTGTGTGTGTGTGTGTGTGTGCGTGCGCGTGACCCCAACCTACCATATATCTGTTGTATTTGATATTGTCATATCCTACCGTAGCCCATACCTCGGCACCCACCCCTTTAGTCAAGACACAGGCGACGCCTCAAGTTTCGCCTGTTGTCATGCACTCCAGGCTACATGTATGCAAATATCCATGGCGTACTCAAATGCGGAGGAAAGGACAGGTTTCAATGTCAAAATTCAGATTCAATAGACTTTGTCCCGCTTTCTTCATTCATGTGTCGCTTGTGTTCACAACATGATATATGTATGTGTTATATGACATCATCAATGTTTATCCTTTCTTCTTCTTCCCTTGGTCTTTTCAATTCTGCCGGCCTTCCTACCTACCTTGGTGCGTATAGTTAAGTGATGTCACACAGATTAGACACGTCTGCTTTGTAACCAGCTTGTAGCGGTAGGGAGAGGGGTATCCACGTTCCAATACCCCCAGGAGCTGTGTTATGTTGTGTTCATCATCATCATCAAGTGCCATGCCAGCTGGCGTGGGCGTTCATGGCTCTCCACAGATTTCGGTCTTTGGTGTTTTGGATCAACTCTGCTGATGATATTCCTCAATGTCACCGTCTCAATTCATCCAGTATCATCTTCCCCTTGATCTTTCCATATGTCACGATGTTCTCCAATGCCTCTCTTCTCATCACATGACCACAGAAAACTGTTTGTCTCTTTCTTATTGTTGTATATAGTGTTCTAGTTTCATTAGCCTCTTTCAAGCAATCGTTGTTAGTTACTCTAGCAGTCCAATATGTTATGTTATCCTATGTTATTTTATGTTAGCATATGGTATGTTAAATTATAGTATCTTATGCTATCCTATGTTATATTATGTTACGTTAGCCTATGCTATGTTATCCTATGTTATATTATCACCTGTTATATTATCCTATGTTATGCTATCCTATTTTATGCTATCCTATTTCATGTTACGTTATGTTATCCTATTCTATGGTATAGTATGTTATGTATCCTATATTATGCTATCTAATGTTATGTTATCCTATGTTATGTTATGGTATGTTATCCTATGTTACGTTATGTTATCCTAACGTCGCTTAAAAGTCGACAGGGTCGACTTCATTGTACCTGGTTTTATCCCATATGGCTCGGTCTCTTTCAGCAGCGCGGAAAGCGTCGCACAAAGCACGAACTCCGTAGCTCTAGCGACGACCCACAGGAGTCTTCGAAAAATTTAACTCGTGAACCGAAGGATGCGGCCCGGAATCGAACCCACAACCTTCAGAGCCCTAGTCAAACGGCTTGACCACTTCGTCACGAATACTCCCAAATTCCTATTTTATCCAAATGTTATCCTATTTTATGTTATGTTATCCTAAGCTATGTTATCCTCTGTTATGTTATGTTGGGATATCATATGTTATGTTATCCTTTGTTATGTTATTCTATGTTATGTTATCACGCGTTATATTATCCTATATTATGTTATCCAACATTATGTAATCCTATGTTATGTTATCATATGCTGTTATCCTATATTATTTTATCATATGTTATGTTATCCTATGTTGCATTATGTTATCATATTGTATGTTATTTTATGTAATCATAAGCTATTTTATCCTGTGTTATGTTATCATATGTTATCCTATGTTATGTTATGATATGTTATGTTATGATATGTTGTGTTATCCTATGTTATGTTATTATACGTTATGTTATGATATGTTATGTTATCCTATGTTATGTTATGATATGTTATGTTATCCTATGTTATGTTATGATATGTTATGTTATCCTATGTTATGTTTTACTATATCGAACAACGTTATTGCATATCTGTGCCCATGCGTGCAGCATGGGGGAACATCATCAAGAGAATTGATACTGGGCACCTAGGAATGACGTTTGTTGAGCAGCATGAGCGCCCACGCCAGCTGCAGATCACAAGAGGGTGATGATGATTATGAGCGGCACATATGGATTCGAACCTGTCCCCTTTTATACTCTCTAGTATGTACTCTTACTTCTGTTACTTCTATGAGGGTCGAGCAAATATTTGTGAATTTACTTGTTGTGTTATTTCAATGGCCGTAAGTGTCTGTAAGAAATCAACAAGAGAATAGGAATGGCCAAACATGTTTTCAACAACGTAGAGTTAGTATTAACATGTAGAGAGATTAACAACGCATTAAAAATGAGAATTGTCAAATTTTATGTATTTTCAACGCTACTATGTGATACAGAAGCCTGGACATTAAACGGTAAACTAGAAAATCGAACAGAGGTCCTGAGGAAGTGGATATACAGAAGAATATGTCGTATTTCATGGAAACATAAACAATCAAATACAGAGGTTCTAGAAAAGCTGGGAATGAAAAGAGAGTTGATGAAAGAAACAAGAAAGAGGCAAGTGAAATATTTCGGCCACGTTAAAAGACGTAAAACTCTTTTAACATCCCTACTGAAGGATAAGGCTGAAGGCAAGCGAGCAAGAGGTACTCAACGATACAAGTGGGAAGGTAACATCAAGAGATGGACGAACAGCAATCTGACAGAATGTACAGTTAAGGCGAGAGACAGCTAGTGTTACATATCCATTGAAGTCAACCTTCATTGTGGAGACCGCACCTGATTGATTTAATGTTTATAAGGTATGTTAGTGCTGACGTAGGCACGACAACATTGGTTTGCGGATGTAGATGGCCTATAATTCCTTGTCCTCATTCTTCTTCTTCTTCTTCTTTTGTTCGCTATGCTCATTCTTTCCGCTGGTGGTAGCTTCAGGAGAAAATAAATATAATAACAGTGTAAATATACATTCAAATAAAATTATTTTAAAGGTCATTTAAAAGAAGCTATTACGAAATTGAATCGAATCAACATTTCTGGAATTGTATTTTACGGGAAACTTGGTCAATTTCAAGGATACTATAACAAATACACGTATAAGATAAATGGTCGAATTTCATCGACACGAAAACAAACAGATGGTGAACAGGTGATTTTATGGACTCACATAAACAAACATTTGGTATACAAGAGAGTTGATCGCATTTCTTGAATACAAAACACATACAAATAATGTACTGGAGAATCGGTCATAGTTCATGGACATAACACAAACACACATATGATATGCAAGATAATTTGTCGTTGTTCATGGACACACACACACACACACACACACACACACACACACACACACACACACACACACACACACACACACACACAAACAGGCACATGATTTACAAGAGAAAATTAGTCAAAAAGGGGAAGCACCCAATAGCAGAGGTGCAGGCAACTAGAACAGCCACAAGACCTTTCAGATAGTTGCAGTCGATTTGGTAGGACCTCTTAATCACATGTCAAATAGAGGGAATCGATATATTCTTACACTTGTTGATCTCTGTTCACGTTGGCCTGAAGCGGTGGCGATAAAATCAATCTCCTCTAAAGATGTGACGGATGTACTTTTACAACTCTTTTCCCGTTTTGGCTTTCCCAAAATAATTATATCAGATAGAAAGACACAATTTATTTCTAATGCCACACAAGCAGTAACTAAGTTACTCCGCATCAAGCAGTGCTTTACAAGCCCTTATAGACCATCTGTGAATGGAATTTGCGAAAAGCTAAATGGGGATCTTAAACACATGCTTGCGAAAGTGACAGCTGAAAATCCAGCTGATTGGGATACCCTACTCCCAACAGGGCTGTTCGCTTATAGAGAAGTGCCGCAAGTGAGCACTGGGTTCTCACCCTTTGAATTGGTATATGGGGCGAACCCCAGAGGGCCACTCTCTATCTATAAAGAAATGTTATCTAAACCTGTAGACACCCAAGTACCGGTCTCCACCTACGATATGGTAACCAACACTAGGGATACTATCATGAAATCCTGTATGATTGCCAGAACATCTTTACAGGAGAAGGGTTTTACATACAGGCAATATGCCAATAAAGGGTGCTAAAACTAATTACCTTACAGCCCAACCAAGATGTTTTACTGTTATTACCAGATAAGAGAGATTTACTCTTCACATCTTGGCAAGGGCCATATAAAGTCATGAGAAAATTTTCAGAAGTTGACTATGAAATAAGTGTCAACGGAAAAGTTAAAATTTTTTCATATTAACATGTTAAAACCTATTATTCCAGAACACAAAACGACGTGACTGAAGAGACAGTAGCGACAGTAGTCATCAACCAGACAGACACAGACGACATAGAAATACCGGTCCCGACAACAGACAGTAACAATACGTTACAAGACATAAAGATCTGTGACTTGTTGACGGAACCACAACGACATGACATTAATGTCTCTCCTTAATGAATACAGGACATCCTTCTCTAACAAACCTGGTAAAACAGACAGAATAGACCACTCTATTATCTTGACAGACTTGACACCTATTAAGTGCAGACCTTATTCTATCCCTCTGCACTATAGGATAACCTCGACAAAGAGATACTGGACTTAGAACAAAATGGCATAATTCAAAAGTCAATTTCAGAATACTCATCACCGATTGTACTTGGTCAAGAAAAAGGACCTAACTATACGGTTATGCATCGATTACCGCAAGATTAATACAATCACAAAAGCGGTGCGGAGCCAATACCCAGTTGTGAAGACTTAATCTTAAACATGTCAGAATCAGCCATATTTTCTAAATTAGATTTAACAAAAGGCTACTGGCAGATCCCGATGAATCCTGATTCAATGCACATTACTGCTTTTCTCCACACCACTCGGACTATACGAGTGGAAATATTTACCTTTTGGTCTTAAGAACGCACCTGCCACCTTTGTAGGCTTACCAGACTTCTATTACATGGGATTACTAATGTCCAATCCTATATAGACGACATTTGCATTCATACTAAAGACATGACAACACACTTACAAATTCTTAGACAAGTCCTCGACAGAATTAAACTTTTTGGATTAACTGTCAAACCTTCAAAGGTTGAAATAGCTTACAGAGAAATAGAATTTTTGGGTCACAAGATTTCACAAGGGAAGTTACTAACTGATGACAAAATTGTGTCAAAGATCCTGAACCTCAAGTGTACCAACAACAACAAAAACAGGTCAGGAGTTTGTTAGGCCTGGTAAATTATTATGCAAAATTTATTCCTAACCTGGCAGAATTCACTTCAATTTTTTCAAATTTGTTGACAAAGGGTCAACCGAACAAGATCTGTAAGAGTATCAGTTTAGAAGATGCAATTTGTAAATTGAAATCCATTTTTTCTAATCCACCCATCCTGCGGTTACCAAATTTAAAGTCTCAATTTATATTAAAAACAGATGCCAGTACTATCGCCATTGGAGGCTGCCTAATGCAGAAGTATGATGAAGTAGATAATCCTATTCTTTATGTGAGTCGAAAATTGAAACCAGCTGAGACAAAATACTCGACAGCTGAATTTGAAGCATTAAGTCTGGTTTATTGTGTTCTGAAACTGCAGAAATTCCTACGAGGCGCCCACTTCATAGTCCAGACAGACAATTCGCCATTGCTGGTCATCAAAGACGGTAAACCAAAGAATAACAGAGTTGCCCCCTAGTCTCTTATTTTGCAAGATTTTAGTTTTGAGATCCACCACATTAAGGGCTCCAACAATGTCATTCCTGATATTCTATTAAGACTACCGAATACACCAGCTGATTAACGTCAACTACTCAACCAGTATGCCATATTATAATCTGTGATATGATTTTATTAGGACGCATAACAGTCAGTGTATCTGCACACTCACCAGAATTACTGCAGCTAAGTACCTACAGCAGATCCGACAGTATTATACTATTTCAAACGAAAGGACTTCGAAGCTAAGTTTATTCACTACTGAAGGAACCACCAATCAGTTGCATCCAACAGACATAGAGAACATTGCTATTACTTAATATGAACTCATCACCAAATATAGAATGAAACAGGACAGTGGACATGATTCGATCTACACGTCACTATTAATGCAACATAGTTGAAAGAACCACACTAACTGTGACAGATTTACTTCTATTTATTAACTGGGACAGGACCATCTACACACGTCGGTAAGGAACGACAACACGAGGATCATCGATGGAAATAGTTAGTTAATTAGTTAAATGTTACATTAATGTATATATTATTACTTGTTTAAAATGTATTAACATGTCAATTTTTCGGTCAATTCTTTCAATTATATACATTTCACATAAAATACGTTGAACAGGATATCAACGGAAAAGTTCTATATAAAGATTTCGTTTAAACCATTAACTTTTTCTAAATCACTGTTAAACCATGGTATAAACCAATGCATTATTGTCGGTACAATCAGTACCCATTTGTCACACTATATTTTTCAAACTTCGCCAAATTTTTCGAAGAGCGACAACCTGTACCTTAACTTAACTTGTCAATTTTAACGAATAAGATGCTTGAATGAAAGACGAATGAAACAGAGCGTGAATGAAATAAATGAAGGAATGATGTACATAGCGTACAAATTGTACGCACAACTAGTTAATTGTCATTTGTTTGCGTCTGATGTAAAATGTAACACTTGTCTAAAGATTTTTATACATGTTTAGGTAAACTACAAGATATGTAATAGGGTTAGTCTAAGAATCACTGCTCGGATATCCAAGTCATGAATTACACATATTGGGTAACTCAGGACAACGGAAATTCAAGCTCGTGACGCTTAGAGAAATATTAAACACCACAAACAACACACACACGTACCACACACATTAAACACATCAATTTACAAACACATTCACAATACTTTACAAAAACAGTTAACTTACATACACATTTATAGACTAACAAAAGGGAGATTAGTACACACTAACAGGACAACAGGGACACTAGCAATTAGTCGATGAAAACAAAGTATTCAGATATTAGGCACTACATGCAACATACGGAAGTAAAAGTGTATACAAGTACACATGAAGGGGAAAGGGTTTGCATTTATTCTTAAAGAGGCCAAGGCAATTTGCCTTGATGTAACTCTGTAAAAGGAGTACATTATCCTGGGTATCATATTGGATACTTGAGAAGGGCGTAGTGTGGAAACACATGAATCGTCAGGATACTTCGGTCTGGGTAGCTAGAATTTAAGAATAGGAAGAGAAGTGAGGCTCTGTAGCAAACCACCCTAAATCGCAGTACTCAAGATGCATGAGTTGCCAGTGTTATAATACAGATAACTGAGTTCCCATCCACTATATTACTATCTCAAAGAAGAGATTTATTCCTGTGATCCCTTGACAGAATTAGTTCAGACTAATTAAAACATTGAAACCCATAAGAGAGGGGGAAGGGAGACCCTGTCAGAGTCTCACAGTCATAGTACAAGGGAAACAATACACGGAAAGAACCAGCGTCCAAAGAAGGGAGATAAGAACGACCCGAACGTTCGAAGTCTCGAACGTTCGATAACATAGGGGTCGAATTGCCTACTGCGCAATAGACCCAGGCGGAGTTCGCCTAAAGCGTGAAAAGCAACTCTCACGAGGTGTGCGAGACACGCCGTGTCCACCGGACACAAGTCGAGGGCAGACGGCAACTGGACAGCGGACTGAAAGGAGGGTTTAGCTTCTAGGGACAGAACATATAGATATTGGTTTAGAGTCTAGAGATTGTTGTTAATAGACTAATGCTGTGATGTATAAATTATATGATGCTTTGTCGATGTGTATGTAAGATATCATGAAAGAAAGTGCTAGATGACTGTTCATTAGATCTACCTGACATTAAAGTAGATTTATAATGTTTGCACTTGGAGTTATGTTAGATCTTTGATCGCCTGTCTGAACCCGAGTCTTCTATCCCTAGATCTGAGACGTTGACAATATTTCAGAATTGTTCTAAAAGTAAAGTATAGCGAGACTTTACAAACACCCTGTATAAATGTAATAATACACATTAAACTGACCTGAATCAGAAGGGTGGTAACATCTTGGGCCCTGGTCGGTATTCTCAACGGCCATGTTAGGCTCGGGACAGCAGACAGATTCAAATGTCAGTTGATTAGAATTTCTGAAGTATCCTTCCTGGCAACCGAATATTGTTGGGGAGTGGCTTGTGCACGGCTTTAGTACTGCTGCGTGAGAATCTTCGTTGCCGGATAGCTGCTCACATGGGAAGCAAGACTTAAAGGTGTGATCCGGTTCTGGCATGTAGGTGTTCGCTGGACAAGGATAGCATTTTCCTTCTTTTAAATACTGTCCTTTCTGGCAAGCATTTGCCAGGGCCGCTGCCGGTAGCAAGACCACAAGTGTAAAAATAGGTGCAAACTGCATAATGGGTTTGGCCATACTTGTCCGCAGGTGACGTGTTCTCTAAACTGCAAAAGAAATAACACATTACAATTATAGTAAACGATAAACAACACACTATATTTGTAGCAAACTACTAACATAACACATTACAATTGTAGTAAACGATTAGCATGTCACATTACAACCGTAGTAAATGATTAGCATAATACATTACATTTGTAGCAAATGATTAGCAAACCACATTACAATTGTAGTAAACAATTAGCATAACGCATTACAATTGTGCGGATCGCGTCGCGTTGGTTTCTTACGGAGGTATGTGAGCCAATCGTTCAGAAAGCAATGGCAAACTACTGAACGTAAACCTTGCCAAGACATCAACAACGGTAGTAAAATGCTTGTGTTGACTGCAACGTTCTATAAAGGATATGCAACAAACAATTTACAATTGTAGTAAACGAGTAAGATAACAGATCACAATTGTAGTAAACGATTAACATAACACATTAAATTATAGTTAATGATTACCATAACACATTACAATTATAAAAAACGATTAAGATAACACATTACAATTGTAGTAAACGATAAACGTAACACATTACAATTGTGGTAAACGATCGTGGCAGATTTGTCCATGTTAAAGTCGTTTAGAATTTCAGTATTTTCTTTCATCTTGGTCCACGATCTTCACAGAAATTTATGTGTCTGCAACATTTAAGCTCAAAAGTCCCACTTTCTTTAGTAATTGCGAGATGGTCCAGGATCTATATGTTTTCATAGCAAAGTTGCATGTTCTGAACAGCCTTACGTAAATTACTTTAGTGATATTTTGATGGGAGATGCCTTGAAGAGATTAGAACAAGAATCGCTATGGCAAAAGTAGCCTTTAGCCAGATTTAAAAAAAAAACATATTGACCAATAAAAACATGTCAATTGCATCGAAAAAAAGAATGTTGAGGTGCTGCATAGAGACTGTACTTTTGTATGGATGTGAAGCGTGGACAATGTGCAGTCAACTGAAAAACATCTGTTGGCTCTGGAATTGTGGTTTCTGAGGAGAAGCAAAGAATACCATGGACAGATAGAAAAATCAATGAACAAGTATAACAAGAAACAAATGAAAATCGTAAATTGATTAGAGAAATTAGACGCAGACAGTCAAAATTGTTTGGACCTGTTATGAGAAGAAATGAACTGGAGAACTTGGTTGATCGAGGGTAGGAGAACAACGGGAAGACAAAGAAGTAAATACCTGGATGGCTTAACCACGTGGCATGGTCGAAACAATGAGCTGATCCACGACTCTGGGGATCGAATGAAATGATGAGTCATGACCGCCCACGCTTACCGGCATGGCACATGATGGATGATGGATATTCTTCCTCGTCTTCTTTTGTCCCACTGCTTTTGCCATGAAGCATTGCAGAGAGAAAGCAGATGCAATGTTCTGTGTTTGGCTTGTCTAGCTAGTTGTATTAACGCCATATTTGATCTATGCAATGTTTCTTTGGTTCCTTCTGGGTCCTGGTTAACGATGTTAACATACATCAATTACCCAGTGTTGGTTGCTCTATACAACATTTGACTAGCACCATATACCAAACACAATCCCTACATGGCAAATTACTGAACGTAAACTTGACAAGAGATCACAAACAGCCAAACATTTCTGCAATTGACTGCCACGTCCTGTAAAGGATATGCAACTAATTTTTTGAAACCTTACTTTATCTTACTTACCTTACTTACCTTACTTTATCTTACTTACCTTACTTACCTTACTTTATCTTACATACCTTACTTTATCTTACTTACCTTACTTACCTTACTTTATCTTACTTACTTTACTTTATCTTATTTGCCTTACTTACCTTACTTTATCTTACTTACCTTACTTACCTTACTTTATCCTTACTTATCTTACTTACCTTACTTACCTTACTTTATCTTACTTACCTTACTTACCTTACTTTATCTTACATACCTTACTTTATCTTACTTACCTTACTTACCTTACTTACCTTACTTTATCTTACTTACTTTACTTTATCTTATTTGCCTTACTTACCTTACTTTATCTTACTTACCTTACTTACCTTACTTACCTTACTTTATCTTACTTACCTTACTTACCTTACTTTATCTTACTTACCTTACTTACCTTACTTCATCTTATTTACCTTACTTACCTTACTTTATCTTACTTACCTTACTTACCTTACTTTATCTTACTTACCTTACTTACCTTACTTTATCTTACTTACCTTACTTACCTTACTTTATCTTACTTACCTTAATTACCTTACTTTACCTTACTTACCTTACTTACCTTACTTTACCTTACTTACCTTACTTACCTTACTTTACCTTACTTACCTTACTTTATATTACTTACCGAAAAATATTCTATTCATGCTATATCCAATCACATCTCGATTACTGTTCCACAGTTTGGGATGGTTGCCCTAAATTTAATTTAAAACGACTATGTTCTCTACAAAACCGTGCTATTCGTCTGGTTTCTGACATAAAGCACGTTAAAAGTAATAATTTGTACAGTCATCTAAGACTTCTACCACTTCAAAAGCGCTTCCTTTTCAACAAAGCCAAATTAGTGAACAAAATTATATCTCAAAATACCCAAGAGTATCTTCTGCCGCTGATTCAATCTAATGCAATGAACAGCGAGCGCCTAAATTTGTTACATGTCTCAAAGCCTAGATTGGACCTATACAAAACATGTTTCGCCTATTCTGGTGCTCACTTATGGAATGATCTGTCTCCAGTCTGAAAACTCCAATGAGTCCCTACACATTTAACCGAAAACTCTTTCAATACTTAATCCATACCGACTATATGCCACCATAATTCATTTACTGGTATAATTGTTCATTATAATCGTTCATTATAATTGTTTAACTATAATTGTTCACTATATATGTGTGTGCGTGTGGGAGCGAGAGAGAGAGAGAGAGAGAGAGAGAGAGAGAGAGAGAGAGAGAGAGAGAGAGAGAGAGAGAGAGAGAGAGAGAGAGAGAGAAAGTGGGTGTCAGAGAGAGTGAGAGAGTGAATGTGTGTGTGCGTGTGTGTGTGTGGAGAGAGTGATTGAGCGAGAAATGGTAGGGGAATGTGTCAGTGCATGCATTCGTACGTGTATGTGTGAGAGTGAGTGAGGGAGTGTATGCGTGCGTGCATGCATGCGTTCATGCGTATGTGTATGTGTGAGAGAGTGTGATTGAGAGAGTGAGTGTGTGTGTGAAGGATTGTGTGTGAGAGTGAGACAGTGCGAGAGTTGATGTGTTAGTGTGTGTGTGTGAGCACGCGCATGCGTGTGAGTGTGTGTATATGAAAGAATACAGAGAGAGAGAGAGAGAGAGAGAGAGAGAGAGAGAGAGAGAGAGAGAGAGAGAGAGAGAGAGAGAGAGCTGAGCAGATGCATGTCATGTAACACGCATGTTATGTAACACGTGAATCCGTATGTTTGTGTATTCTCATTTGTCATATTATCAGTTACATACCATTTGATTTTATCATGTATAATATAAACTTATGTACATTATTGTAGTTTGAGTGAGAGAGTCAGTGAGTGTGAATGCGAGACAGAATGAGTGAGCATGAGAGTGAATGTGTGTGTATGTGTGTGTGTGTGTGTGTGTGTGTGTGTGTGTGCGCGCCTTCTCTGTGTGTATCTCTGTGTGTGGGAGGATCACTATGTTTACGTCACATACTTTTTATGTACACATTTTTCTCCATGTTTAACATTTTTATGAGACTGCTCATGACAATTGTCAGTGTATGTGTGTGAGTAAAGTGTGGGAGTTTGTTCATACTAGTTTCAATGCTAACGTGAGACATTTTGTATGTGTCTAGATGTGAGGAGGTGTGAGTGTGTGTGGAGGATGTGTGTGAGTGTGGGGATATGTGTGGGTGGGGGATGTGTGGGTGGGGGTATGCGTTTGGATGGTTTGGGGTGTGTGGGTTTTTGTGGGTAGTGATATTTGTGGGTGTTGGTGGGACGTGTGGATGGATGTGTGGGGGTGAAAGTAGGGGTGTGGGAATGGGTGTGGGGGATGTGTGTATGGGTGGAGGATATGTGTATGGGATGGGTGTGGGGTGTGTGTGTTTATCTGGGTGGAGATGTGTGGGTGGTTTGAGGAAGTATGTGTGGAGTGGCGGGGCTTGTGTGGGTAGGGGATTGTGTTGGGTGGATTGGGGATGCAAGGGCGGGTGGGGAGAAGTGTATGGTGTGTGGGTTTGAGATATGTGTGCGGTGTGTTGGTGGGGGATGTGTGCATGGTGTGTGGGTGGGGGTGTGGTGGTATGGGTGAGGATATGTGTGGTGGGGTTGGTGGGGGATAGTGTGTGGTGCGGGGAATGTGTGTATGGGTGGGGTATATGTGTGGGTGAGTAGGGGATGTGTGGTGGTTGGGGGAAGTATGTGGGCGTGTGTGGGTGGGAGATGTGTGCGTGGATGGGGAATGTGTGGGTGGGGTGTGTTAGTGGCTTAGGGATGTGTAGGTGGGTGAGGGATGTGCATGTGTCGGGGTGGGATGCGTGAGTGGGTGGAGGATAAGTGTGGGTAGGGGTATTGTGATCGAGAGATGTTTGGTTGGGGGTGGGGGTGTGTGGGTGCGTAGTGGAGGATGTGTGCGTGAGTGAGTGTGTGTTGGTGGACGGGTAGGGAATGCGTGTGTGGGTGGGAAGAGGTGTGTGGTGTGTTGGTTAGGGATATTGTGTGGGTGAGGTATGTGTGTGTGGATGGGGGATTTTTGTTGTGTGTGGGTGGGGGTTTGTGGGGTGGATGGGTAAAGGTATCTGTGTGAGTGTGGGTGGGAATATTGTGTGGTATGTGGGTTGCGGATATGTGTGTTGTGTGTAGGTGGGGATGTGTGGTGGTATGTGGGTGTGGGATGTGTTGGTGGGGGATATGTGTGTGTGTGGTGCGTGGGTTGGGAATATTGCGTGGTAGGGGATGTATGTGATGTGCGGGTGGGGGATTGGGTTAAGGCATGTATGGGTGGGTGGAGGATGTATGTGTTGATGGTGGGGTGTGTGTGTGTGTGAGTGGATTGGGGATGTATGGGTAGTTAGGGAGATGTGTGTGTGGGGGAGGGGGATTGTGTGCGTGGGTGGGAAATATATGGTCAATGGAGATGTGGCTGGGGGATGGGTGGTTTGAGGTGTGGATGGGGAGAGGATGTGTGGGTTAGGATGTGTATGTGGGTGGGCGTGGGATATGTGGGTTGGTGGGGGAATGTTTGTGGGTGGCGAGTGTGTTTTGGTTGGGGGAACAGGTGAGGGGAGTATGGGTGGGGGATGTGCGGGAGGGGGATGGGTCGGTTGGTGGGGTATGTATGTGTCCCTTGGTGTGCGTGTGTGTGGGTAGGTGGGGTGTGTGTGTGGGTGGGGTGATGTATGGGTACGTGGGTGATGGGCCTCATAACATGGTAATTTGCCTTGTTTATGTTTACAACATTCATTTCACAATGTTTATTTTTCTTCCTATGTAAATGTATAATGCTCTTGATGAACGAAAGACGAGTGATTGAAAGGGCCGAATGTAAGACGGGCCTGCGCGCCCAATTTGTGACCCTAATAAAGTTGATTTGTTTTGATTTGATTTGATACCTTACTTTATCTTACTTACCTTATTTACCTTACTTTACCGTACTTTACCTTACTTACCTTACTTACCTTACTTTACCTTACTTATCCTACGTTACCTTACTTTATCTTACTTACCTTACTTACCTTACTTTACCTTACTTACCTTACTTTACCTTACTTTACCTTACTTACCTTACTTTACCTTACTTACCTTACTTTATCTTACTTACCTTACTTACCTTACTTTATCTTACTTACCTTACTTTATCTTACTTACCTTACTTACCTTACTGTATCTTACTTACCTTACTTACCTTACTTACCTTACTTTATCTTACTTACCTTACTTACCTTACTTTATCTTACTTACCTTACTTTATCTTACTTACCTTATTTACCTTACTTTATCTTACTTACCTTACTTACCTTACTTTATCTTACTTACCTTACTTTATCTTACTTACCTTACTTACCTTACTTTATCTTACTTACCTTACTTACCTTACTTACTTTACTTTATCTTACTTACCTTACTTTATCTTACTTACCTTACTTACCTTATTTACCTTACTCACCTTACCTTATCTTACTTACCTTACTTACCTTACTTACCTTACTTACCTTACTTACCTTACTTTACCTTACTTACCTTACTTTACCTTACTTTACCTTACTTACCTTACTTACCTTCCTTACCTTACTTTACCTTAATTTACCTTACTTTACCTTACTTACCTTACTTACCTTACTTTACCTTACTTACCTTACTTACCTTACTTTATCTTACTTACTTTACCTTACTTACTTTACTTTATCTTACTTACCTTACTTACCTTACTTACCTTACTTTATCTTGCTTACCTTAGTTTACCTTACTTACCTTACTTACCTTACTTTACCTTACTTACCTTACTTACCTTACTTACCTTACTTATCTTACTTACCTTACTTTATCTTACTTACCTTACTTACCTTACTTTACCTTACTTACCTTACTTACCTTACTTTACCTTACTTACCTTACTTATCTTACTTACCTTACTTACCTTACTTACCTTACTTACCTTACTTTATCTTACTTACCTTACTTACCTTACTTACCTTACTTACCTTACTTTACCTTACTTACCTTACTTTACCTTACTTACCTTACTTACCTTACTTTACCTTACTTACCTTACTTTATCTTACTTACCTTACTTACCTTACTTACCTTACTTTACCTTATTTACTTTACCTTCGCTGGCTCTGTTGCAAAGGGGTCACGGACGCAGTTCGTAAACCCGCATATCGCTTTCGAAACACAGCTGCGGACGACTTGGCAACAGGCCGCTTTGTGATGATTTTCATACAATGGTTTGAGCGCCGGCGGTTCAGAAAACAATGGCAAACTACTATACATAAATTGCTTAGAAATCGCAAATAGCCAGAAAATGCTGGGGTTGACTGCGACGTCCTGTAAAGGATTTGCAACTAAATTGTTTAATATTTTCTTTAACGGGCTACAATAACCTGAAGGGAAAACCCTGTTAAACTTTAGACTTGTAGAATTCTTGGATAGACTGCAAACACTTACCTTAGAAAAATATTTATGCCATACTGATTATATCGAATGGGTTCATCACTTCTCAGACTGGAAATGAACTTATTAATATTGAAGGCTTTACGTGTGTCTTCGGTGACCTGTGTAATGTCCCTGTTACAGTATTTTGGTGTCGACGTGTTGTTGTTATGTTGTCGAGGAGACAACCTTGTTGCGTGTCTGTTGCGAAGTAGGATTGAATATATAGCCACTTCTCTTGTGTGCCGTTAAATGTCATTCATTGTATGAGAATGTCTATCGGGTATTTAATATTAAAGCATGTTGAATCTACGTTTGTAATGTTACTGGGCCGTTATGAGTAACGGTGGATTATAAATAACAGAACTGAATTGTTAGTTATTTCTTTGACAGGTTGGTTGGTTACCTGGTTGATTGGTTCTTTGTTGAGTTGGTTGTTATATTGGTTGTTTGTTTGTTTGGTTGGTTGTTTACTTGGTTGGTTAATTGATTTGTTGGTTGGTTTGTTGGTTGTTTAGTTGTTTGATTGGTTGGTTGGTTGGTTGGTTGTTTGATTGCTTGGTTGTTCATTTGGTTGGTTTGTTGTTTGGTTGGATTAATTGTTGACCAACTAACTAGTTAACTAACTAATAACTAACTAACTAACTAACTAGTTAAATAACTAATTAGCTAATCAGCTAGCAAAATAACTTACTAACTTACTAAATTAACTAACTAATTGATAAAATAGTTAACTAACTAACTAATCACTAAACTAGTTAACTAACTAACTAACTAACTAGTTAACTAACTAACTAATAAACTAGTTAACTAACTAACTTGTTAACTAACTAACTAATAATACACAAATTAACTAACTAACTAGCTAAATAAGTAACTAACTAGATAATTACCTTACTAACTAACTAGCTAACTAACTATCTAACTGATTGACTAACTGACTATCTAACTACTAGCTAACTAACTAGCTAACTAACTATCTAACTACTAGCTAACTAACTAGCCAACTAACTATCTAACTACTAGCTAACTAACTACCTAACTATCTAACTACTAGCTAACTAACTAGCCAACTAACTATCTAACTACTAGCTAACTAACTAGCCAACTATCTATCTAACTACTAGCTAACTAACTAGCCAACTATCTAACTATCTAGCTAACTAACTAGCCAACTAACTATTTAACTGACTGACTAACTGACTATCTAACTACTAGCTAACTAACTAGCTAACTAACTAGCTAACTAACTATCTAACTACTAGCTAACTAACTAGCCAACTAACTATCTAACAACTAGCTAACTAACTACCTAACTATCTAACTACTAGCTAACTAACTAGCCAACTAACTATCTAACTACTAGCTAACTAACTACCTAACTATCTAACTACTAGCTAACTAACTAGCCAACTAACTATCTAACTACTAGCTAACTAACTAGCCAACTATCTATCTAACTACTAGCTAACTAACTAGCCAACTATCTAACTATCTAGCTAACTAACTAGCCAACTAACTATCTAACTGACTGACTAACTGACTATCTAACTACTAGCTAACTAACTAACTATCTAACTATCTAGCTAACTAACTAACTAACTATCTAACTATCTAGCTAACTAACTAACTATCTAACTATCTAGCTAACTAACTAACTAACTAACTATCTAACTATCTAGCTAACTAACTAGCCAACTAACTATCTAACAACTAGCTAACTAACTACCTACTATCTAACTACTAGCTAACTAACTAGCCAACTATCTATCTAACTACTAGCTAACTAACTAGCTAACTAACTATCTAACTGACTGACTAACTGACTATCTAACTACTAGCTAACTAACTAGCCAATTAACTATGTAACAACTAGCTAACTATCTACCTAACTATCTAACTACTAGCTAACTAACTAGCCAACTAACTATCTAACTACTAGCTAACTAACTAGCCAACTATTTATCTAACTACTACCTAACTAACTAGCCAACTATCTAACTATCTAGCTAACTAACTAGCCAACTATCTATCTAACTACTAGCTAACTAACTAGCCAACTAACTATCTAACAACTAGCTAACTAACTACCTAACTATCTAACTACTAGCTAACTAACTAGCCAACTATTTATCTAACTACTAGCTAACTAACTAGCCAACTATCTATCTAACTACTAGCTAACTAACTATCTAACTATGTAGCTAACTAACTAGCTAACTAACTAACTAACTATCTAACTAACTACTAGCTAACTAACTACCTAACTATCTAACTATCTAGCTAACTAACTACCTGACTAACTACCTAACTAACTATCTAACTACTTAGCTAACTAACTAGCTAACGAACAAACGAACTTTACTAACTAACTAGCTTATTAACTAACTACATAGCTAACTAACTATCTAACTATCTAGCTAACTAACTAGCTAACTAACTAACTAACTAACTGCCTATCTAAATATCTAGCTAATTAACAAGCTAACTGGGATGCATAGGTGTTTCCAAGGCACCAGGGCTAGGTTCTATACTGGCCAAGACCTACTAATACGTCCTAGTCGTGCGTCCTGTCCAACAAGTCCATTCGAGGTCCTGGCTAACGTAGTAGGATCGATGATTCTTCCGAAGTCGGAGAGTATCTGCCTGCACGGCGAGGAACCACCAGTCTGCGCACCAATAAGCCAGACATGGGACAACGGATACCCACGCAAACCTCAGGTCTGGTATGACATCACACTGATGTTGGACAACAGGATGTCTTCATCCGACATACAGGACTTCACGCTGGAGTTCACAGCCAGCGAACGCAAACAAGCAGCAATCAGCAAGCAACTAGCTAACTAACTACCTAACTAATTATCTACCTATCTAGCTAACTAACTAGCTAACTAACTAACTAACTATCGTAACTATCTAGCTAACTAGCTAGCTAACTAACTATCTTACTATCTAGCTAACTAAATAGCTAACTAACTACTTAACATACTCACTAACAAGCAACTTATATCCAATCAACCTCAAAGGTCGTGTTGGAGGGTCCTTTAATAAATCTTACTTACCTTTTCTTGCTAGAATATACTTCAGGGAAAACCCAAATAAACTTTCAACTTTTAGAATTGTTGGGACGATGACAACCCCTAATCTTAGACAAACATTGACATGATTGTGATGATGGTAAATGGGCCTGTGTGTCTAGCACTAGACGATAAACAATCAACAACGGTAGGTCTGCAGTGTGTCTTCAGTGGTCTGTGTCATGTCCTAGTCGTATTGTTGTTGGCGTGTTGATATGTTGTCTAGGAGACAACCATGTGACGAGTCTGTTGTGTACTTACAACGAAATGTTATCAAATTCTTCTGTTGGTGTTAAATGCCAGTCATTGTGTGAGAATGTTGGCTACTTCATGTGATAGCATGTAGACTGTATGTTTGTGCTGTTAAATTGTCATATTAAAAAAAAAAAGATAATCTTGGCTTAAAAGAGCAATAATGATTTCTTGGTTGCTTGGTCTGTTTTTGTTTAGGGTGGAGAATAGGCGGTTTGTTTGGGTAGCTTGGTTGACTGGCTGATTCGGTGGTTGGGTGGTTGATTCGGTGGTTGGGTGGTTGATTCGGTGGTTGGGTGGTTGATTTGTTGTTTATTGTGCTTTCTGGATAATTGTTTAGTTGCATATTTGATTGGTTGGTTGGTTATTTGATTGACTGGTTGGTTATTTGACTGGTTGATTGGTTATTTGATTCGTTGATTGGTTATTTGCTTCGTTGGTTGATTACTTGACTGGTTGGGTAGTTATATGATTGGTTGGTTGGTTGGTTATTTGACTGGATTGTTGGTTGGTTGGCTGGTTATTTCGCTGGTTGATTAGTTGACTGGTTATAATGTTAGCTATTTGGGTGATTATTAAGCTGGTTGGTTATGTGGTTGGTTGCTTATTTAGTTAGCTATTTGAGTGCTTATTTGGTAGATAACTTACTTGGTTTGTAGAAGTGTGACCAAGTACACAGTGGGTGGAAACCGCCACCTTATGTCGTTAGTGAGAGTTGTTGACAAGATAGTAAGTTTACTGACAAGGTCTATGATAATAACCTTGGTGACAAGGACAAACATGAGCCACTCGGTCAAAATACGTGACGACAGAAGCATGTCACATACCAACATGAATTAGTCACGGGTATTATACTGACACATGGACACTTACTAAACAAGCTGAACAGAGCATAAATGCCTTTGCATATAAATGTTATAGACGGGTTCTAAGAATATCTTGGAAACAGAAAAGAACAAATGCACCCATTCCACAAGATCTGAATATTGAAGAAGGTTGGCTACTAAAGACGATAAAACAAAGAAAATTGAATTATTTTGGTCACTTGAAATGGCATGAAAGTTTGGAGAGAACAATAATGAAGGGTATATGCTCGGGAAGAGAGGAAGGGGAAGGTAGAAGACAAGATGGCTGCATGGGATGGCAAAGAATCCAGAAGGTTGTATTGGACGCGGGACATCTTGTTTATGACCGAGAAGTTTACCGAAAGGTTGTTATGGGAGCGAGGTTCTGCAAACGACTTGCTACTGAATGAATGAATTATTTGTACTGCTGCCATAGAAGGCTGGGTGACTTTAGCTTAAACTTAGTTACATAACCTTTACATGATGTTGCAGTCAGCCCCAGCGTTCGTTGATTATTTGTGATTTACCAGGCAAAAGTTGAGCTGTTGGTGATTTACTATTCAATGTTAGTTTAGTAGCTTTCTTATTGCTGACGCCTCATGTCATCGAAGTTAACGCAAAGCAGATTGCTTCAAAATCGCTCACAGCTGTCTTCGTACATAAGACTCGTTATGGCGGAGAATTACGCTCTTCTCATTATTCCCAAAGCCACATCGCCTAATAGATTAGGATCTGAGATTTGTAGAAACAGTTTCGGAGTACCCTTCTATTGAGCTTGGCACACCCATTTGAAATCAAGAATCCACATCAATACTCTCCGGACATTCCGATAAGTGATCCGTCCCCTTCTACGGAAGCCAAGGAAAAGTGTCGGCGCTGATGTTACCAATGGTAGTCTGACTGAATGTCCGCGTTTTCCTCTACTCTTTGAGTGTAGTCCTCTCCCTCTGTTTACCCTCTCCCTCCCCTCCTCCTTCTCCCCAAACATTTGCACTCAGTTCGAGACATCATCCACACACCAGTCTTGTCATAATATAGCTAGCTGCTCAAGGGAGACAGTATATCAGCCTCTACATTGTCTCAGGCACCCGCATACCCTGGGCAGACACCCCATGATATTATCTTGATCGTCTTTCCGAACCATGCAAACCACTTCATGCGGAACAAACCAGTTTCTATTTCACGTAGCAGGCCATGCGAGTTTGTCACAAACACAGCACTTGATTCTGAACTACTCTTCAGCCATCGGAACTCGGTTGTGACAATCTCCACCTCCATCCCCATGCTGGAGGTGATCATTGTTAGATGCACGCTCACATCTGTCCATCATCAATCATGTGCCATGCCGATAAGCTTGGGCGGTCATGTTCTGCCATCTCACTCGATCACCAGAGTCATGGATCAGCTCCGTGTTCCTGTCTCGACCATGCTACGTGGCCAATCCATCCAGGTATTTACTTCTCGGTCTTCCCTTTGGTCTCTTGCCTTCTATCTTGCCAGTTGTTACCAAGTTCTCTAAGTCATTTCTTCTCATAACATGCCCAAATAATTTTGACTGTCTACATCTAATAACTCTAATCAGTTTACGATCTTCATTTGTTTCTTGAAGGACTTGTTCATTGGTTTTTCTGGCTGTCCATGGTATTCTTTAAATTTTTCTCAGAAACCACATGTCCACAGCCATCAGCTGTTTTTCAGCTTGTCTGCTCATTGTCCACGCCTCACATCCATACAAAGTACAGGTTCTATGTTGCACTTCAACACTCTTTTTCTAGTTTCAATTGATATAATTTTATTGGTAAGTATTTTTCATCTTATATATGTAAATTGCTTAAGATTAATCTATGGTCGCTGTAACAGTCTGCGCTTGGTATAGTTTTTGCCATATTTAAGGCATTTCGAAATTTTCTGTTGTTGAGAATGTAATTAATCTGATTTCTGATCCTTTGATCAGGACTCCTCCATGTCCATAATCTCCTTGGGTGCTGTTGATACAAGGTGTTTCCAATTATCAAATCCTGCTCTTTTGCCCACTGTACCTGTACAAGTCTGCAACCTTTTTCATTCTATTCCCCTAGTCCATACTTGCCTACTATGCATCCGTCCTGTTGATTTCCAACTTTGGCATTCAAGTCACCCATTATGATATTTACTTCAGAATTCTTGCATTTCTTGAAGGCTTTCTCTAAATCATAAAATTCATCAATACTGTCATCACTACTGTCTGCAGATGGTGCATACATTTCTATGACGTTGACATCAAAAGGTCTTCCACTCAACTTCACCAGTAACACTCTGTCTGATACAATCCAATATCCTTTGATCGATTTTACTCACTCTGTATTCACCATAATTGCTACTCCTCGCTGTTGTTTCTCTCCCCCAGAATAGATTATTCTGTATTCCTCAGATGTTACTGTAACAGAGCCAAATCGGAGCATCTTGGTTTGGCCTGTTAAAGCAGTTTGACTCTGGCAACTGCCGGAACTCAAGCGAGACAAAGAGATCTGATGCCGTATTTATTGTGGCAGCTGGCCCGGTTTGTGAAGGCAGGCACTTTGGCCCTGTGTATATAGTTTTGTGGCCAGCCCGCCTTGAGATGAGATATTTGGGGTTTCCCATGTATTCATCAGTGAACAACCTATGACCTAGGAGAAAGCTGAGTGGCTGACTAGATAGTGTCAGCACGCCTTTGTTCATGGAGGTGTAGTAATTTGTGTCACAACTCTTTTGTTTATGTTGCGTCTTAGGGCTTATGTTGTGTAACTTATGTTTTTGTAGTGCCTTATTGTTGTCTGTATCAACGTCCTTTATTGTGTCATCCTACTCAGCTATTGTTCGGAACACCTGTGTTTTGGTACTTGGTGTACTCTGTTGTCTTAAGTTCTGGTGACTGGATAGGGACCACCCATGGTTGATGTTTGATATATGCAGTTGTCTGTTGTATCTGTTATTGAACGTCAATGAATAATTAAATGTGTTTGAACACAAATTGTCACAGAAGTTGTAGTATTTGATAAATAAAAGATCTGTTTGTACTGTTCTTGATTTGTTTGTTTAGTCTCTTTTAGTTTTTACAACCACTATTTCTACCACAATCTAACACCTTAATCCACTGTCTGGGTCTCAAATATAACAGTTAATGTCTAGAGTTGACGCCCCTGTCCAAGATCTCGCCCCTTTTTATCTAATTACTATCATATTTTTCGTCAGTTGAGGGCGGTATGAGGTTCTCTCTCTTTTTACTCCTTTTCTTCTTTGGCCATAACGAAGTCAGAGTTACTCTCTACCTCTTAGCACCGTGGGCAAAGGAAACATCAGTCTTTCCCTTGTCTTTTCCCCTCGGCTTTTCCCCTGGACCCATTCCTGCCCATCTGGTCTCACATATACCTAACAGGTTAATATTTAATCTTCTGATTTCATTCTTAATTTTATCAAATTTTCCATCCCCACTCATAGTTCTTACATTCCAAGTTCCCACTTTCAATGTTGATATTCTTTTGCACTCAGTTGCCTGATGATGGTCTGGAGTCAACAGGTGCACATGACTACCCCTACCGGGCGAGGCTGCTCCTATGGGGGAACGCATTTACGCCGTTTCTCTGAATATCGATAAGACTGCAGTACATGATATTCTTGGCATTTGTAGAGAAGATAGTTTGCCATTGCTTTCCTTCCTAGCAGTGACCATACTGGTCGATGACCGTAGCCTTTGTCTCCCAAAAATAAAGCAAACAGGAGACTATAACCTACAACTATATGTTGGCTGCTCTTCAACTTCATCCACCACCTGCACTCGTGGCTTCACGTATTCCTGATAGGGAAGCTAAACGGGTACTCCACCTTGCCCAAGGGTGTCCCGTAGAACCAGCTTATTCAAAGTTCAACATCAGCGAGTGTGTACAGTAACAGTCAGTCAGACAGACATTCACCTAGACAGTCAGACAGACATTCACCCAGACAGTCAGACAGTCAACCAGTCAGTCAGTTAGACAGTCAGTCAGAAAGTCAGTCAGTAATACAGTCAGCCAATTAAACAGTCAGCCAATTAAACAGTCAGTCAATCGGACAGTTAGTCAGTTAGACAGTCAGTCAGTCAGACAGTCAGTCATTCAGACAGTTAGACAGTCAGTCAGTCATACAGTTAGTCAGTCAGACAACCAGTCAGAAAGTCGGTCATACAGTCAGTCAGACTTGCAGTCATTCAGTCAGTCAGAAAGCCAATCAGACAGACATACAGTCGGTCAGAAAGACAGTTAGTCAGTCAGTCAGTCAGTCAGATAGTCAGTCAGACAGACAGACAGACAGACAGACAGACAGACAGACAGACAGACAGACAGACAGTCAGTCAGTCAGTAGTGTCAGTGAGTCAGTGAGTCAGTCAGACAGTCAGACAGTCAGTCAGTCAGTAGTTTCAGTCAGTCAGTGAGTCAGTCAGTCAGTCAGATAGCCAATCAGACAGACAATCAGCCAGTCAGTCAGTCAGACATGCAGTAAGTCAGACAGTCAGTTAGTCAATCAGCCAATCAATCAGTCGGTCATATAGTCAGTCAGACATGCAGTCAGTCAGTCAGTCATTCAGTCAGTCAGACAGCCAATCAGACAGACAGTTAGTCAGTCAGTCAGACAGCCAATCAGACAGACAGTTAGTCAGTCAGTCAGACAGTCAGTCATCCAGTCTGACAGTCAGTCAGTCAGACAATCAATCAATCAGACAGTCAGTCAGTCAGTAGTGTCAGTCAGTCAGTCAGACAGCCAATCAGACAGTTGGTCATACAGTCAGTCAGACATGCAGTCAGTCAGTCATTCAGTCAGTCAGACAGCCAATCAGACAGACAGTCAGACAGTCAGTCAGTCAGACAGACAGTCAGTCAGACAGCCAATCAGAGAGTCCGTCATATAGTCAGTCAGACATGCAGTCACTCAGTCAGTCATTCAGTCAGTCAGACAGTCTGTCAGACAGCCAATCAGACAGACACTCAGTCAGTCAGACAGTCAGTCAGTCAGTCAGATAGACAGTCAGTCACTCAGACAGTCAGTCAGTCAGACAGTCAGTCAGACAGTCAGTCAGTTAGTCAGTAGTATCAGTCAGTCAGTCAGTCAGACAGCCAATCAGACAGTTGGCCATACAATCAGTCACACATGCAGTCATTCAATCATTCAGTCAGTCAGGCAGCCAATCAGACAGACAGTCAGTCAGTCAGACAGTCAGTCAGTCCGACAGACAGTCAGTCAGTCAGACAGCCAATCAGAGAGTCCGTCATATAGTCAGTCAGACATGCAGTTAGTCAGTCAGTCAGTCAGTCTGTCAGACAGCCAATCAGACAGACAGTCAGTCAGTCAGACAGTCAGTCAGTCAGATAGACAGTCAGTCACTCAGACAGTCAGTCAGTCAGACAGTCAGTCAGACAGTCAGTCAGATAGTCAGTAGTGTCAGTCAGTCAGTCAGACAGCCAATCAGACAGTCGGCCATACAGTCAGTCAAACATGCAGTCATTCAATCATTCAGTCAGTCAGGCAGCCAATCAGACAGTCAGTAAGTCAGGTAGTCAGTCAGTCAGTCAGGTAGTCAGTCAGTCAGTCAGCCAATCAGACAGTCGGTCATATAGTCAGTCAGACATGCAGTTAGTCAGTCAGTCATTCAGTCAGTCAGACAGCCAATCAGATATACAGTCAGTCAGTCAGTCAGTCAGGCAGTCAGTCAGTCAGTCAGTCAAACAGTCAGACAGACAGTCAGTCAGTCAAACATCCAGTCAGTCAGACAGTCAGTCAAACAGTCAGTCAAACAGTCAGGTCAGTCAGACATTCAGTCAGTCAGACAGTCAGTTAGACAGTTAGTCAGTCAGTCAGAAAGCCAATCAGACAGACAGTCAGTCAGACATTCAGTCAAACAGTCTGTCAGTCAGTCAGTCAGTCAAACAGTCAGACAGCCAGTCGGTCAGTCAGACAGTCAGTCAAACAGTCAGTCAGACAATCGGTCAGTCAGACATTCAGTCAGTCAGTCAGACAGTCAGTCAAACAGTCAGTCAGACAGTCGGTCAGTCAGACATTCAGTCAGTCAGACAGTCAGTCAAACAGTCAGTCAGACAGTCAGTCAAACAGTCAGTCAGTCAAACAGTCAGTCAGTCAGTCAAACAGTCAGTCAGTCAAACAGACAGTCAGTCAGTCAGTCAAACAGTAATTCAGACAGTCATTCAGACAGTCAGTCAAACAGTCAGTCAGTCAAACAGTCAGTCATACAGTCAGTCAGTTAGTCAGTCAAACGGTCAGTCAGTCAAACAGTCAGTCAGACAGTCAGTCAGTCAGTCAGACGGTCAGTCAAACAGTCAATCAGTTAAACAGTCAGTAAGTCAGTCAGTCAGTCAGCCAGCCAGCCAGTCAGTCAGTCAATCAGTCAGTCAGACTGTCAGACAGTCAGTCAGTCAGTCAGTGACACCCCTCCACACGTGTCGGATACATGGTGTTACATCCATCTGTTTATATAGCAATGGGCACTTTTTGGGTGCCGGTCTCCCTGGCCTAGAGGTTAGCGACTTTCTCCGTAATCCCGTATACTCTCGTGAGCAACGTGACGACGGCGAGAATCGGTAGCGGTTCTAACCGCGTCGGTAACTTAGGGGGTATGTGAGCCGGTCGCTCAGACAGCAATGGCAAACTACTGAGCGTAATCTTGCCAAGAAATCAACAATCAGCTGACAGATGCTGATGTTGACAGCGATGTCCTGTAAAGGATATGCGAACAAACAACAACAACAACAACACTCATTGGGTGATATCGTCAGCGGTACGCCTGCCGCCTTTGCTCCTCAGGACATGTCCTAGTTCCCAAGCTCTTCTTCTTCTCCCTCCCTTTCTTCTTCTTCTCATTGTATCTCCTCAACGAGACCACTCCACGTTCTCCTTTCCCCTGACTTCTTCTACAGCATGTCCTTCACATATTCTTCATCCCTGTGTCTAACTCTTAGTTCTGTATTTATTCCCTTTGCCCCGTAGGTTTCCGTGATATGGTTCAATGTTTCGCATAATGTCACCTCATCTTCTTCTTGAAATTATGCAGGAGGGCAACAAAGCACTCAGTGTATTTAAGGAATATGCCTACATGTTCTTTGACAATACGCCAATCTACATCTCAAACCCACCCACCCGTTACAGCACAGAGAAACGCGCTGACTCGTGAAGCCGGAACACTACCACCACTGGTGTGTTTACCTTAGTCATTTAAGCTTATCAAACCACAGACAGACAGACAGACAGACAGACAGACAGACAGACAGACAGACAGACAGACAGACAGGCAGGCAGGCAGGCAGGCAGGCAGGCAGGCAGGCAGGCAGGCAGGCAGACAGACAGACAGACAGACAGACAGACAGACAGAACGAACTTTATTTTCAAAGGGTAACAAATTGGGCAAGCAGGCCCGTATTACATTCGGCCCTTCCAATCACTCATCTTTCGTTCATCAATAGTGCATGCATGATACATTCGCATAGAAAAAAAAAACATTGTCAAATGAGTGTTGTAAATAAAAACAATGCATTTTACAATGTTATGACACACATCCCCGACCCATCCACCCATCCCCTACACATACATCCCCTACCAACCCACCCACACCCCCTGCTGACACATACATGACCCCTCCCATCCACCCTCCGCTACTCACACACATTCACGCACACACATCCTCAATCACACACACACACACACACACACACACACACACACACAGAGGCACACATACATGCATCAACCCACCCATCCCACACCCACACACATCCCCCGACCTACACACATCTCCCCACCTACACACATCTCCCAATCCATCCCATAACCCACACACACTCACCCACCCACATATCCTCCACCACCCAGCCAAGCACACATCACCACCCACATACACATCTCCCCGTCAACCCACACATCCGCACCTACGCACACACACACTTGCCGCACCCACCCACACATCCCCACGTAAACACATTCCCCCACACACATAATCTCCCGCACCCACTCACACATTCCGCACCCACCCACACACACATCCCCCACCCATACCCCAACCTACACACACTCACCTACCCACACATCCCTTAACCACACATCCCCCACCCACACACACCCCACCCATGCACACATCCCCACACACATCTCCCCAGCCATACACACATCCACCACACACACATCCCCCACCAATACACCCATCTCCCCACCCACAAACACATCCCCTATGATATCTATACACCCATCTCCCAACCCACACACAAATCTTCCCACCCCCAACACATACCCCCACCACACACACATCCCACCACACATCCCTTAACCACACATCCCCCACCCAAACACACACCCCACCCATACACACATCCCCCGCCCACACACCCATCTCCCCCCCCCCACCAACACATCCCCCACCCACCAACACATCCCCCATTCACCCACACACATCTCCCAACTCCCACACACACACATCCCCCATTCACACACACACATCCCCCACCCAGACATACACCCACACCCACCAACGCACTCCACTACCCACCAACACTCACACACCCCAACCCACCCAAACACATACCCACATACACAAACCCCCACTCACACGTCCCTGATCCACACACAAATCCGCACACACATCCGGACCCACTCTCACATTTCCCCACCCATCCTCGCAGCTCCCCACACACACATCATCCACACATCTCCCACTTACCCGCACATCCCATACCCACCCACACATCCCCATCCGCACACGCATTCCCACACTCAATACACATCCCCCACTCACACACATCCCTCACCCACACACACCCCCACACACCCCCACCCGTACACCCATCCCCAAACCCAGACACACATCTTCCCACACCCTCACACATACCCAAACATACACATCCCCCACCCACGTACACACATCTCCCACCCACATACTTACACCCCCTTCCACATACTTCCCCCCACCCACAAATCCATCTCCCAACCTACACACATATTCACATTTTCCCACACCCCAACACATACCCCCACCACACACATCCCAGATCCACACATCCTCTCACACACCCACACACACCCATACCTTCACATCTAGACACATACATGATGCCTCACATAATCACTGAAACTAATACGATCAAACTTCTACACCCATACACTGACGACTATCGTGAGCATAATCACAAAACAACTTCAAAATTGGGAAAAGAATTGGAAAACATGGAAAAACTGAAGGGAAAAAATGTGAAAATGACCCCAAAAAATGTGTTATACATTGTGTAACGTACAGGGTAGTGATGCAATTCAATAACATAATTCTTGGAATTGGCATAAACACTATTCAAGTGGCAGTAAAAATGCTAATATGGAAGATGAGGATACAGAACAAAATATGGAATAGCATGTCACATGACTTGAGAATGCTCAACTCTCTCTCTCTCTCTCTCTCTCTCTCTCTCTCTCTCTCTCTCTCTCTCTCTCTCTCTCTCTCTCTCTCTCACACACACACACACACACACACACACACACACACACATACATACTCTATGACTCTCTCTGTCTCATACTCATTCTCTCACTCACACTCTTTTTTCATTCACTCTCTTACCCACTCTCTCACTCACTCACACACACATAAACACACATACAGACATACTCACACATACATACACATGCACACATACATTCACACATACACACATATACATTCGCACACACATATACACATATACGCACATACACACTTACATTCACATACACCCACGTACACACACACACTCACATATATAAACACTCACACACATAGACAACATAGGCCCATATACACACGCACATACACACTTGCACACATATACGCACATATACACACACTTACACTCTCACGTACACACATACCCATAACACATACCCATACACACATGCAGAAATGTACACACATAAACATACATACTCGCATACGCACACCTACACACAAGTACACACAAAAGCACCACACATACCCACAAAAACACACATACATACACACATATACACACTACACCCACCACACACACATGCATATATAAATACACACATAGAGTCGCATACACAAAGACACCCACATACACACATAGACACGCATACACATATACACACCCAATCATCCACCTACACACATATAAAACACACACATAGAGACACATATACACATCCACCCATCCACCCACACTCATACTCACCATCTAGACACAAACACGCTGGCTCACATGCTCACTAAATCTAATATGAACAACCTCCCACACTTTATACACACATATACACTGACGATTATCGTGAAAATGGTGAAAAATAAAATAATATGCTACACATGGTCTAACAAAACATGGTGATTCAATTCAATGAATAATATAATTCCTCGAATTTAGATAAGCATGATGAAATACGCAGTGCATATAGTACATGTTAAAATCAAGTGGCAGTGCAACTGATAATACGAAAGATAAGAATACATACAAAATGTAGAATAGCATGTCGCATGACATGCTTGAACTTAACTCTCTCTCTCTCTCTCTCTCTCTCTCTCTCTCTCTCTCTCTCTCTCTCTCTCTCTCTCTCTCTCTCTCTCTCTCTCATTGTCTCAATCTCTCTCACCCACACTCACTCACTCTCACTCTCTCAGTCTCTCTTTTACTCTAACTCTCTTACAGACAGACAGACACATACACACTCTCTCTCTTTCTCACTCTCTTTGTCTCATACTTACTCTCTCACTCACACACTCTCTTAATGCTCACTCTCTCTCACTCAAACATGCATAGTGAAAAATGATATGCATAGTGAAAAATTATACCAGTAGGTGACTTATGGAGGCATATAATCGGTATGGAGTAAGTATTGAAAGAGTTTTAGGTTAAATGTGTAGGGACTCATTAGAGTTTTCAGATCTGTTGGATGGTCATTACATAAGTGGGCACCAGAATACGCAAAGCATGTTTTGTATAAGTCCAATCTAGGTTTTGAAAGAAATAATAAATTTAAGCGTTTGCTTTTCATTGCATGAGATTGAATCAACGGTTGGAGATACTTTTGGGTATTTTGAGATATTACTTTATTCATAATTTGTCTTTGTTAAAAATGAAACGCTTTTGAAGTGGTAGAAGCCTTAGATGCTTATATAAATTACTAGCTGACCCGGCCCGGCTTCGCCCAGTCCTTGGTGGGGAGCATCTCATTTAATTCATATAAGTAGTCATATAAGTTCCCGTTCCCGTTACCGACTGTCTGTCTGTCTGTCTGTCTGTCTGTCTGTCTGTCTGTCTGTCTGACCCGGCCCGGCATTGCCCAGCTCCTGGTGTGGAGCATCTCATTTAATTCATATAAGTAGTCATATAAGTTCCCGTTCCCGACTGTCTATCTGTCTGTCTATCTGTTTGTATATCTGTCTGCCTGACCCTGCCCGGTTTCGCCCAGTCCCTGGTGGGGAGCATCTCATTTAATTCATATAAGTAGTCATATAAGTTCCCGTTTCCGTTACCGACTGTCTGTCTGTCTGTCTGTCTGTCTGACCCGGCCCGGCATCGCCCAGCTCCTGGTGTGGAGCATCTCATTTAATTCATATAAGTAGTCATATAAGCTCACGTTCCCGTTCCCGACTATCTATCTGTCTGTCTGTCTGTCTGTCTGTCTGTCTGTCTGTCTGTCTGTCTATCTGTCTGATCCGGCCCGGCTTCGCCCAGCCCCTGATGGGGAGCATCTCATTTAATTCATATGAGTAGTCATATAAGTTCCCGTTCCCGACTGACTGTCTGTCTGTCTGTCTGTCTGTCTGTCTGTCTGTCTGTCTGTCTGTCTGTCTGTCTGTCTAATCATTTATTGGTTGCAGTTAGAACAACCTTAGATAAACGAAGACCAACTTGGTAATATATTAACTTGGGTAAATGGAGCAGCGGCAGCAGCAGCAGAAGAAGAAGAAAAAGGAGGAGTAGGAGCTGGGAGGAGGAAGAGGGAGGAGGAGGGAGGAGGAGGAGAAAGAGAGAAGAGGAGGATGGAGGAGGGAGAGGGAGGAGGGGGAGGAGAAGAGGAAGAGGGTAGGAGGTGGAGGAGGGGAGAGGAGGAGGAGGAGGAGGAATATAACGCATATGCCTGTAGATTTAATAATGGCTGAGGTTGTTCCATGTCTTCTTAGAGTTGGCGACAGTGTAAAGAAATATAAAATCTTCAAACTTGATAGAGATAAGGTAACTATTATTTATTCATTCTTTAAGCAAAAAAAGATGAGTTACAATGTTATGCATTATGCATTATTTTTATGAAAACTTTGAAAATGCCTTACAGATTGTATCATTATTTATTATAACTCATATGCCGGTACATAACTATGGACAAAGAGTTTATAAATCTTTGAAAACGATGCCACAATATGACTATAAGTTATACAGAAAAGTTATGCCCCTTGAAATAACTTTTACAGAGTTAAGTCCCCTGAGATAGATGAAATTATAATGAAAAATGAAATAATTTTGGGTAAGCAGCCGATTTCATACTAAAAAAATATGACAGTGGGCTGCGCTGGAATGAAAGGAAGACGTGTAAAAAATTTCATCTCAATGGGATGGGCCGTTCGCGAGCGCATTAGGGACATATAGACAGACAGACAGACGGACGGAGATCGCCTTTTATATATAAGATATACCCATCCATGTTGGGTTTTCCTCTTGTCCGCTTACTCGTTAGGCCTCCCTCCATATACATCTTTTCCAGACTCTACACGCCCAAAGTATTTCATTTCCCTCACTTTCGTTTGTCTTAATAACCACATTTCTTTGACAATGAATCCCTGTTGAACGGTTCAGTGTGTTCTCTATTTCGCCCATGCAGGAGGAGGAGAGGGAGGAGGAGGGAGGAGGAGGAGAGAGTAGGAGGAGGGAGGAGGCGGAGGGAGAAGGAAGAGGGAGGAGGAAGAGGGAGAAGGAGGAGGGAGAAGGAGGAGAAGGAGGGGGAGGAGGAGGAGGGAAGAGGAGGAGGGGAGGAGGAGGAGGGAGGAGGAGGAATGTGAAGGGAGGAGGAGGGAGGAGGTAGAGGGAGGAGGAGGAGGAGGGAGGCGGAGAGAGGAGGAGGGAGGAGGAGGAAGAGGGAGGAGGAGGAATGTGAAGGGAGGAGGGGGAGGAGGTAGAGGGAGGAGGAGGGAGGAGGAGGGATTAGGAGGAGGAGGGAGGAGTAGGGTGGAGGAGGAGGCGAGGAGGAGGGAGGAGGAAGAGGGAGGAGGAGGGAGAAGGAGGGAGGAGGAGAACGCAGGAGGAGAAGGGAGCAGGAGGAGGATAGGGAGGAGGAGGGAGAGGGAGGAGGAGGGAGGAGGAGGAGAGAGTAGGAGGAGGGAGGAGGCGGAGGGAGAAGGAAGAGGGAGGAGGAAGAGGGAGAAGGAGGAGGGAGAAGGAGGAGAAGGAAGAGGGAGGAGGAAGAGGGAGAAGGAGGAGGGAGAAGGAGGAGAAGGAGGGGGAGGAGGAGGGAAGAGGAGGAGGGGAGGAGGAGGAGGGAGGAGGAGGAATGTGAAGGGAGGAGGAGGGAGGAGGTAGAGGGAAGAGGAGGAGGAGGGAGGCGGAGAGAGGAGGAGGGAGGAGGAGGAAGAGGGAGGAGGAGGAATGTGAAGGGAGGAGGGGGGAGGAGGTAGAGGGAGGAGGAGGGAGGAGGAGGAGGTAGAGGGAGGAGGAGGGAGGAGGAGGAGGGAGGAGGAGGAGGGAGGAGGCGGAGAGGGAGGAGGAGGAAGGAGGAGGGGGAGGAGGGAGGAGGAGGGAGGAAGAAGGAGGAGGAGAGAGGAGGAGGAGGGAGGAGGAGGGAGGAGGAGGGAGGAGGAGGAGGGAGGAGGAGGAAGAGGGAGGAGGAGGAATGTGAAGGGAGGAGGTAGAATGAGGAGGAGGAGGGAGGAGGAGGAGGAGGAGGAGAGGGAGGAGGAGGAAGGAGGAGGGAGGAGGAGGAGGGAGGAAGAAGGAGGAGGAGGGAGAAGGAGGGATGAGGAGGAGGAGGGAGGAGGAGGAAGAGGGAGGAGGAGGAATGTGAAGGGAGGAGGAGGTAGAGGGAGGAGGAGGGAGGAGGAGAAGGGAGGAGGAGGGATGAGGAGGAGGGAGGAGGAGGAAGAGGGAGGAGGAGGAATGTGAAGGGAGGAGGAGGGAGGAGGTAGAGGGAGGAGGAGGGAGGAGGAGGAGTGAGGAGGAGGAGAGGGAGGAGGAGGAAGGAGGAGGGGGAGGAGGGAGGAGGAGGAGGAGGGAGAAGAAGGAAGGAGGAGGAGGAAGGAGGGAGAGGAAGGAGGGAGAATGAGGAGGGGAGGAAGGAAAGAGAGGTGGAAGGGGAGGAGGAGGGAGGAGGAAAGAGGTAGGGGTAGGAGGAGGTAGAGGGAGGAGGAGGAGGAAGGAAAGGGAGGAGGAAGAGGAGGAGAAGGGAGGAGGAGGGTGGAGGGAGGAGGAGGAGGGAGGAGGTAGGAGGAGGAAGAGGGAAGAGGGAGAAGAAGGGAGAAGGAGGAGGGAGGATGATGAGGGAGAAGGAGGCAGGAGGAGGAGGAGGGAGGCAGGAGGAGGAGGGATGAGGAGGGAGAGGGAGGAGGAGGGAAGATGAGGGAGGAGGGGGAGGAGGCGGAGGGAGTAGGAGGGAGGAGGATGGAGGAGAGGGAGAGGAAGAGGGAGAAGGAAGAGGGAGAAGGAGGAGGTAGGAGGGAGAGGGATGAGAGGGAGGAGGAAGAGGAGAAGGGTGGAGGGAGGAGGTAGAGGGAGGAGAAGAGAGGGGGAGAGAGTTCGCCATTCCGAATTCATACTCGTCTAGTTCTTCCCTTCTACACGACTGTAGATAACTTCCTTACACATAAAAAGATGAATTGTTATTGATATTGCCGTGGCATGGAGGAATATCAGCAGCAGAGTTGATTAAAAAAAACAAAGACTGAGATCTACAGAGAGCCATGAACGCCTACGCCAGCCGGCACGGCACTTGATGATGATGATTGCCGTGTGACGATTCTGTGTAGTCACGTCATTTTCTTCCCTTTCCCTAGCGTTTTGGTTCGGGGATTCTTTCATCATCATCATCATATATTTACGTACGTATTTTGGGAGGGGGAGGAGGGAGGAGGAGGAAGAAGAAAAAAAAACTATGACAGTTGACAGCTCTGGAATGAAAGGAAGGCGTGTAGAAAATTTCATCTCAATCGGATGGGCCGTTCGCGAACAAATAAAGGACATACATATTTACATACATACATATATACATACACATATACATACACTTTGTTTTATAGATATAGATTACTTTCAGCGTGCTTTATGCCAGAAACTAGACATATAGCCCGCTTTTGAAGAGAACAAAATCGTGTCATATTAGATTTAGGGCAACCATCCCAGAATGTGGAACAATAATCTGGATGTCATTGAATATAGGATGTATAGAATAACTTTCGCGTGCTTTCGTCCAGGAAGTGCTGAATTTTAGCAAGTTGGTAAACTTTTTGTGCTATTTTCTTGGTAAGGGCGTGGACATGAGAGTTCCAATTTAAATGTCTGTCAATTAAAAGACCTAATCTTTTATGTTCATTTACATTAACTATAGATATCTTATCTATGCGGAGTTCGAGCGTTGCCCCAGTTATGGCTAGTGTCTGTAGTTTTTGTCTGGTCGTTATTAGCATGGAATTGGTTTTGTCGATGTTAATTTGCATGCGGTTTTCATGCTCCATCTAGTAAAATTATCAAGTTCTTTCTTGCAAATAACTTTCTAATTCATTACGGTTCTCCTGACTAGCATATATAATACACCTGTCTGCACATAGATCGCATGTAGTATTGAGATATAAAGGAAGGTCGTTAATATAAACTGCAAAAAGTAGCGGACCTAGTATTGAGCCCTGAGGTACAGCGATATTAAGCTGTATGGGTCTTGATAAACGGTTGTTAAAGGACACGATTTGCTGTCTGTCAGATACAAATGACGTAATTAGGTTTACCATATTGGCACTAGTCTTCATTAGTTTTAATTTGCTAATTATAATATCGTGATCTACCATATCAAACGCTTTTTTGAAGTCTATGAACACTGCTCCACAAATGATGCCAGTTGTTAATGTTAACATGCCAGTTATCGGTCATTTTTGTTAGAGCGCTATGACAAGAATATTTAGGTCTAAACCAGGATTAACTGTCAATTATTAGATCATTGTTACCCTGGGAAGGTTAACCCGGTCAACAAATGCCCGCAGAAGTCGGATGTGTCAGCCTAATGGCGCAAGAACGCAGCTCTGCTGTAAACAGACACAACGCAATCACGTCCGTGGAAAAAAATCCGGATGAACGCAGAAGAAGAAGAAGAAGAAGAAGAAGAAGAAGAAGAAGAAGAAGAAGAAGAAGAAGAAGAAGAAGAAGAAGAAGAAGAAGAAGAAGAAGAAGAAGAAGAAGAAGAAGAAGAAGAAGAAGAAGAAGAAGAAGAAGAAGAAGAAGAAGAAGAAGAAGAAGAAGAAGAAGAAGAAGAAGAAGAAGAAGAAGAAGAAGAAGAAGAAGAAGAAGAAGAAGAAGAAGAAGAAGATCGTTGTTAATTAAATGATGTAATGTTATTTTATGAATGTGTTTTTCTAATGGTTTTGATAACGACGATAATAAGGAAATTGGTCTATAATTACCCAGGACGCTATTATCATTTGAGCCATTTTTAAGTAGAGAATAAATTTTAGCTATTATTAATTCTTCCTCTTCTTCAGCGTTCCGAGCCATTGAGGTTCTTTGCTGCAGATACAATCCGTCTCCATTCGTCTCTCTGGTTGACCTTCTCTTGCCAGTCGTTGATTCCAAGTGCTTGTAAGCTATTATTAATGCATCTAGGAACTATTTTTTGGCCAGGTATTGATTATATATGAACGTTAAAGACTCACTAATGATTGGTGCGGCACAGCCAAGAATTCTATTACTGACACCATCTAGGCCATGTGAGTTTGTTGCTTTGAGGTTTGAGAGATATTTATATACTTCTGCAACCGACATCAAGGGAATCTCAGCGGGAATATTCCTAGTGAACTTCTCCTCACAGATTGATGGCATGTGAACTTAAATTGCATGGCGATTTTGGTATTGTAAGACATCGATTCTCTATTTCTGATTGAAAGAAACAACTGAAAGCCTCGCTTGTTATAGAGTTTGGTGTTCCTGACTCTGAAGATTGTTTCTTATTTGTTAGCGAATTAATAACTGTCCATATATTTGTGTTATTTTATTTATCATTAATCAAATTTTTTTAATGATTTTTTTTATCCTACGAATTTCAAATTTAACTTTATTTCTTAATCTGCGGTAGTTGATGAAGTCTTTATTTTTGTGTGCGGTATCACGATCTCTCGTGATTTCCAGAACTTCACTAGTGACTCATTGAGATTTATGTTTATTCTTGACACGAACTTCTTTGACTGGCGCATGTTTATCAAACACACTGTAGCCTGTCTTCGTCCAAAATGCTAGTGCATCGTCCGGAATAGGAAGTTGGTAAACATGATCAAGTGCTGCACTGTTTAAGTCTTGTAAAAATAGCTCTCGATTGAACGTTTTAAAATTTCTAAATTTGATGAATGCATTTTAATTTTAAGAGTTTTGAACTAAAATTTTGACCATATAGAGCATACAGGGTAATGGTCACTAACTGCACTAACAGGAACAGAACATTCAATAATATTAACTGGACAGGTAACATATACATGATAAATTACAGTTCAGGAGGTGTCAGTAACCCTCGTGGGACGGTTTATTAGTTGTTTGAAATTGTATGATATGATGATATCATCCCATGTCTGGTTTGGTTTACTAATATCTATGTTAAAGTCACCTAGTATCATAATTTCTCTACCTACTGTAAACACTATCCATCATTGTAGTGTAGCAGTCATACCAGCTATACCCAGCACACGATGCCGATATAGGTATCCAGTGAGAAACGGTTGCTGGCTGGCTGGCTTCACCTCTAACCAAACACATTCTATCAATACAGTCCCTTCTGCGGGAAAAGCTGATTGAATTGGAGATGTATACAGCAATACCTGTCTCTAATTTTTGATTGGCATCTCTCCGAATTACATTAAACCATTTAAGAGAGATTTCAGAGTCGGTTATTTTGTCGTTGAGACGACTTTCTGTGATTCCAAACACATGGAACTGTTTGCACAGTATTACCGAAATCTCGGGTAATTTATTGAGCAAATGAAAGATGTTGAGATGGCCTATATGTAGACCATCTTTGTTGAGCCACCGATCGTGATTGGCGAACATTACATAGTAAAAGGATAGTCGCTTGTGGTATAAAATTTCAGGATTTTCATAACTTTATTTAGTAGTAGTTAAGGCTACTAGAGGGTGTATGAAAATGCCTGTGATTGAGTGACATCAGGAAAGCTTGGTGCAGGGCTGTATGGTTGTACTGCATTAGCTGCTAAAGTTGACGGTTCCACTGTTAGGAGTGTAGATTACCGTCCAACGAGGAACGACTACTAGGAATGTCACTGGAGGTGCTTACATTGGAAGTAGGCATCGGAGGCACAGCAACATTGTTTAAAAGTGTCCCTTTTGACCCGATAGAGGGAGATTGCTTTACGGGCAAAAGAGGAAAGAAAATATCATAGTTAGCAACATTGGGATTGGCGCATGAGTTGCTATTCACGGCATTGTGTTTCTGTGGTGTAGGAAAAGTGGTGTGGGGAGAGAGTGGGTATTTTCTTAACACTCAGAGAGGGCTGTTGCCTGAGGTGAAGCCTTGTTTACTCCTGTCACTGGTGCTGGTTGTTGCGCACGTTCGGGATATTGTATGTTCTTCGCTAGTATGCTACTTCCTAGATTGGAACAATGTATTTGATCCCCGTATAGTTTTTTTTTTAGGAGCCCCAGGTGGGGATGTAAAATACGGGGTATTGTTAATGAAATTCATGTTGTTATCTTTACAAAACTTATATAGAGTTAGATTGGCAGCATCGGCAGTACGATCCTGGAATCCATAACAGAGTGGAATGATTGATGAAATGAACATAGATGATTTAGGAAATGTATTGCGCAACAACACCTCCAATGTAGCTAGTTGTGAGGTGTTTATGCTCTTGTTATTCAAGATATCGTTGACACCAATATGGACTGTTATTTTTTTAACTTTGTCGTTCACTTCGAATTTTTGGAGTGTAGATGTTAGCCTATCAATGTCCTCACCTGGTAGAGGGTAGATCGAAGTTGTTTCGCTGTCAGATGATTACATGCGGTCACTATAGAATCCCTTCAGCAGGGAGTCTCCAATGATTACATGAGTTACACTATCATCTAGTTCTATCACTCGCTGCTGGTGTTTCCGTTTGGGTATATGTTGCCATTGGTCACTGTCGCTTAGCTTGTGTTGTTGATTATAACTGTTGCTTGCTTGAGATTGCTGTTGATTCCCAGTAGTGGTAGGTGCTAAGTACTGCCATTCCTGATCTGTTGTTGAGGAATCTGCACTTAGGGTTTGGAAGCTGTTGCTGATATGAACACCAATGGGATAGATAGATGGTGTGCGCTCTGCAGGTTTAGTACTGGTGTTGTTTTCTGTAGAAAGTGTCTCTGTGTCATTAATTGGCAAATATCCATTAGCCATACACATCTCTACAGCACCATGTTTACTGTCTGTTTGTGCACTTTTGTCCAGTAATGGCGCACTCTGTAGCTTTAAGGTTTGTATAGATTCCTAACAGATTTCCTTCTCTTCTTTCAGGAGGCAGATATCGTTTCGAAGAAGAGCGTTTACTTCTTTAAGCACAACAATAATATTAGTTGTATTACTGGAAATAAGATCTTGTTAGCCTGTCCTCCAAGGCCTGAATAAGTTCACGACAGGTATTATGGCTGTGTGATTCGACCTAAGAAAGAGTGTCTAAAGGTGTATTAATTACAAATTTGTCAGACTGCGATTCTTTATCACTAACCGACATAGATGAAGATGGCGTTGTTCGAATCATAGACTGAGGCGGCGTGTTCGCTAACTTTTGTCCCGTGTAGCGCTTGGACTGAGTTGATGGCTGCAAGCCGGGAGACATTTTGGCAATATAGATAGCGCCAATATGCATAGCATAAACAAGTATAAAAGTACAGGCCTTTCTAATCTAATCTCATGCATGGAAAATTGTCACGTTGTCGCGAATCGAAAATTGGGAACGATAATTGGTAACGTTCAAAAATGAATTACCTTACCGCCACATTTCACAAAGAAATCCTAATTTCACCAAGTAAACACATTCACATCAATTAAAAATGCTTTAGACCCAGTTTTGAAGTGAACACAATCTTTTACATAACATGTCGATTGATTTAGAAAAACGTCGATAGATGTTGATAACTATTTAAAATTCGGGAAAGCTAGTGAAACACGACCGCTCTCGAGCGGACCGGAAACAAGATGACAAGATGACAGACAGACAGACAGACAGACAGACAGACAGACAGACAGACAGACAGACAGACAGACAGACAGACAGACAGACAGACAGACAGACAGACAGACAGACAGATAGGTTGGTAGGTAGATAATAACATTGATACACAGGTACACAGAGATAAAGAGGGAGTGAGAGAGACAGCGTGCGTGCGTGCGTGCGTGCGTGCGTGCGTGCGTGCGTGCGTGCGTGTGTGTGTGTGTGTAAAAGCAGTAACCCTGCATCTAAGACATTGATAAACATTATCACTATGCTTGCGCACGTCTATGTTGATGTGTGCATAGATATGATTATACATGTGTAGAGCTTACAAACTACACATTCTTATTGGAATATTTCTGGCTCTCACACGGAGACCCGGGTTTACTGTATCCCGTTATTTAAAAACGAGGAGCGAACGGGATTGGATAATCCCCCATTCTCGGCAAAGACAAGCCCAGCTGCCCCAGTGGGATACCCCTTGCTGAAGCCTGTCATATTTTTATATGTTGATGTAATATTATTATATTCCACAAGTCATACGGCCATCATTTCACGTCACTACTTAATATATGGCCTGCTCTGTGGCGAAGAGTTTATACATGCAATTTGCAACAGCTGCAGGCGATTTGGAAGCAAACCTTCTTGCGTTGATTTTCATACAATTATATGAGTGCCGATCGTTCAGAAAGCAATGGCAAACTACTGAAGGTAAATTTGCCCAGGAATCATAAACAGCCAAAAATGCTGGAGTTGAGTTCTACGTCCTGTAATTGATATCCAACTAACTTTTTAGCTTAATATATGTGAACACACTGTGTCTCGAAACCACCAGTTCACTATCATCATACCACAAAGCACCATATTGTCCCAGTATTGACTGATTTTAGGAAGACCTGGCTCGGAAATAAACACAGTGCGTAAATAAATCCCAGAGACTAGAGGATACACTAGACAATGTGAACATTAAAAGCTATAGTTTCTGATCGGGAATCGAACCTGTCACCTCCAAATAACTAATCAAGGTATAGTTTTCAATGTTTATTTTGTCTAGTCTATTCTCTAGTCTCTGTTTCTTTCTTCTCCTTCTGTAAGCGCCAAACAATTCTCGTGAGATTATTTACGAACTGTCTTAGTGGCCTCAATGGGTTTCCGAATTCATATTTATGTGAACTAAATACTGACCTAGTATTTACCATGTCTATGTCAGTGTGTGTGTGCTGAAATAAGCACGGTGGTAGTTTGTTGAACTCCTAGTTCTAACCTGGTATTTGCCATGTCTATTTCAGTGTTGTTCACACAGTGAAGAACTAAGGTTAAAATTACGTTGTAAGAAGACACAGCTTATGGTCGTCACTAGGAAGAAGGAAATACCATAACGTAGCAGAGAAGTAAATATCTGGATGGCCAGTGTTTTCTCCATGTGTATCCTACATTGCCACAGTGTTTTCTCCATGTGTATCCAACATAACCCCAGTGTTTTCTCCATGTGTATCCTACATTGCCACAGTGTTTTCTCTATGTGCATCCTACATTGCCCCAGTGTTTTCTCCATGACTATCCTACATTGCTCCAGTGTTTTCTCCATGTGTAGTCTTCATAGCCCCAGTGTTTTCTCCATGTGTATCCTACATAGCCCCAGTGTTTTCTCCTTGTCTATCCTACATAGCTCTAGTGTTTTCTCCATGTGTATCCTACATTGCTCCAGTGTTTTCTCCATGTGTAGTCTACGTAACCCCAGTGTTTTCTCCATATGTATCCTACATAGCCCCAGTGTTTTCTCCATATGTATCCTACATTGCTCCAGTGTTTTCTCCATGTGTAGTCTACATAACCCCAGTGTTTTCTCCATATGTATCCTACATAGCCCCAGTGTTTTCTCCTTGTGTATCCTACATAGCTCCAGTGTTTTCTCCATGTGTAGTCTACATAGCCCCAGTGTTTTCTCCATCTGTAGTCCTACATAGCTCTACTGTTTTCTCCATGTGTATCCTACATAACCCCAGTGTTTTCTCCTTGTCTATCCTACATAGCTCTAGTGTTTTTCTCCATGTGTATCCTACATTGCTCCAGTGTTTTCTCCATGTGTAGTCTACGTAACCCCAGTGTTTTCTCCATATGTATCCTACATAGCCCCAGTGTTTTCTCCATATGTATCCTACATTGCTCCAGTGTTTTCTCCATGTGTAGTCTACATAACCCCAGTGTTTTCTCCATATGTATCCTACATTGCTCCAGTGTTTTCTCCATGTGTAGTCTACATAACCCCAGTGTTTTCTCCATATGTATCCTACATTGCTCCAGTGTTTTCTCCATGTGTAGTCTACATAACCCCAGTGTTTTCTCCATATGTATCCTACATTGCTCCAGTGTTTTCTCCATGTGTTAGTCTACATAACCCCAGTGTTTTCTCCATATGTATCCTACATTGCTCCAGTGTTTTCTCCATGTGTAGTCTACATAACCCCAGTGTTTTCTCCATATGTATCCTACATTGCTCCAGTGTTTTCTCCATGTGTAGTCTACATAACCCCAGTGTTTTCTCCATATGTATCCTACATAGCTCTATTGTTTTCTCCATGTCTATTCTACATAGCCCCAGTGTTTTCTCCATGTGTAGTCTACATAGCCCCAGTGTTTTCTCCATGTGTAGTCTACATAGCCCCAGTGTTTTCTCCATGTGTAGTCTACATAGCCCCAGTGTTTTCTCCATCTGTATCCTACATAGCTCTACTGTTTTCTCCATGTCTATTCTACATAACCCCTGTGTTTTCTCCATGTGTATCCTACATAACTCTAGTGTTTTCTCCATCTGTATCCTACATAGCTCTAGTGTTTTCTCCATGTGTATCCTACATAGCCCCAGTATTTTCTCCATGTGTTTCCTACATAACCCCAGTGTTTTCTCCATGTGTATCCTACATAGCTCTACTGTTTTCTCCATGTCTATTCTACATAACCCCAGTGTTTTCTCCTTGTGTATCCTACATAGCTCTACTGTTTTCTCCATGTCTATTCTACATAACCCCAGTGTTTTCTCCATCTGTATCCTACATATCTCTAGTGTTTTCTCCATGTGTAGTCTACATTACCCCAGTGTTTTCTCCATGTGTATCCTACATTGCTCCAGTGTTTTCTCCTTGTGTATCCTACATAGCCCCAGTGTTTTCTCCATGTGTATCCTACATAGCCCCAGTGTTTTCTCCATGTGTATCCTACATAGCTCCAGTGTTTTCTCCATGTGTAATCTACATAGCCCCAGTGTTTTCTCCTTGTGTATCCTACATAGCTCTAGTGTTTTCTCCATGTGTAATCTACATAGCCCCAGTGTTTTCTCCTTGTGTATCCTACATAGCTCTAGTGTTTTCTCCATGTGTATCCTACATAGCCCCAGTGTTTTCTCCATGTGTATCCTACATAGCTCTAGTGTTTTCTCCATGTGTAATCTACATAGCCCCAGTGTTTTCTCCATCTGTATCCTACATATCTCTAGTGTTTTCTCCATGCGTAGTCTACATTACCCCAGTGTTTTCTCCATGTGTATCCTACATAGCCCCAGTGTTTTCTCCTTGTGTATCCTACATAGCCCCAGTGTTTTCTCCATGTGTATCCTACATAGCCCCAGTGTTTTCTCCATGTGTATCCTACATAGCTCCAGTGTTTTCTCCATGTGTATCCTACATAGCCCCAGTGTTTTCTCCTTGTGTATCCTACATAGCTCTAGTGTTTTCTCCATGTGTAATCTACATAGCCCCAGTGTTTTCTCCTTGTGTATCCTACATAGCCCCAGTGTTTTCTCCATGTGTATCCTACATATCTCTAGTGTTTTCTCCATGTGTAGTCTACATAACCCCAGTGTTTTCTCCATATGTATCCTACATAGCCCCAGTGTTTTCTCCTTGTGTATCCTACATAGCCCCAGTGTTTTCTCCATGTGTAGTCTACATAACCCCAGTGTTTTCTCCATATGTATCCTACATAGCCCCAGTGTTTTCTCCTTGTGTATCCTACATAGCCCCAGTGTTTTCTCCATCTGTATCCTACATAGCTCTACTGTTTTCTCCATGTCTATTCTACATAACCCCAGTGTTTTCTCCATGTGTATCCTACATAACTCTAGTGTTTTCTCCATCTGTATCCTACATAGCTCTAGTGCTTTCTCCATGTGTATCCTACATAGCCCCAGTATTTTCTCCATGTGTTTCCTACATAACCCCAGTGTTTTCTCCATGTGTATCCTATATAGCTCTAGTGTTTTCTCCATGTGTATCCTACATATCTCCAGTGTTTTCTCCACGTGTATCCTACATAGTTCCAGTGTTTTCTCCATGTGTATCCTACATATCTCCAGTGTTCTCTCCATGTATATCCTATAGCTGCAGTGTTTCTTCTTTTATTTCTTTGAGATGATCAACAAAAAATATGTCGCAGAAGTAAACAACATAAAACCAATAACAAGAAATGCACTGTTTAATGCTTAATAGTTACATGTGACAATAGAATTATTTGGTTTGAACATACATTGCATAATGTTACATGTGACAATCAAATATCTTGGTTACAAATTGTGTGTGGAGTGCAATAATCATGGACATATGCGGAGTGCCATGATCATGGACATGTGTAGGGTGCAGCCATAATGGTTATGTCTGGCATGCAATGATGGACTGTCGGGATGGCAATGATACTTGTCACTACAGCAGTGCAATGATGAGTACGTGTCTGTAGTGCTGAGATAACCGTCGTGTCTGGAATTCAATGATAATTGTCGCGTCTGGAAGTCAATGATACTTGTCGTTTTTAGCGAGAAATTATAATTGTCGTGTCTGAAGTGTAATGATAATTGTCGTGAATGGAGTGCAATGATAATTGTCGAGTCTTGAGAGTAATGTTAATTGTCGTGTCTGTATTGTAATGATAATTGTCGTGTCTGGAGTGTAATGATAATTGTCGTGTCTGGAGTGTAATGATAATTGTCGTGTCTGTCGTGCAATGATAGTTGTCGTATGTCGAGTGCAATGATAATTGTCGTGTATGGTGTGTAATGATAATTGTCGTGTCTGTAGTACAATGATAATTGTCGTGTGTGGAATGCAGTGATAATTGTCGTGTCTGAAGTAAAATTATAGACGTAGTGTCTTTCGTGCAATGATAATTGTCGCGCTTGGCGTGCAATGATAATTGTCGTGTTTGACATGCAATGATAATTGCCGTGTCTTTCGTGCAATGTTAATTGTCGCGCTTGGCGTGCAATGATAATTGTTGTGCTTCGCGTGCAATGATAATTGTCTTGTTTGGCGTGCAATGATAATTTTCATGTCTGAAGCGCAATGATAAGTGTCGTGCTTGGCGTGCAAAAATTGTCGCGCTTGGTGTTCAGTGATAATTGTCGTGTTTGGCGTGTAATGATAATTGTCGTATCTGGAGTGTAATGATAATTGTCGTGTATGGCGTGCAATGATAATTGTCGTGTATGGCGTGCAATGATAATTGTCGTATCTGGAGTGTAATGATAATTGTCGTATCTGGAGTGTAATGATAATTGTCGTGTATGGCGTGCAATGATAATTGTCGTGTATGGCGTGCAATGATAATTGTCGTATCTGGAGTGTAATGATAATTGTCGTGTATGGCGTGCAATGATAATTGGGGAGTTTAAAGTGCAGGATTGAAAGACCTGCAATAAGAATGACTATTAGATTGACCAGGTTTGCATTCAGATTGTCATGAAAAGCCTAATTAATTCAAATGCAGAATCTCACCAAAAGGTTGAGATTGACTTCCACAAATGAGGTAGATTTGCTGATTACAACAGCTCAGTAAATCTTTCTTTTCTTGGCATGGATAAATAGACAGAGGATAGACGGATGTGGGTACTGAGAGAAAATAGAAAGAAAGAAAGGATTATACATACAAATAAGCTACAACAAATATGTGAAGACAGACAGACAGACAGACAGACAGACGGACGGACGGACGGACGGACGGATGGACGGACGGACAGACGGACTGACGGACGGACGGATGGAAGGACGGACGGACGGACAGACAGATAGATAGACAGACAGACAGACAGAAAAGAAAGAAAGAAAGAAAGAAAGAAAGAAAGAAAGAAAGAAAGAAAGAAAGAAAGAAAGAAAGAAAGAAAGAAAGAAAGAAAGAAAGAAAGAAAGAAAGAAAGAAAGAAAGAAAGAATCATTTTAATATATTGCAAATTAACTTTTCTACCTCAACGAGGGATTTAAAGTAAGGTCACTTGACATCTGACATAACTACCAATTCTCAAAATAGTGACCAGGACATATGAAACAAAAATAAACCAGCCAAAATAAGAGCTGGGCTTACGGTAACTTAACCGCACCTATCGACTACACACTAAATTAATCAATAATTATCAGTCAGACATTTCAAGAGATCCATAGTGGAAAGATTAGCCGCCGTTTCTGCAAACAAATCCATTGTCCCTAAATTAAATGAAGTAGTATATGCGCCTGCATGATCAGGTGTGGCAGTTGGCGCCGCTTGATTCACAGAACTGGCTTCATGATAATCTGGATTAGTTAGGAAATCGCACGAAATCTGGCCAATGTCACCGTTATCAGTAGTAATATGTCTTGTGTCTTGTAAATACTTGACAATGTCAGATACAGCTTGGGCTTTTTCATTGTCTACGGCTAAGTCAGAAATACACTTTCCTGTCTGTTTTTGACCAACCCAACAAGTTCTATAAGAATCTTGTGGCCGTGCAGTTGTTTCTTGTTGCCATTTTGTATACTCTATGAGATCAGTCACTGTATGTTGATTGCTTTTCGAGTTTTGGGGCATACCATGTTCTGTTCGATTATGATAAGAAAGACTTGAACATGAATCCTGCCGCAATGCGGCACTTTGTGGCACAAACTGATAGTTATTTGGAAACTGGGAGTTAGTGTATACTGGTTTAGTTTCACATCCAGGAATGATAGCTGCATTGCAACCTGGTCGTTGAACACTGTAAGATGGCATAGACTGGACCCCGCTGGTAACTCCCATCTCTACACGGGAATCTGGTCGTTGGATACTGCAAGATGGCATAGACTGGACTCTACTGGCAACTCCCATCTCTACACGGGAATCTGGTCGTTGGATACTACAAGATGGCATAGACTGGACTCTACTGGCAACTCCCATCTCTACACGGGAATCTGGTCGTTGGTTATTGCAAGATGGCATCGACTGGACCCCGCTGGTAACTCCCATCTCTACACGGGAATCTGGTCGTTGGATACTGCAAGATGGCATAGACTGGACTCTACTGGCAACTCCCATATCTCGGCCAAAGTTATTTTGTTGTTTATTAATAATATTTGGGTTATCAGACGAAAAGAGCCCAAATGTAGAAGATCCTGTAGTCTGGTAATCTGCAATGTTTATCTTAGTTTGTGTAATCCTGTTTTCTGTCTTCATACTAGTACCATGAAAGATGGCTTTCTGGTCGTCATTGCGGGCGGATGTTGATCTACTCCAGATATTGTCGCTATACTTGGAATCATCAGTGTCTACGGCTGGTTGTAGGTGCAGCGGCTTCCGAGATTCAGAGTTGGTCCCCGCTGTGATCTTTACATTCAACTGTTGTGTGTCGATTGTAAGGGGATGTAAGTCTGGTTCAGGAACCGTGACTCTGTTACTTCTGACTTGACCGGTGGGGGATCCTAATTGAAAACGGACAACAGGAAAAATTATAGTGTCAGGCAAATGAAGTGTGCGTGTCTGTGTTTAAGTATGTGTGTGTATGTATGTGTGTATGTGTGCGTATGTGTGTATGTCCCCATACAGGCAATCTCTTAAGTCCTCCAATAGAGCCTAAAATATTCACGACTACTACTTCTGCTCTTCCTTGTCGTCCTGCTCCTGTTCCTCCTCCTTCATCTTCTTCTTTCACCCCTTCTTTCTCCCCCTACTCCTCCTCCTTCTTCTTCCTTCTCCTTCTTCTCCTCTTCTTCCGTATTCTTCTTCTTCTTCTTCTTCTTCTGCTTGTTCAATGATGTACCAGTAATATCTCCTTCTAGTAACAAAATTTCCCCTGGTCTCTGGGTAGTGAGATCGGACGCCCGTGTGTATTGTTGCGCTCGTAAAGAAAATCCCTTGGCAGTTGGAAATCGAAAAAGAGCAGCCTAACGGTGTTGCCCGGGCAAAATTTCGAGTTAAAAATCTACCCAAAGTATTTCAGGATCCTCGCCGGTGATACAGAGTTCATGTGCTGAGCTGAGATTCTCCGGACTCAGGTTTGAGTTAGAAGTTGAACGGAGCACTTATGGGTTACACCCACGAGCCGTGATGTTGATCCGTCGACTTAAACTAAAGCTAAAACTAAATTGTGTTTCTATTGGCCCGCGCTTCCAGGTCGACCAGCCAGAAATTGTTCTAGAAAAAGTTATATAAAGTAGAGGCAGACAGTGTGACCTTGGTCTATGAACATATGAGCCCGGCGCCATATACCCAATACTCATGAAGGCCTGCGAAACTCCTTCACTCACTTACAACTGGACACACCGAAGGCAGTATGTTAGGCTTTCATATATTCCAGGTCGTGACATATGGTAAGCCGCTGCCAGCTCTCTTCTTCGTCGCCCATCCCTCAAAGACAATTCTCAGAAAATTCTGAAAATCCAGCTACAGTCTGATCATCATCATGTGCCATGTCGACAAGCGTGGGCGGTCATGTTTTGCCATCTCACTCGATCACCAGAGTCGTGGATCAGCTCCGTGTTCGTGTTTCGACCTTGCCGCGTGGCCAACCCATCCAGATATTTACTTCTCTGCCTTCCCTTTGTTCTTTTCCCCTCAATCTTGCCAGTTGCCACCAAGTTCTCTAGTTTATTTCTTCTCATAATGTGCCAACAAAATTGTGACTGTCTACGTCTAATTTCTTTAATCAGTTTACGATTTTCATTCATTTATTTATTTATTTATTTATTTATTTTTTTTTTTTTATAAACAGTCTACTGACCTTTACATATGGGTTTCATTCTTAGGCTAGCTGTAATCTCACTGTTATCACCTGATTCACATCTTGCTGCAATAAATACAAATAATACAGTTCAAAACATTGTTATCCTGTTGGTAATACAAAAGACGCAAATAATATATTGCAACATTTTACCCCAGTGAATAACCTCGGTACGTCTTGGTAATAACTGTGTGGAATTTGTTTAATTTCCTGGCGTTTCGCTGGTAAACAGTCTGCCTTAGGAAGCTATTGAAGATTACTTGGCAAGACAAGTTACCAGACACTGAAGTCTTGGAAAGAGCGTACATGCCCAGTACCCACACTCTACTAATGAAGAATCAGATTCGTTGGGCTGGTCACTTGACTCGCATGCCAGATCACAGGCTCCCTAAACGAATTTTTTACGGCTGAGCTGCGTTGTGGTATACGCTCCCAAGGTGGCCAGAGGAAAACGCTTTAAAGATACTGAAAATCTCATTAAAAGCTATTGGAATTCATCACGACACTTGGAAGGCTATTGCTAAAGACCGAAATTCGTGGCGTAAATCATTACACAACAGCGCAATCACTTTTGAAGCAAGCAGGACTGCAAGAGCAGTGAAAAAAGACTGGACAAAAAACCCACAGCAGGAGATCCTCCTCCTGGAACTTCAAGCATTCTTTGCCCACATTGTCAAACACCATTTCGAGCCATCTTAGAACTCGCAGCTCCAAACTTTCAACCCCACTGGATGAAATGAATGGTCATCATCATTCTTGATGGACAAACACCAATAATAACTAATAGCCAAAAGTTATTAAGTTATGCCGAGACGTCTGCTGTTTACTCGGGTAAACCATAACTATGTAAACAAACATATTTTTTTGCGTTCGCAGTCCACATTGCACTGATATTTGCGTGTGCATTTGTTGTCCCTATTACCAGTGTCCCTCGCCATCGGGTGATTTCTGAGGTACTTGTAATTTACCTCCCCGAGTAAAGGACGATTCGTTTTAGGAACCACATCTCTGCTGCTTCTAAGCTTTGAATGATGTGTGAATGATATAATGTATGAAAGAGAGTGAATGATGTGTGAATGATATACTGTATGAAAGAGAGTGAATGATGTGTGAATGATATAATGTATGAAAGAGAGTGATAAAAGGGCAGAATGTTAGACGGGCCCGCGTGCCCAATTCTTAACCCTTTGAAAATAACTTTTGTTTGTTTCCTAATTTGTTAATAAACTTTTCGTGAATCGCTTCCATACAGCAAAACATGTTCTCTATAACATTTCAGGACTCTCTTTCGTGCGCCCAGATATTGTCTTACTGCATACCTTAAGAATGTAACAAACAATGGCGGAACAATGCTGGAGATGTCCCACGTGTAAGGTTTAGTCATCGATAGTGTGGGTGTAGCACCATAGTCCCATGCTTTCTTTGAGACTGAGGCTGAGGTTGAGGATGAGGCTGAGGTTGAGAATGAGGCTGAGGTTGAGTCTGAGGTTGAGGTTAAATCTGAGGCTGAGGTTGAGGTTAAGACCGAGGTTGAGGCTGAGCTTGAGATTGAGGTTGAGGCTAAGGTTGAGGTTGAGGTTGAGGTTGAGGCTGAGACTGAGGTGAGGTTGAGATTGAGGTTAAGGCCAAGGTTGAGGTTGAGATTAAGGCTGATGTTGAGGTTGAGGCTGAGGTTAAGGCTGAGGCTAAAGCTGAGGTTAAGACTAAGGTTGAGGTTGAGGTTGAGGTTGAAGTTCAGGCAATGGCCTATAAACGTTCCATACCCACACTTATTGTTTACATTTGTAGTTGTGTCTTTATTATCTAATTTCGTTTAGACCTGTTTGTGTTGTCCCTGAAGAATATCACTGGGAACGAAACGTCGGATTCGTTGTGTTGTGGTTGAGCTTATTTATGTTAATTTAGTATTGTTATTGTTATTTTTCACATTGTGATGATTTATGATAACCAGGTTTAGGTTCGCTGTACTGTCACATATGTATGTGTCTGTGTTAGTTATATCTGTATATGTACACTGTGTTAGTTATATCTGTATGTGTACACTGTGTTAGTTATATCTGTATATATACACTGTGTTAGTTATATCTGTATATGTCTGTGTTAGTTATATCTGTATATGTCTGTGTTAGTTATATCTGTATATGTCTGTGTTAGTTATATCTGTATGTGTCTGTGTTAGTTATATCTGTATATGTCTGTGTTAGTTATATCTGTATATGTCTGTGTTAGTTATATCTGTATGTGTCTGTGTTAGTTATATCTGTATATGTCTGTGTTAGTTATATCTGTATATGTACACTGTGTTAGTTATATCTGTATATGTCTGTGTTAGTTATATCTGTATATGTCTGTGTTAGTTATATCTGTATATGTCTGTGTTAGTTATATCTGTATATGTACACTGTGTTAGTTATATCTGTATGTGTACACTGTGTTAGTTATATCTGTATGTGTACACTGTGTTAGTTATATCTGTATATGTACACTGTGTTAGTTATATCTGTATGTGTACACTGTGTTAGTTATATCTGTATATGTCTGTGTTAGTTATATCTGTATATGTACACTGTGTTAGTTATATCTGTATATGTCTGTGTTAGTTATATCTGTATGTGTACACTGTGTTAGTTATATCTGTATATGTCTGTGTTAGTTATATCTGTATATGTCTGTGTTAGTTATATCTGTATATGTACACTGTGTTAGTTATATCTGTATATATACACTGTGTTAGTTATATCTGTATATGTACACTGTGTTAGTTATATCTGTATATGTACACTGTGTTAGTTATATCTGTATATGTCTGTGTTAGTTATATCTGTATATGTCTGTGTTAGTTATATCTGTATATGTCTGTGTTAGTTATATCTGTATATGTCTGTGTTAGTTATATCTGTATATGTCTGTGTTAGTTATATCTGTATATGTCTGTGTTAGTTATATCTGTATATGTCTGTGTTAGTTATATCTGTATATGTCTGTGTTAGTTATATCTGTATATGTATACTGTGTTAGTTATATCTGTATGTGTACACTGTGTTAGTTATATCTGTATGTGTACACTGTGTTAGTTATATCTGTATATGTACACTGTGTTAGTTATATCTGTATATGTCTGTGTTAGTTATATCTGTATATGTACACTGTGTTAGTTATATCTGTATGTGTACACTGTGTTAGTTATATCTGTATGTGTACACTGTGTTAGTTATATCTGTATATGTACACTGTGTTAGTTATATCTGTATATGTCTGTGTTAGTTATATCTATATATGTACACTGTGTTAGTTATATCTGTATATGTATATGTACACTGTGTTAGTTATATCTGTATATGTACACTGTGTTAGTTATATCTGTATATGTACACTGTGTTAGTTATATCTGTATATGTACACTGTGTTAGTTATATCTGTATATGTACACTGTGTTAGTTATATCTGTATATGTACACTGTGTTAGTTATATCTGTATATGTACACTGTGTTAGTTATATCTGTATATGTACACTGTGTTAGTTATATCTGTATATGTACACTGTGTTAGTTATATCTGTATATGTACACTGTGTTAGTTATATCTGTATATGTACACTGTGTTAGTTATATCTGTATATGTACACTGTGTTAGTTATATCTGTATATGTACACTGTGTTAGTTATATCTGTATATGTACACTGTGTTAGTTATATCTGTATATGTACACTGTGTTAGTTATATCTGTATATGTACACTGTGTTAGTTATATCTGTATATGTACACTGTGTTAGTTATATCTGTATATGTCTGTGTTAGTTATATCTGTATATGTACACTGTGTTAGTTATATCTGTATGTGTACACTGTGTTAGTTATATCTGTATATGTACACTGTGTTAGTTATATCTGTATATGTCTGTGTTAGTTATATCTGTATATGTACACTGTGTTAGTTATATCTGTATATGTACACTGTGTTAGTTATATCTGTATATGTACACTGTGTTAGTTATATCTGTATGTGTACACTGTGTTAGTTATATCTGTATATGTCTGTGTTAGTTATATCTGTATATGTACACTGTGTTAGTTATATCTGTATATGTCTGTGTTAGTTATATCTGTATGTGTACACTGTGTTAGTTATATCTGTATATGTCTGTGTTAGTTATATCTGTATATGTACACTGTGTTAGTTATATCTGTATATGTCTGTGTTAGTTATATCTGTATATGTCTGTGTTAGTTATATCTGTATATGTACACTGTGTTAGTTATATCTGTATATGTACACTGTGTTAGTTATATCTGTATATGTACACTGTGTTAGTTATATCTGTATATGTACACTGTGTTAGTTATATCTGTATATGTACACTGTGTTAGTTATATCTGTATATGTCTGTGTTAGTTATATCTGTATATGTACACTGTGTTAGTTATATCTGTATATGTACACTGTGTTAGTTATATCTGTATATGTATACTGTGTTAGTTATATCTGTATATATACAATGTGTTAGTTATATCTGTATGTGTACACTGTGTTAGTTATATCTGTATATGTACACTGTGTTAGTTATATCTGTATATGTCTGTGTTAGTTATATCTGTATATGTCTGTGTTAGTTATATCTGTATATGTACACTGTGTTAGTTATATCTGTATATGTACACTGTGTTAGTTATATCTGTATATGTACACTGTGTTAGTTATATCTGTATATGTACACTGTGTTAGTTATATCTGTATATGTACACTGTGTTAGTTATATCTGTATGTGTACACTGTGTTAGTTATATCTGTATATGTACACTGTGTTAGTTATATCTGTATATGTACACTGTGTTAGTTATATCTGTATGTGTACACTGTGTTAGTTATATCTGTATATGTCTGTGTTAGTTATATCTGTATGTGTACACTGTGTTAGTTATATCTGTATATGTCTGTGTTAGTTATATCTGTATATGTCTGTGTTAGTTATATCTGTATATGTACACTGTGTTAGTTATATCTGTATATGTACACTGTGTTAGTTATATCTGTATATGTACACTGTGTTAGTTATATCTATATATGTACACTGTGTTAGTTATATCTGTATGTGTACACTGTGTTAGTTATATCTGTATATGTCTGTGTTAGTTATATCTGTATGTGTACACTGTGTTAGTTATATCTGTATATGTACACTGTGTTAGTTATATCTGTATATGTCTGTGTTAGTTATATCTGTATATGTCTGTGTTAGTTATATCTGTATATGTACACTGTGTTAGTTATATCTGTATATGTACACTGTGTTAGTTATATCTGTATATGTCTGTGTTAGTTATATCTGTATATGTCTGTGTTAGTTATATCTGTATATGTCTGTGTTATTTATATCTGTATATGTATACTGTGTTAGTTATATCTGTATATGTCTGTGTTAGTTATATCTGTATATGTACACTGTGTTAGTTATATCTGTATATGTCTATGTTAGTTATATCTGTATATGTCTGTGTTAGTTATATCTGTATATGTCTGTGTTAGTTATATCTGTATATGTCTGTGTTAGTTATATCTGTATGTGTACACTGTGTTAGTTATATCTGTATATGTCTGTGTTAGTTATATCTGTATATGTATACTGTGTTAGTTATATCTGTATGTGTACACTGTGTTTGTTATATCTGTATATGTACACTGTGTTAGTTATATCTGTATATGTACACTGTGTTAGTTATATCTGTATATGTACACTGTGTTAGTTATATCTGTATATGTACACTGTGTTAGTTATATCTGTATATGTACACTGTGTTAGCTATATCTGTATATGTACACTGTGTTAGTTATATCTGTATATGTCTGTGTTAGTTATATCTGTATATGTACACTGTGTTAGTTATATCTGTATATGTCTGTGTTAGTTATATCTGTATATGTCTGTGTTAGTTATATCTGTATATGTCTGTGTTAGTTATATCTGTATATGTCTGTGTTAGTTATATCTGTATGTGTACACTGTGTTAGTTATATCTGTATATGTACACTGTGTTAGTTATATCTGTATATGTCTGTGTTAGTTATATCTGTATATGTACACTGTGTTAGTTATATCTGTATATGTACACTGTGTTAGTTATATCTGTATATGTACACTGTGTTAGTTATATCTGTATGTGTACACTGTGTTAGTTATATCTGTATGTGTACACTGTGTTAGTTATATCTATATATGTACAATGTGTTAGTTATATCTATATATGTACACTGTGTTAGTTATATCTGTATATGTACACTGTGTTAGTTATATCTGTATGTGTAGACTGTGTTAGTTATATCTGTATATGTCTGTGTTAGTTATATCTGTATATGTCTGTGTTAGTTATATCTGTATATGTCTGTGTTAGTTATATCTGTATGTGTACACTGTGTTAGTTATATCTGTATATGTACACTGTGTTAGTTATATCTGTATATGTCTGTGTTAGTTATATCTGTATATGTACACTGTGTTAGTTATATCTGTATATGTACACTGTGTTAGTTATATCTGTATATGTACACTGTGTTAGTTATATCTGTATATGTACACTGTGTTAGTTATATCTGTATATGTACACTGTGTTAGTTATAATCTGTATATGTACACTGTGTTAGTTATATCTGTATATGTCTGTGTTAGTTATATCTGTATATGTACACTGTGTTAGTTATATCTGTATATGTACACTGTGTTAGTTATATCTGTATATGTACACTGTGTTAGTTATATCTGTATATGTACACTGTGTTAGTTATATCTGTATATGTACACTGTGTTAGTTATATCTGTATATGTACACTGTGTTAGTTATATCTGTATATGTACACTGTGTTAGTTATATCTGTATATGTACACTGTGTTAGTTATATCTGTATATGTACACTGTGTTAGTTATATCTGTATATGTACACTGTGTTAGTTATATCTGTATGTGTACACTGTGTTAGTTATATCTGTATATGTACACTGTGTTAGTTATATCTGTATGTGTACACTGTGTTAGTTATATCTGTATATGTACACTGTGTTAGTTATATCTGTATATGTACACTGTGTTAGTTATATCTGTATATGTACACTGTGTTAGTTATATCTGTATATGTACACTGTGTTAGTTATATCTGTATATGTACACTGTGTTAGTTATATCTGTATATGTACACTGTGTTAGTTATATCTGTATATGTACACTGTGTTAGTTATATCTGTATATGTACACTGTGTTAGTTATATCTGTATATGTACACTGTGTTAGTTATATCTGTATATGTACACTGTGTTAGTTATATCTGTATATGTACACTGTGTTAGTTATATCTGTATATGTACTGTGTTAGTTATATCTGTATATGTACACTGTGTTAGTTATATCTGTATATGTACACTGTGTTAGTTATATCTGTATATGTACACTGTGTTAGTTATATCTGTATATGTACACTGTGTTAGTTATATCTGTATATATACACTGTGTTAGTTATATCTGTATATGTCTGTGTTAGTTATATCTGTATATATACACTGTGTTAGTTATATCTGTATATGTACACTGTGTTAGTTATATCTGTATATGTACACTGTGTTAGTTATATCTGTATATGTACACTGTGTTAGTTATATCTGTATATGTACACTGTGTTAGTTATATCTGTATATGTACTGTGTTAGTTATATCTGTATATAGTACACTGTGTTAGTTATATCTGTATATGTACACTGTGTTAGTTATATCTGTATATGTACACTGTGTTAGTTATATCTGTATATGTACACTGTGTTAGTTATATCTGTATATGTACACTGTGTTAGTTATATCTGTATATGTCTGTGTTAGTTATATCTGTATATATACACTGTGTTAGTTATATCTGTATATGTCTGTGTTAGTTATATCTGTATATGTACACTGTGTTAGTTATATCTGTATATGTCTGTGTTAGTTATATCTGTATATGTACACTGTGTTAGTTATATCTGTATATGTCTGTGTTAGTTATATCTGTATATATACACTGTGTTAGTTATATCTGTATATGTACACTGTGTTAGTTATATCTGTATATGTACACTGTGTTAGTTATATCTGTATATGTACACTGTGTTAGTTATATCTGTATATGTACACTGTGTTAGTTATATCTGTATATGTACACTGTGTTAGTTATATCTGTATATGTACACTGTGTTAGTTATATCTGTATATGTACACTGTGTTAGTTATATCTGTATATGTACACTGTGTTAGTTATATCTGTATATGTCTGTGTTAGTTATATCTGTATATGTACACTGTGTTAGTTATATCTGTATATGTCTGTGTTAGTTATATCTGTATATGTCTGTGTTAGTTATATCTGTATATGTCTGTGTTAGTTATATCTGTATATGTACCTGTGTTAGTTATATCTGTATATGTACACTGTGTTAGTTATATCTGTATATGTACACTGTGTTAGTTATATCTGTATATGTACACTGTGTTAGTTATATCTGTATATGTACACTGTGTTAGTTATATCTGTATATGTACACTGTGTTAGTTATATCTGTATATGTACACTGTGTTAGTTATATCTGTATATATACACTGTGTTAGTTATATCTGTATATGTACACTGTGTTAGTTATATCTGTATATGTACACTGTGTTAGTTATATCTGTATATGTACACTGTGTTAGTTATATCTGTATATGTACACTGTGTTAGTTATATCTGTATATGTACACTGTGTTAGTTATATCTGTATATGTACACTGTGTTAGTTATATCTGTATATGTACACTGTGTTAGTTATATCTGTATATGTACACTGTGTTAGTTATATCTGTATATGTACACTGTGTTAGTTATATCTGTATATGTACACTGTGTTAGTTATATCTGTATATGTACACTGTGTTAGTTATATCTGTATATGTACACTGTGTTAGTTATATCTGTATATGTACACTGTGTTAGTTATATCTGTATATATACACTGTGTTAGTTATATCTGTATATGTACACTGTGTTAGTTATATCTGTATATATACACTGTGTTAGTTATATCTGTATATGTACACTGTGTTAGTTATATCTGTATATGTACACTGTGTTAGTTATATCTGTATATGTACACTGTGTTAGTTATATCTGTATATGTACACTGTGTTAGTTATATCTGTATGTGTACACTGTGTTAGTTATATCTGTATATGTCTGTGTTAGTTATATCTGTATGTGTACACTGTGTTAGTTATATCTGTATGTGTACACTGTGTTAGTTATATCTGTATATATACACTGTGTTAGTTATATCTGTATATGTACACTGTGTTAGTTATATCTGTATATGTACACTGTGTTAGTTATATCTGTATATATACACTGTGTTAGTTATATCTGTATATGTACACTGTGTTAGTTATATCTGTATATATACACTGTGTTAGTTATATCTGTATATGTACACTGTGTTAGTTATATCTGTATATGTACACTGTGTTAGTTATATCTGTATATGTACACTGTGTTAGTTATATCTGTATATGTACACTGTGTTAGTTATATCTGTATATGTACACTGTGTTAGTTATATCTGTATATGTACACTGTGTTAGTTATATCTGTATATGTACACTGTGTTAGTTATATCTGTATATGTACACTGTGTTAGTTATATCTGTATATGTACACTGTGTTAGTTATATCTGTATATGTACACTGTGTTAGTTATATCTGTATGTGTACACTGTGTTAGTTATATCTGTATATATACACTGTGTTAGTTATATCTGTATGTGTACACTGTGTTAGTTATATCTGTATATGTACACTGTGTTAGTTATATCTGTATATGTACACTGTGTTAGTTATATCTGTATATGTACACTGTGTTAGTTATATCTGTATGTGTACACTGTGTTAGTTATATCTGTATATGTACACTGTGTTAGTTATATCTGTATATGTATATGTGTTAGTTATATCTGTATGTGTACACTGTGTTAGTTATATCTGTATATGTACACTGTGTTAGTTATATCTGTATGTGTACACTGTGTTAGTTATATCTGTATATGTACACTGTGTTAGTTATATCTGTATGTGTACACTGTGTTAGTTATATCTGTATATGTACACTGTGTTAGTTATATCTGTATATGTACACTGTGTTAGTTATATCTGTATATATACACTGTGTTAGTTATATCTGTATATATACACTGTGTTAGTTATATCTGTATATGTACACTGTGTTAGTTATATCTGTATATGTACACTGTGTTAGTTATATCTGTATATGTACACTGTGTTAGTTATATCTGTATATATATACACTGTGTTAGTTATATCTGTATATGTCTGTGTTAGTTATATCTGTATATATACACTGTGTTGGTTATATCTGTATATGTCTGTGTTAGTTATATCTGTATATATACACTGTGTTAGTTATATCTGTATATGTCTGTGTTAGTTATATCTGTATATATACACTGTGTTAGTTATATCTGTATATGTACACTGTGTTAGTTATATCTGTATATGTACACTGTGTTAGTTATATCTGTATATGTCTGTGTTAGTTATATCTGTATATGTCTGTGTTAGTTATATCTGTATATGTACACTGTGTTAGTTATATCTGTATATGTACACTGTGTTAGTTATATCTGTATATGTACACTGTGTTAGTTATATCTGTATATGTCTGTGTTAGTTATATCTGTATATGTACACTGTGTTAGTTATATCTGTATATGTACACTGTGTTAGTTATATCTGTATATGTCTGTGTTAGTTATATCTGTATATGTACACTATGTTAGTTATATCTGTATATGTCTGTGTTAGTTATATCTGTATATGTACACTGTGTTAGTTATATCTGTATATGTACACTGTGTTAGTTATATCTGTATATGTACACTGTGTTAGTTATATCTGTATATGTACACTGTGTTAGTTATATCTGTATATGTACACTGTGTTAGTTATATCTGTATATGTACACTGTGTTAGTTATATCTGTATATGTACACTGTGTTAGTTATATCTGTATATGTACACTGTGTTAGTTATATCTGTATATGTACACTGTGTTAGTTATATCTGTATATGTACACTGTGTTAGTTATATCTGTATATGTACACTGTGTTAGTTATATCTGTATATGTCTGTGTTAGTTATATCTGTATATGTACACTGTGTTAGTTATATCTGTATATGTCTGTGTTAGTTATATCTGTATATGTACACTGTGTTAGTTATATCTGTATATGTCTGTGTTAGTTATATCTGTATATGTACACTGTGTTAGTTATATCTGTATATGTACACTGTGTTAGTTATATCTGTATATATACACTGTGTTAGTTATATCTGTATATGTACACTGTGTTAGTTATATCTGTATATGTACACTGTGTTAGTTATATCTGTATATGTACACTGTGTTAGTTATATCTGTATATGTCTGTGTTAGTTATATCTGTATATATACACTGTGTTAGTTATATCTGTATATGTACACTGTGTTAGTTATATCTGTATATATACATTGTGTTAGTTATATCTGTATATGTACTGTGTTAGTTATATCTGTATATGTACACTGTGTTAGTTATATCTGTATATATACACTGTGTTAGTTATATCTGTATATGTACACTGTGTTAGTTATATCTGTATATGTACACTGTGTTAGTTATATCTGTATATGTACACTGTGTTAGTTATATCTGTATATGTACACTGTGTTAGTTATATCTGTATATAGTACACTGTGTTAGTTATATCTGTATATGTACTGTGTTAGTTATATCTGTATATATACACTGTGTTAGTTATATCTGTATATGTACACTGTGTTAGTTATATCTGTATATGTCTGTGTTAGTTATATCTGTATATGTACACTGTGTTAGTTATATCTGTATATATACACTGTGTTAGTTATATCTGTATATGTACACTGTGTTAGTTATATCTGTATATGTACACTGTGTTAGTTATATCTGTATATGTACACTGTGTTAGTTATATCTGTATATGTACACTGTGTTAGTTATATCTGTATATATACACTGTGTTAGTTATATCTGTATATATACACTGTGTTAGTTATATCTGTATATGTACACTGTGTTAGTTATATCTGTATATGTCTGTGTTAGTTATATCTGTATATGTACACTGTGTTAGTTATATATGTATATGTACACTGTGTTAGTTATATCTGTATATATACACTGTGTTAGTTATATCTGTATATGTACACTGTGTTAGTTATATCTGTATATGTACACTGTGTTAGTTATATCTGTATATGTACACTGTGTTAGTTATATCTGTATATATACACTGTGTTAGTTATATCTGTATATGTCTGTGTTAGTTATATCTGTATATGTACACTGTGTTAGTTATATCTGTATATATACACTGTGTTAGTTATATCTGTATATATACACTGTGTTAGTTATATCTGTATATGTCTGTGTTAGTTATATCTGTATATATACACTGTGTTAGTTATATCTGTATATATACACTGTGTTAGTTATATCTGTATATATACACTGTGTTAGTTATATCTGTATATATACACTGTGTTAGTTATATCTGTATATATACACTGTGTTAGTTATATCTGTATATATACACTGTGTTAGTTATATCTGTATATATACACTGTGTTAGTTATATCTGTATAGTATACACTGTGTTAGTTATATCTGTATATATACACTGTGTTAGTTATATCTGTATATGTACACTGTGTTAGGTTATATCTGTATATATACACTGTGTTAGTTATATCTGTATATGTACACTGTGTTAGTTATATCTGTATATGTACACTGTGTTAGTTATATCTGTATATGTCTGTGTTAGTTATATCTGTATATATACACTGTGTTAGTTATATCTGTATATATACACTGTGTTAGTTATATCTGTATATGTACACTGTGTTAGTTATATCTGTATATATACACTGTGTTAGTTATATCTGTATATGTACACTGTGTTAGTTATATCTGTATATATACACTGTGTTAGTTATATCTGTATATGTACACTGTGTTAGTTATATCTGTATATATACACTGTGTTAGTTATATCTGTATATATACACTGTGTTAGTTATATCTGTATATATACACTGTGTTAGTTATATCTGTATATGTACACTGTGTTAGTTATATCTGTATATAGTACACTGTGTTAGTTATATCTGTATATATACACTGTGTTAGTTATATCTGTATATGTACACTGTGTTAGTTATATCTGTATATATACACTGTGTTAGTTATATCTGTATATATACACTGTGTTAGTTATATCTGTATATGTACACTGTGTTAGTTATATCTGTATATATACACTGTGTTAGTTATATCTGTATATATACACTGTGTTAGTTATATCTGTATATGTACACTGTGTTAGTTATATCTGTATATATACACTGTGTTAGTTATATCTGTATATGTACACTGTGTTAGTTATATCTGTATATGTACACTGTGTTAGTTATATCTGTATATGTACACTGTGTTAGTTATATCTGTATATGTACACTGTGTTAGTTATATCTGTATATGTACACTGTGTTAGTTATATCTGTATATGTACACTGTGTTAGTTATATCTGTATATGTACACTGTGTTAGTTATATCTGTATATGTACACTGTGTTAGTTATATCTGTATATAGTACACTGTGTTAGTTATATCTGTATATATACACTGTGTTAGTTATATCTGTATATGTACCTGTGTTAGTTATATCTGTATATGTACACTGTGTTAGTTATATCTGTATATGTACACTGTGTTAGTTATATCTGTATATGTACACTGTGTTAGTTATATCTGTATATGTACACTGTGTTAGTTATATCTGTATATGTACACTGTGTTAGTTATATCTGTATATGTACACTGTGTTAGTTATATCTGTATATGTACACTGTGTTAGTTATATCTGTATATGTACACTGTGTTAGTTATATCTGTATATATACACTGTGTTAGTTATATCTGTATATGTACACTGTGTTAGTTATATCTGTATATGTACACTGTGTTAGTTATATCTGTATATGTACACTGTGTTAGTTATATCTGTATATGTACACTGTGTTAGTTATATCTGTATATGTCTGTGTTAGTTATATCTGTATATATACACTGTGTTAGTTATATCTGTATATATACACTGTGTTAGTTATATCTGTATATGTACACTGTGTTAGTTATATCTGTATATATACACTGTGTTAGTTATATCTGTATATGTACACTGTGTTAGTTATATCTGTATATGTACACTGTGTTAGTTATATCTGTATATGTACACTGTGTTAGTTATATCTGTATATATACACTGTGTTAGTTATATCTGTATATGTACACTGTGTTAGTTATATCTGTATATGTACACTGTGTTAGTTATATCTGTATATGTACACTGTGTTAGTTATATCTGTATATGTACACTGTGTTAGTTATATCTGTATATGTACACTGTGTTAGTTATATCTGTATATATACACTGTGTTAGTTATATCTGTATATGTACCTGTGTTAGTTATATCTGTATATGTACACTGTGTTAGTTATATCTGTATATGTACACTGTGTTAGTTATATCTGTATATGTACACTGTGTTAGTTATATCTGTATATGTACACTGTGTTAGTTATATCTGTATATGTACACTGTGTTAGTTATATCTGTATATGTACACTGTGTTAGTTATATCTGTATATGTACACTGTGTTAGTTATATCTGTATATGTACACTGTGTTAGTTATATCTGTATATGTACACTGTGTTAGTTATATCTGTATATGTACACTGTGTTAGTTATATCTGTATATGTACACTGTGTTAGTTATATCTGTATATGTACACTGTGTTAGTTATATCTGTATATGTACACTGTGTTAGTTATATCTGTATATGTACACTGTGTTAGTTATATCTGTATATGTACACTGTGTTAGTTATATCTGTATATGTACACTGTGTTAGTTATATCTGTATATGTACACTGTGTTAGTTATATCTGTATATGTACACTGTGTTAGTTATATCTGTATATGTACACTGTGTTAGTTATATCTGTATATATACACTGTGTTAGTTATATCTGTATATGTACTGTGTTAGTTATATCTGTATATATACACTGTGTTAGTTATATCTGTATATGTCCTGTGTTAGTTATATCTGTATATGTACACTGTGTTAGTTATATCTGTATATGTACCTGTGTTAGTTATATCTGTATATGTACACTGTGTTAGTTATATCTGTATATGTACACTGTGTTAGTTATATCTGTATATGTACACTGTGTTAGTTATATCTGTATATGTACACTGTGTTAGTTATATCTGTATATGTACCTGTGTTAGTTATATCTGTATATAGTACACTGTGTTAGTTATATCTGTATATGTCCTGTGTTAGTTATATCTGTATATGTACACTGTGTTAGTTATATCTGTATATGTACACTGTGTTAGTTATATCTGTATATGTACACTGTGTTAGTTATATCTGTATATGTACACTGTGTTAGTTATATCTGTATATGTACACTGTGTTAGTTATATCTGTATATGTACACTGTGTTAGTTATATCTGTATATGTACACTGTGTTAGTTATATCTGTATATGTACACTGTGTTAGTTATATCTGTATATGTACTGTGTTAGTTATATCTGTATATGTACACTGTGTTAGTTATATCTGTATATGTACACTGTGTTAGTTATATCTGTATATGTACACTGTGTTAGTTATATCTGTATATGTCCTGTGTTAGTTATATCTGTATATGTACACTGTGTTAGTTATATCTGTATATGTCCTGTGTTAGTTATATCTGTATATATACACTGTGTTAGTTATATCTGTATATGTACACTGTGTTAGTTATATCTGTATATGTACACTGTGTTAGTTATATCTGTATATAGTACACTGTGTTAGTTATATCTGTATATGTACACTGTGTTAGTTATATCTGTATATGTCCTGTGTTAGTTATATCTGTATATGTACACTGTGTTAGTTATATCTGTATATACACTGTGTTAGTTATATCTGTATATATACACTGTGTTAGTTATATCTGTATATGTACACTGTGTTAGTTATATCTGTATATGTACACTGTGTTAGTTATATCTGTATATGTACACTGTGTTAGTTATATCTGTATATAGTACACTGTGTTAGTTATATCTGTATATGTACACTGTGTTAGTTATATCTGTATATGTACTGTGTTAGTTATATCTGTATATGTACACTGTGTTAGTTATATCTGTATATGTACCTGTGTTAGTTATATCTGTATATGTACACTGTGTTAGTTATATCTGTATATGTACACTGTGTTAGTTATATCTGTATATATACACTGTGTTAGTTATATCTGTATATGTACACTGTGTTAGTTATATCTGTATATGTACACTGTGTTAGTTATATCTGTATATATACACTGTGTTAGTTATATCTGTATATGTACACTGTGTTAGTTATATCTGTATATGTACACTGTGTTAGTTATATCTGTATATATACACTGTGTTAGTTATATCTGTATATGTACACTGTGTTAGTTATATCTGTATATGTACACTGTGTTAGTTATATCTGTATATATACACTGTGTTAGTTATATCTGTATATGTCTGTGTTAGTTATATCTGTATATATACACTGTGTTAGTTATATCTGTATGTGTCTGTGTTAGTTATATCTGTATGTGTCTGTGTTAGTTATATCTGTATATATACACTGTGTTAGTTATATCTGTATGTGTCTGTGTTAGTTATATCTGTATATATACACTGTGTTAGTTATATCTGTATATATACACTGTGTTAGTTATATCTGTATGTGTCTGTGTTAGTTATATCTGTATGTGTCTGTGTTAGTTATATCTGTATGTGTCTGTGTTAGTTATATCTGTATGTGTCTGTGTTAGTTATATCTGTATATATACACTGTGTTAGTTATATCTGTATATATACACTGTGTTAGTTATATCTGTATATATACACTGTGTTAGTTATATCTGTATATGTCTGTGTTAGTTATATCTGTATATGTCTGTGTTAGTTATATCTGTATATGTCTGTGTTAGTTATATCTGTATATATACACTGTGTTAGTTATATCTGTATATGTCTGTGTTAGTTATATCTGTATATATACACTGTGTTAGTTATATCTGTATATATACACTGTGTTAGTTATATCTGTATATGTACACTGTGTTAGTTATATCTGTATATATACACTGTGTTAGTTATATCTGTATATATACACTGTGTTAGTTATATCTGTATATATACACTGTGTTAGTTATATCTGTATATATACACTGTGTTAGTTATATCTGTATATATACACTGTGTTAGTTATATCTGTATATATACACTGTGTTAGTTATATCTGTATATATACACTGTGTTAGTTATATCTGTATATATACACTGTGTTAGTTATATCTGTATATATACACTGTGTTAGTTATATCTGTATATGTACACTGTGTTAGTTATATCTGTATATGTACACTGTGTTAGTTATATCTGTATATATACACTGTGTTAGTTATATCTGTATATATACACTGTGTTAGTTATATCTGTATATATACACTGTGTTAGTTATATCTGTATATATACACTGTGTTAGTTATATCTGTATATGTACACTGTGTTAGTTATATCTGTATATATACACTGTGTTAGTTATATCTGTATATATACACTGTGTTAGTTATATCTGTATGTGTCTGTGTTAGTTATATCTGTATGTGTCTGTGTTAGTTATATCTGTATATATACACTGTGTTAGTTATATCTGTATGTGTCTGTGTTAGTTATATCTGTATATATACACTGTGTTAGTTATATCTGTATATATACACTGTGTTAGTTATATCTGTATGTGTCTGTGTTAGTTATATCTGTATATATACACTGTGTTAGTTATATCTGTATGTGTCTGTGTTAGTTATATCTGTATGTGTCTGTGTTAGTTATATCTGTATGTGTCTGTGTTAGTTATATCTGTATGTGTCTGTGTTAGTTATATCTGTATGTGTCTGTGTTAGTTATATCTGTATGTGTCTGTGTTAGTTATATCTGTATGTGTCTGTGTTAGTTATATCTGTATATGTCTGTGTTAGTTATATCTGTATGTGTCTGTGTTAGTTATATCTGTATATGTACACTGTGTTAGTTATATCTGTATATGTACACTGTGTTAGTTATATCTGTATATATACACTGTGTTAGTTATATCTGTATATGTCTGTGTTAGTTATATCTGTATATGTCTGTGTTAGTTATATCTGTATATGTCTGTGTTAGTTATATCTGTATATGTCTGTGTTAGTTATATCTGTATATGTACACTGTGTTAGTTATATCTGTATATGTCTGTGTTAGTTATATCTGTATATGTACACTGTGTTAGTTATATCTGTATATGTCTGTGTTAGTTATATCTGTATATATACACTGTGTTAGTTATATCTGTATATGTCTGTGTTAGTTATATCTGTATATGTACACTGTGTTAGTTATATCTGTATGTGTACACTGTGTTAGTTATATCTGTATATGTACACTGTGTTAGTTATATCTGTATATGTCTGTGTTAGTTATATCTGTATATGTCTGTGTTAGTTATATCTGTATATATACACTGTGTTAGTTATATCTGTATATGTCTGTGTTAGTTATATCTGTATATGTACACTGTGTTAGTTATATCTGTATATGTACACTGTGTTAGTTATATCTGTATATATACACTGTGTTAGTTATATCTGTATATGTCTGTGTTAGTTATATCTGTATGTGTACACTGTGTTAGTTATATCTGTATATGTACACTGTGTTAGTTATATCTGTATGTGTACACTGTGTTAGTTATATCTGTATATGTACACTGTGTTCGTTATATCTGTATATGTACACTGTGTTAGTTATATCTGTATATGTACACTGTGTTAGTTATATATGTATATGTACACTGTGTTAGTTATATCTGTATGTGTACACTGTGTTAGTTATATCTGTATATGTACACTGTGTTAGTTATATCTGTATATGTCTGTGTTAGTTATATCTGTATATGTACACTGTGTTAGTTATATCTGTATATGTACACTGTGTTAGTTATATCTGTATATGTCTGTGTTAGTTATATCTGTATATGTACACTGTGTTAGTTATATCTGTATATGTACACTGCGTTAGTTATATCTGTATATGTCTGTGTTAGTTATATCTGTATATGTACACTGTGTTAGTTATATCTGTATATATACACTGTGTTAGTTATATCTGTATATGTACACTGTGTTAGTTATATCTGTATATGTCTTTGTTAGTTATATCTGTATATGTACACTGTGTTAGTTATATCTGTATATGTACACTGTGTTAGTTATATCTGTATATATACACTGTGTTAGTTATATCTGTATATGTACACTGTGTTAGTTATATCTGTATATGTACACTGTGTTAGTTATATCTGTATATGTACACTGTGTTAGTTATATCTGTATATGTACACTGTGTTAGTTATATCTGTATATGTACACTGTGTTAGTTATATCTGTATATGTCTGTGTTAGTTATATCTGTATGTGTACACTGTGTTAGTTATATCTGTATATGTCTGTGTTAGTTATATCTGTATGTGTACACTGTGTTAGTTATATCTGTATGTGTACACTGTGTTAGTTATATCTGTATGTGTACACTGTGTTAGTTATATCTGTATATATACACTGTGTTAGTTATATCTGTATATGTACACTGTGTTAGTTATATCTGTATATGTACACTGTGTTAGTTATATCTGTATGTGTACACTGTGTTAGTTATATCTGTATATGTATACTGTGTTAGTTATATCTGTATATGTATACTGTGTTAGTTATATCTGTATATGTCTGTGTTAGTTATATCTGTATATGTCTGTGTTAGTTATATCTGTATATGTACACTGTGTTAGTTATATCTGTATGTGTACACTGTGTTAGTTATATCTGTATGTGTACACTGTGTTAGTTATATCTGTATATGTACACTGTGTTAGTTATATCTGTATATGTACACTGTGTTAGTTATATCTGTATGTGTACACTGTGTTAGTTATATCTGTATGTGTACACTGTGTTAGTTATATCTGTATATATACACTGTGTTAGTTATATCTGTATATATACACTGTGTTAGTTATATCTGTATATGTACACTGTGTTAGTTATATCTGTATGTGTACACTGTGTTAGTTATATCTGTATATATACACTGTGTTAGTTATATCTGTATATATACACTGTGTTAGTTATATCTGTATATATACACTGTGTTAGTTATATCTGTATATGTACACTGTGTTAGTTATATCTGTATATGTACACTGTGTTAGTTATATCTGTATGTGTACACTGTGTTAGTTATATCTGTATGTGTACACTGTGTTAGTTATATCTGTATGTGTACACTGTGTTAGTTATATCTGTATATGTACACTGTGTTAGTTATATCTGTATATGTACACTGTGTTAGTTATATCTGTATGTGTACACTGTGTTAGTTATATCTGTATATGTACACTGTGTTAGTTATATCTGTATATATACACTGTGTTAGTTATATCTGTACATGTACACTGTGTTAGTTATATCTGTATATGTACACTGTGTTAGTTATATCTGTATATGTACACTGTGTTAGTTATATCTGTATATGTACACTGTGTTAGTTATATCTGTATATGTACACTGTGTTAGTTATATCTGTATATGTACACTGTGTTAGTTATATCTGTATATGTACACTGTGTTAGTTATATCTGTATATGTACACTGTGTTAGTTATATCTGTATATGTACACTGTGTTAGTTATATCTGTATATGTACACTGTGTTAGTTATATCTGTATATGTACACTGTGTTAGTTATATCTGTATATGTACACTGTGTTAGTTATATCTGTATATGTACACTGTGTTAGTTATATCTGTATATGTACACTGTGTTAGTTATATCTGTATATGTACACTGTGTTAGTTATATCTGTATATGTACACTGTGTTAGTTATATCTGTATATGTACACTGTGTTAGTTATATCTGTATATGTACACTGTGTTAGTTATATCTGTATATGTACACTGTGTTAGTTATATCTGTATATGTACACTGTGTTAGTTATATCTGTATATGTACACTGTGTTAGTTATATCTGTATATGTACACTGTGTTAGTTATATCTGTATATGTACACTGTGTTAGTTATATCTGTATATATACACTGTGTTAGTTATATCTGTATATGTACACTGTGTTAGTTATATCTGTATATGTACACTGTGTTAGTTATATCTGTATATGTACACTGTGTTAGTTATATCTGTATATGTACACTGTGTTAGTTATATCTGTATATGTACACTGTGTTAGTTATATCTGTATATGTACACTGTGTTAGTTATATCTGTATATGTACACTGTGTTAGTTATATCTGTATATGTACACTGTGTTAGTTATATCTGTATATGTACACTGTGTTAGTTATATCTGTATATGTACACTGTGTTAGTTATATCTGTATATGTACACTGTGTTAGTTATATCTGTATATGTACACTGTGTTAGTTATATCTGTATATGTACACTGTGTTAGTTATATCTGTATATGTACACTGTGTTAGTTATATCTGTATATGTACACTGTGTTAGTTATATCTGTATATGTACACTGTGTTAGTTATATCTGTATATGTACACTGTGTTAGTTATATCTGTATATGTACACTGTGTTAGTTATATCTGTATATGTACACTGTGTTAGTTATATCTGTATATGTACACTGTGTTAGTTATATCTGTATATGTACACTGTGTTAGTTATATCTGTATATGTACACTGTGTTAGTTATATCTGTATATGTACACTGTGTTAGTTATATCTGTATATGTACACTGTGTTAGTTATATCTGTATATGTACACTGTGTTAGTTATATCTGTATATGTACACTGTGTTAGTTATATCTGTATATGTACACTGTGTTAGTTATATCTGTATATGTACACTGTGTTAGTTATATCTGTATATGTACACTGTGTTAGTTATATCTGTATATGTACACTGTGTTAGTTATATCTGTATATGTACACTGTGTTAGTTATATCTGTATATGTACACTGTGTTAGTTATATCTGTATATGTACACTGTGTTAGTTATATCTGTATATGTACACTGTGTTAGTTATATCTGTATATGTACACTGTGTTAGTTATATCTGTATATGTACACTGTGTTAGTTATATCTGTATATGTACACTGTGTTAGTTATATCTGTATATGTACACTGTGTTAGTTATATCTGTATATGTACACTGTGTTAGTTATATCTGTATATGTACACTGTGTTAGTTATATCTGTATATGTACACTGTGTTAGTTATATCTGTATATGTACACTGTGTTAGTTATATCTGTATATGTACACTGTGTTAGTTATATCTGTATATGTACACTGTGTTAGTTATATCTGTATATGTACACTGTGTTAGTTATATCTGTATATGTACACTGTGTTAGTTATATCTGTATATGTACACTGTGTTAGTTATATCTGTATATGTACACTGTGTTAGTTATATCTGTATATGTACACTGTGTTAGTTATATCTGTATATGTACACTGTGTTAGTTATATCTGTATATGTACACTGTGTTAGTTATATCTGTATATGTACACTGTGTTAGTTATATCTGTATATGTACACTGTGTTAGTTATATCTGTATATGTACACTGTGTTAGTTATATCTGTATATGTACACTGTGTTAGTTATATCTGTATATGTACACTGTGTTAGTTATATCTGTATATGTACACTGTGTTAGTTATATCTGTATATGTACACTGTGTTAGTTATATCTGTATATGTACACTGTGTTAGTTATATCTGTATATGTACACTGTGTTAGTTATATCTGTATATGTACACTGTGTTAGTTATATCTGTATATGTACACTGTGTTAGTTATATCTGTATATGTACACTGTGTTAGTTATATCTGTATATGTACACTGTGTTAGTTATATCTGTATATGTACACTGTGTTAGTTATATCTGTATATGTACACTGTGTTAGTTATATCTGTATATGTACACTGTGTTAGTTATATCTGTATATGTACACTGTGTTAGTTATATCTGTATATGTACACTGTGTTAGTTATATCTGTATATGTACACTGTGTTAGTTATATCTGTATATGTACACTGTGTTAGTTATATCTGTATATGTACACTGTGTTAGTTATATCTGTATATGTACACTGTGTTAGTTATATCTGTATATGTACACTGTGTTAGTTATATCTGTATATGTACACTGTGTTAGTTATATCTGTATATGTACACTGTGTTAGTTATATCTGTATATGTACACTGTGTTAGTTATATCTGTATATGTACACTGTGTTAGTTATATCTGTATATGTACACTGTGTTAGTTATATCTGTATATGTACACTGTGTTAGTTATATCTGTATATGTACACTGTGTTAGTTATATCTGTATATGTACACTGTGTTAGTTATATCTGTATATGTACACTGTGTTAGTTATATCTGTATATGTACACTGTGTTAGTTATATCTGTATATGTACACTGTGTTAGTTATATCTGTATATGTACACTGTGTTAGTTATATCTGTATATGTACACTGTGTTAGTTATATCTGTATATGTACACTGTGTTAGTTATATCTGTATATGTACACTGTGTTAGTTATATCTGTATATGTACACTGTGTTAGTTATATCTGTATATGTACACTGTGTTAGTTATATCTGTATATGTACACTGTGTTAGTTATATCTGTATATGTACACTGTGTTAGTTATATCTGTATATGTACACTGTGTTAGTTATATCTGTATATGTACACTGTGTTAGTTATATCTGTATATGTACACTGTGTTAGTTATATCTGTATATGTACACTGTGTTAGTTATATCTGTATATGTACACTGTGTTAGTTATATCTGTATATGTACACTGTGTTAGTTATATCTGTATATGTACACTGTGTTAGTTATATCTGTATATGTACACTGTGTTAGTTATATCTGTATATGTACACTGTGTTAGTTATATCTGTATATGTACACTGTGTTAGTTATATCTGTATATGTACACTGTGTTAGTTATATCTGTATATGTACACTGTGTTAGTTATATCTGTATATGTACACTGTGTTAGTTATATCTGTATATGTACACTGTGTTAGTTATATCTGTATATGTACACTGTGTTAGTTATATCTGTATATGTACACTGTGTTAGTTATATCTGTATATGTACACTGTGTTAGTTATATCTGTATATGTACACTGTGTTAGTTATATCTGTATATGTACACTGTGTTAGTTATATCTGTATATGTACACTGTGTTAGTTATATCTGTATATGTACACTGTGTTAGTTATATCTGTATATGTACACTGTGTTAGTTATATCTGTATATGTACACTGTGTTAGTTATATCTGTATATGTACACTGTGTTAGTTATATCTGTATATGTACACTGTGTTAGTTATATCTGTATATGTACACTGTGTTAGTTATATCTGTATATGTACACTGTGTTAGTTATATCTGTATATGTACACTGTGTTAGTTATATCTGTATATGTACACTGTGTTAGTTATATCTGTATATGTACACTGTGTTAGTTATATCTGTATATGTACACTGTGTTAGTTATATCTGTATATGTACACTGTGTTAGTTATATCTGTATATGTACACTGTGTTAGTTATATCTGTATATGTACCTGTGTTAGTTATATCTGTATATGTACACTGTGTTAGTTATATCTGTATATGTACACTGTGTTAGTTATATCTGTATATGTACACTGTGTTAGTTATATCTGTATATGTACACTGTGTTAGTTATATCTGTATATGTACACTGTGTTAGTTATATCTGTATATGTACACTGTGTTAGTTATATCTGTATATGTACACTGTGTTAGTTATATCTGTATATGTACACTGTGTTAGTTATATCTGTATATGTACACTGTGTTAGTTATATCTGTATATGTACACTGTGTTAGTTATATCTGTATATGTACACTGTGTTAGTTATATCTGTATATGTACACTGTGTTAGTTATATCTGTATATGTACACTGTGTTAGTTATATCTGTATATGTACACTGTGTTAGTTATATCTGTATATGTACACTGTGTTAGTTATATCTGTATATGTACACTGTGTTAGTTATATCTGTATATGTACACTGTGTTAGTTATATCTGTATATGTACACTGTGTTAGTTATATCTGTATATGTACACTGTGTTAGTTATATCTGTATATGTACACTGTGTTAGTTATATCTGTATATGTCTGTGTTAGTTATATCTGTACATGTACACTGTGTTAGTTATATCTGTATATGGACACTGTGTTAGTTATATCTGTATATGTACACTGTGTTAGTTATATCTGTATATGTACCTGTGTTAGTTATATCTGTATATGTACTGTGTTAGTTATATCTGTATATGTACTGTGTTAGTTATATCTGTATATGTACACTGTGTTAGTTATATCTGTATATGTCTGTGTTAGTTATATCTGTACATGTACACTGTGTTAGTTATATCTGTATATGGACACTGTGTTAGTTATATCTGTATATGTACCTGTGTTAGTTATATCTGTATATGTACACTGTGTTAGTTATATCTGTATATGTCTGTGTTAGTTATATCTGTATATGTACACTGTGTTAGTTATATCTGTATATGTCTGTGTTAGTTATATCTGTATATGTCTGTGTTAGTTATATCTGTATATGTACACTGTGTTAGTTATATCTGTATATGTCCTGTGTTAGTTATATCTGTATATGTACTGTGTTAGTTATATCTGTATATGTACACTGTGTTAGTTATATCTGTATATGTACTGTGTTAGTTATATCTGTATATGTACACTGTGTTAGTTATATCTGTATATGTACACTGTGTTAGTTATATCTGTATATGTACACTGTGTTAGTTATATCTGTATATGTACACTGTGTTAGTTATATCTGTATGTGTACACTGTGTTAGTTATATCTGTATGATGTACACTGTGTTAGTTATATCTGTATATGTACACTGTTAGTTATATCTGTATATGTCTGTGTTAGTTATATCTGTATATGTACACTGTGTTAGTTATATCTGTATGTGTACACTGTGTTAGTTATATCTGTATGTGTACACTGTGTTAGTTATATCTGTATATGTACACTGTGTTAGTTATATCTGTATATGTCTGTGTTAGTTATATCTGTATATGTACACTGTGTTAGTTATATCTGTATGTGTACACTGTGTTAGTTATATCTGTATATGTACACTGTGTTAGTTATATCTGTATGTGTCTGTGTTAGTTATATCTGTATATGTCCTGTGTTAGTTATATCTGTATATGTACACTGTGTTAGTTATATCTGTATATGTACACTGTGTTAGTTATATCTGTATATGTACACTGTGTTAGTTATATCTGTATATGTACACTGTGTTAGTTATATCTGTATATGTCTGTGTTAGTTATATCTGTATATGTACACTGTGTTAGTTATATCTGTATATGTACACTGTGTTAGTTATATCTGTATATGTACACTGTGTTAGTTATATCTGTATATGTACACAGTGTTAGTTATATCTGTATATGTCTGTGTTAGTTATATATGTACATGTACACTGTGTTAGTTATATCTGTACATGTACACTGTGTTAGTTATATCTGTATATGTCTGTGTTAGTTATATCTGTATGTGTCTGTGTTAGTTATATCTGTATATGTACACTGTGTTAGTTATATCTGTATATGTCTGTGTTAGTTATATCTGTATATGTCTGTGTTAGTTATATCTGTATATGTACACTGTGTTAGTTATATCTGTATATGTCTGTGTTAGTTATATCTGTATATGTACACTGTGTTAGTTATATCTGTATATGTCTGTGTTAGTTATATCTGTATATGTCTGTGTTAGTTATATCTGTATATGTACACTGTGTTAGTTATATCTGTATATGTCTGTGTTAGTTATATCTGTATATGTACACTGTATTTGTTATATCTGTATATGTACACTGTGTTTGTTATATCTGTATATGTACACTGTGTTTGTTATATCTGTACATGTACACTGTGTTAGTTATATCTGTATATGTACACTGTGTTTGTTATATCTGTATATGTACACTGTGTTAGTTATATCTGTATATGTACACTGTGTTAGTTATATCTGTATATGTACACTGTGTTAGTTATATCTGTACATGTACACTGTGTTAGTTATATCTGTATATGTCTGTGTTAGTTATATCTGTATATGTACACTGTGTTAGTTATATCTGTATATGTCTGTGTTAGTTATATCTGTATATGTACACTGTGTTAGTTATATCTGTATATGTACACTGTGTTAGTTATATCTGTATATGTACACTGTGTTAGTTATATCTGTATATGTACACTGTGTTAGTTATATCTGTATATGTACACTGTGTTAGTTATATCTGTATATGTACACTGTGTCAGTTATATCTGTATATGTCTGTGTTAGTTATATCTGTACATGTACACTGTGTTTGTTATATCTGTATATGTACACTGTGTCAGTTATATCTGTATATGTATGTGTTAGTTATATCTGTATATGTATGTGTTAGTTATATCTGTATATGTCTGTGTTAGTTATATCTGTATATGTACACTGTGTTAGTTATATCTGTATATGTACACTGTGTTAGTTATATCTGTATGTGTACACTGTGTTAGTTATATCTGTATATGTCTGTGTTAGTTATATCTGTATATGTACACTGTGTTAGTTATATCTGTATATGTACACTGTGTTAGTTATATCTGTATATGTACACTGTGTTTGTTATATCTGTATATGTACACTGTGTTAGTTATATCTGTATATGTACACTGTGGTAGTTATATCTGTATATGTACACTGTGTTAGTTATATCTGTATATGTCTGTGTTAGTTATATCTGTATATGTCTGTGTTAGTTATATCTGTATATGTACACTGTGTTAGTTATATCTGTATATGTACACTGTGTTAGTTATATCTGTATATGTCTGTGTTAGTTATAACTGTATATGTCTGTGTTAGTTATATCTGTATATGTACACTGTGTTAGTTATATCTGTATATGTACACTGTGTTAGTTATATCTGTATATGTCTGTGTTAGTTATATCTGTATATGTACACTGTGTTAGTTATATCTGTATATGTACACTGTGTTAGTTATATCTGTATGTGTACACAGTGTTAGTTATATCTGTATATGTACACTGTGTTAGTTATATCTGTATATGTACACTGTGTTAGTTATATCTGTATATGTCTGTGTTAGTTATATCTGTATATGTACACTGTGTTAGTTATATCTGTATATGTACACTGTGTTAGTTATATCTGTATATGTACACTGTGTTAGTTATATCTGTATATGTACACTGTGTTTGTTATATCTGTATATGTTTGTGTTAGTTATATCTGTATGTGTCTGTGTTAGTTATATCTGTATATGTACACTGTGTTAGTTATATCTGTATGTGTCTGTGTTAGTTATATCTGTATATGTCTGTGTTAGTTATATCTGTATATGTACACTGTGTTAGTTATATCTGTATGTGTCTGTGTTAGTTATATCTGTATATGTACACTGTGTTAGTTATATCTGTATATGTCTGTGTTAGTTATATCTGTATATGTACACTGTGTTAGTTATATATGTATGTGTCTGTGTTAGTTATATCTGTATATGTCTGTGTTAGTTATATCTGTATATGTACACTGTGTTAGTTATATCTGTATATGTACACTGTGTTAGTTATATCTGTATATGTCTGTGTTAGTTATATCTGTATATGTACACTGTGTTAGTTATATCTGTATATGTCTGTGTTAGTTATATCTGTATATGTACACTGTGTTAGTTATATCTGTACATGTACACTGTGTTAGTTATATCTGTATATGTACACTGTGTTAGTTATATCTGTATATGTACACTGTGTTAGTTATATCTGTATATGTACACTGTGTTAGTTATATCTGTATGTGTACACTGTGTTAGTTATATCTGTATATGTACACTGTGTTAGTTATATCTGTATATGTCTGTGTTAGTTATATCTGTATATGTACACTGTGTTAGTTATATCTGTATGTGTACACTGTGTTAGTTATATCTGTATGTGTACACTGTGTTAGTTATATCTGTATATGTACACTGTGTTAGTTATATCTGTATATGTCTGTGTTAGTTATATCTGTATATGTACACTGTGTTAGTTATATCTGTATGTGTACACTGTGTTAGTTATATCTGTATATGTACACTGTGTTAGTTATATCTGTATGTGTCTGTGTTAGTTATATCTGTATATGTCTGTGTTAGTTATATCTGTATATGTACACTGTGTTAGTTATATCTGTATATGTACACTGTGTTAGTTATATCTGTATATGTACACTGTGTTAGTTATATCTGTATATGTACACTGTGTTAGTTATATCTGTATATGTCTGTGTTAGTTATATCTGTATATGTACACTGTGTTAGTTATATCTGTATATGTACACTGTGTTAGTTATATCTGTATATGTACACTGTGTTAGTTATATCTGTATATGTACACAGTGTTAGTTATATCTGTATATGTCTGTGTTAGTTATATATGTACATGTACACTGTGTTAGTTATATCTGTACATGTACACTGTGTTAGTTATATCTGTATATGTCTGTGTTAGTTATATCTGTATGTGTCTGTGTTAGTTATATCTGTATATGTACACTGTGTTAGTTATATCTGTATATGTCTGTGTTAGTTATATCTGTATATGTCTGTGTTAGTTATATCTGTATATGTACACTGTGTTAGTTATATCTGTATATGTCTGTGTTAGTTATATCTGTATATGTACACTGTGTTAGTTATATCTGTATATGTCTGTGTTAGTTATATCTGTATATGTCTGTGTTAGTTATATCTGTATATGTACACTGTGTTAGTTATATCTGTATATGTCTGTGTTAGTTATATCTGTATATGTCTGTGTTAGTTATATCTGTATATGTCTGTGTTAGTTATATCTGTATATGTACACTGTGTTAGTTATATCTGTATATGTCTGTGTTAGTTATATCTGTATATGTCTGTGTTAGTTATATCTGTATATGTACACTGTGTTAGTTATATCTGTATATGTCTGTGTTAGTTATATCTGTATATGTCTGTGTTAGTTATATCTGTATATGTCTGTGTTAGTTATATCTGTATATGTCTGTGTTAGTTATATCTGTATATGTACACTGTGTTAGTTATATCTGTATATGTACACTGTGTTAGTTATATCTGTAAATGTCTGTGTTAGTTATATCTGTATATGTACACTGTGTTAGTTATATCTGTATATGTACACTGTGTTAGTTATATCTGTATATGTACACTGTGTTAGTTATATCTGTATATGTACACTGTGTTAGTTATATCTGTATATGTACACTGTGTTAGTTATATCTGTATATGTACACTGTGTTAGTTATATCTGTATATGTCTGTGTTAGTTATATCTGTATATGTACACTGTGTTAGTTATATCTGTATATGTACACTGTGTTAGTTATATCTGTATATGTCTGTGTTAGTTATATCTGTATATGTCTGTGTTAGTTATATCTGTATATGTACACTGTGTTAGTTATATCTGTATGTGTCTGTGTTAGTTATATCTGTATATGTACACTGTGTTAGTTATATCTGTATATGTCTGTGTTAGTTATATCTGTATATGTCTGTGTTAGTTATATCTATATATGTACACTGTGTTAGTTATATCTGTATATGTACACTGTGTTAGTTATATCTGTATATGTACACAGTGTTAGTTATATCTGTATATGTCTGTGTTAGTTATATCTGTATGTGTACACTGTGTTAGTTATATCTGTATATGTCTGTGTTAGTTATATCTGTATATGTACACTGTGTTAGTTATATCTGTATATGTCTGTGTTAGTTAAATCTGTATATGTACACTGTGTTAGTTATATCTGTATATGTACACTGTGTTAGTTATATCTGTATATGTCTGTGTTAGTTATATCTGTATATGTACACTGTGTTAGTTATATCTGTATATGTCTGTGTTAGTTATATCTGTATATGTACACTGTGTTAGTTATATCTGTATATGTACACTGTGTTAGTTATATCTGTATATGTACACTGTGTTAGTTATATCTGTATATGTCTGTGTTAGTTATATCTGTATATGTCTGTGTTAGTTATATCTGTATATGTCTGTGTTAGTTATATCTGTATATGTCTGTGTTAGTCTGTGGATGTTGGGTAAATTCCCAAGTATGATATCTGCGATTGGGTCTTCAAGGACAGCGCACAAAAGTTGTCCTGATATATATGGTGTTTGAATTTCGACCATCGCAAGGGGATATCTTTCTATTGTACCTGAAAATGTGCGACAGTTAACGTGTTTGTCTGTGTAGTCTGTGGTGTTGACTAATGTTTTCTTTACCCCACACAGAGTTGCTCCGGAGTCGCGAATTAACGAGCACTTTTTCTTGTTTATGAAACCTGTCAAAAATGTTAACTTCCCTGTGGCTGACAACGCAGCGTTGGCTGTCTCATTTGCAATTGGTACACTGTGGCCGCATGGTAATGATGGATCTAATTGAAACTTTGTACAAGCATTGCATGTATCATCTATAACGGTGTTAATTATATTCACCGCATTTCCAAGCTCACTTTCACTGTCCTGCTGATTATTATATTCAATCAGTGATTCAGTCTCATCATCAGAAGACGTTGCTACCAATGCAGCATTAGCTTGCTTCAATAACTTACGACCTTCACAATAGCGTGAATAATGTCCCCAGCTTCTGCAAAAGTAACATTTTACAGCTTTTTGGTAAGCGTTACGTTTTGCTTTCTGTTTATCCACCATCATTTTTAGGTGGTGGGGATAGTTCGGAGACTTGTCGCACATCTCGTAAATGTCGTGCGTCAGACTGCAATACTGGCATTTTGCTACTTTCCCACTGTTGGAGCGCGGTTTAAATTTGCCTTGTGTTTGTTTGGAGTACTTAGTATTTATTACTGCAGCTGCTGTGTCATTGTGGGTAATGTTGAGTTGAAATATATCCCTGTTTGCTGTGTAGAATGCATTGCCTTTGGATTCAATTTCTTGGATGGTTTTGCAATCCATCTGTTTTAAAAATTTTGCGAAAGGTGTGGGGATGGTGCTCACTATTTTATCTATGATGATTAGTTCTTTAAGTTTATCGTGGCTATTGTTGGTTTTCGCTGAATTTATCCACTTAGTGCATATATCTTGTACTGAACTAACGTAGTCTATGAATGTTTGGTTAGGTTTGGGTGCTAATTTTGCAAACTGTTGTTGGTACCCTGCTGTGTCTAAAGAGAAATGTTGGAGTATGCGTTGTTTAAGATAATCGTAGTCCTTGCGCATCTCCTGTGGTACTGTCTCTATTACTTTCAGTGGCTCTAGAGCCAGATTTCTCATGAGAATATATGCCCAGTCTGTCTTACTAATTTTGTGGTAGGCCATGAGACATTCGAAATTTTCTAAATAGGCGGAGATGGAGTCACCTGAACAGAAAGCTTTTATGAGGCCTTTATATTTACTATATTTCTGTTCCTCTTCTTTATTTCTTAATTTGTTTACTGATATCTCTGTGTTGGACTCTATTTCCATCTGTTTCAATTTCAACTGTGTATCAGCGTTTAACTGGGCTAGCTTGGCTGCTGCGTCGAGCTCCATTTTCTTTTCTTCGGATTGTTTTTCGGCTTGCTTGGCTGCTGCGTCGAGCTCCATTTGCAATTTCTTCTCCGCTGCTTCTCTTTCCAATTTCCTTTCCTCGGCTTCTTCTCGTACTTTTCTTTCCTCAGATTCTCTTTCTTCTCGTACTTTTCTTTCCTCTCTTTCTATCGCTCTTTCTTCACGGGCAATATTTTCTGCGTGTGTTTTCTGTGCCCATTCTGATAGTTTGTCTTCTTTATAGCCTAATTTTATTCCCTGCTCAATGCATTGATCTAAGGTTGACATTTTGGATTTTATTTATTTATGATGTTTGTAAAGTTAGATCCCTTAGATAAATTTGGTGTGGGCTCAAAAAAAAAAAAAATGGTTAATTCCCTTGAATATTAATGTGTTACGCACAATGTAGGTTTATATTGGTGGCACAATTATGAATATACACATCAATCAATATTCAACAAAATGATACATGATGGAAGATGGTAAGTAATAGCTTAGAATCTGCAATGAATATGAAACGAAACTTAGCTCTGATCCTTCGGAATGATGTTGCTCTGCACTTTCGTTACTGCTGGAACCGTTACAATGCGTAGTACGCGGTCTTCTCTATCATACACCTTTGGCTGGAACACTCACACGGGTTTCTGCACTCACACGGTACGCTCTGCGGCACAATCTGCTCGTAGAGTACGAAACATTAGTCACGGTCAAAAAAAACAAAGCAAAAATGTCATAGTTATATCAAACAGTAACTATTGGATACCAAAAAGCGGTGTACTGTGGTATGGACTCTGCTTTTGGCTGCTGAGGGACTCTGCCTATTTTGATAATATTACTTTAATTACTAGATAGCTACTAAATATGTTGAACATTTTAGGGTTAACAAATTTACCTGACATTTTCAAGAAAAAAAATCAATATGATATGACTAAATGATTTTACATGGCATTTTCCCGTTGTTTACTAAACATATAATGCTCAAAACCGGTACTAGCCCCCAAAAATACCTGTTGTCGTCTTACTATCTAGGTGACTGGTTGGGTTCACACAGGTATTAATAACACAAGCAATCAAACTACTTTGCTGTAATATAGCCTATTTATTGTGGCTATACAGTTAACATCATATCACATTGTTCATTGACATTAAACCATTATACATTTATAATCATGTCACATCCTAGCACACTATCTAGTCTATAATATGAAGATCTACAGAGTCCCTCTCAGGCAGACCCTTGTTGCCTGTCGCGAGTCCAATCGCCCTCTGTTGGTCTACCGCGTGTCGCTATTCGACGGGCGGTAACTCTGCCCGAGTTCCTCGTGGACCCCGCTTCAGGCGGGTCATCTCAATGTCCACGGAACCCTGGACTCGGTGACTCTTGTTCTAGAAAGCTCTGGACGTTTCTTGTCCAAAGCGACTTGGTTATCTTTCTTGGGCTGGAGTTGCAGCCCTCTAATTCTTTCTGGTGATTAGCTTTAGGTGAGAAGTTGACATGTATATGTACACTGTGTTAGTTATATCTGTATATGTACACTGTGTTAGTTATATCTGTATATGTCTGTGTTAGTTATATCTGTACATGTACACTGTGTTAGTTATATCTGTATATGTCTGTGTTAGTTATATCTGTATATGTACACTGTGTTAGTTATATCTGTATATGTACACTGTGTTAGTTATATCTGTATATGTACACTGTGTTAGTTATATCTGTATATGTCTGTGTTAGTTATATCTGTATATGTCTGTGTTAGTTATATCTGTATATGTCTGTGTTAGTTAAATCTGTATATGTACACTGTGTTAGTTATATCTGTATATGTACACTGTGTTAGTTATATCTGTATATGTACACTGTGTTTGTTATATCTGTATATGTACACTTTTTTAGTTATATCTGTATATGTACACTGTGTTAGTTATATCTGTATATGTACACTGTGTTAGTTATATCTGTATATGTACACTGTGTTAGTTATATCTGTATATGTACACTGTGTTAGTTATATCTGTATATGTCTGTGTTAGTTATATCTGTATATGTCTGTGTTAGTTATATCTGTATATGTACACTGTGTTAGTTATATCTGTATATGTACACTGTGTTAGTTATATCTGTATATGTACACTGTGTTAGTTATATCTGTATATGTACACTGTTTTAGTTATATCTGTATATG